>QLTV01004096.1:1165765-1188305 GCA_003457575.1 Thermophis baileyi
GCCCGCCCGGGGCGAGTCGGGCGCGGTGCAGCCGGTGGTGGGCATCGGCCAGAGGGTCAAGATGAGGCCGAGCGAGAAGAAGGACCTGGGCACGCTGGGTGAGCGGGCCGTGCAGGGCCTCCCGGGACCCCCGTGAGCGTCTGCCGCGGTGCATCTGCTCCGGGAACTCTTGCCGAGCTCCTGGATTTGCAGTGCGTGTTGTGCAGGGAGGGGGAACACGAACGAACACCCCCCCACCCCACCCCCATCTGCAAAGTGGCCGCCGCTGTTCCTTCGTCCCTGGAAGCAGCGGCTGGGGAGAGCCCCTGGGTCCTGCGGAGCCTTTTGCAAAGGCTGCCAACTAACCCAGGTTAGCTGTTTGGGAGGGAACAACCTGGAAGGTGCACAGGCTCAGATATCACTAACCTCCTCGCTGCTTTCTCTCCCCCCCCCCCCGTCCCCCACAGGCTACGTGTTGGGCATTATCATGGTGGTAGTCCTCATTGGCATCGGAGTGGGGATTGTGCTGGGCTACCTGTACAAGAGGCAAGTATTGGGGAGCAGCCCTTTATGCCCAGGGGGTTGGGGATGGGGGGGTTAATAAATGGACACCTCAGCCTCCCCTTGGGTTCCCGCAAATCCCCAGCCTCAGCTTCCATCTTGTCTGGAAAGGAAGTGCGTGAGGGTTGCAGGGTGTGTCTCTCTGTGTTTTCTTTCCTATCTTAAGGTCTGTTGTGCCTGTGTGCATCTCTCTCTATGCAATGCTTGTCTTCTGTTAAATAGTTTCCTTGAGTTTCCTGAGGTTTTGCATGTGGGGCTCAGACCCACTTTGGCCTTATTCTTAGTGCTCCCCCATGCTTTGGAGCTTGGTTTTAGGCAGATTCTGTGGGGTGGGGGGCTTTTTTTTTGTTCTCTTGAGGCAGAACTTTTGGGAATTGATCAGAAACCCACAGTTCCTGCAGCCATTAACAGAATAACAGAGTTGGAAGGGACCTTAGAGGCCTTCTAGTCCAACCCCCTGCTCAAGCAGGAGACTCTATGCCATTTCAACAAGTGACTGTCCAGCTGCTTCTTAAAAGCTTCTAATGATGGAGCACCCACAACTTCTGAAGGCAAGCCTTTCCAATGAGTAATTGTTCTCCCTGTCAGAAATTTCTCCTTAGTTCTAGGTGGCTTCTCTCCTTGGTTAGTTTTGCGAGTGCAACTAAAATCTGCACTCAGAATCTGAAATGTGTCCAGCCAGTCTGTCCTGGAGGGGGATCTCTGTATTTGGGGGCACGACATTCTGTGCATTGCCCCACAGATGGCAGAGGGCCATGGGAGACAACTATTATAGGTGGTAGCAAATGAAAATTCATTCTCCATTAAATTGGCTGGATTGTGTGTGTGCACCCTATTTACTATGCAGGAATGGATTGGGGGGAGCTGTCGCTGGCTTATTCCTGCCAACGTTGGGCTTCTCTCATTCCTCAACTACCTAGGAGAGTTGCTTGAAGCATTTTGGGGTTCATAAGTGGTGATGGAGAGGTTTCTAGAATGGCATTTGTGGAGCAGAGAAAAACTTTCCCAACTCAGCCTCTGGTCTCCAGCAGCAGCCTCTGCTGTTTCTCGGGGACCATCGAAGGCCAGATGCCCCCCCCTCTGCTCTGTGTCACTTGCCAGAGACATGGAGGCAATTGGATCGGCTGCGGTGGCTCTGCACCCAGAACAAACTTCTTGGGGCACCAGTGCCACGGGACAGTTCAGGTTTCCTACCCTTGCTTGGGAAAAACAACACCTGCTGAAATTTATATTTACCGACAAAGAAATGTAAATATAAATTTAGCACAAAAATAGTTTGCCACGAAAGCGACTGCCTGCGAAGGCTCCTGGATTGGGGCTGAAAGGCGAAAGCGGAAGCAGGATGCTCCTTCCCATATCTGGGTAGACCAGGTTGCCCTGATAGAAAACACTTAACACCTGCTGAAGTTGTAGGTACGCACACACAAACACCCCCGCCTCTTCGGTCTCTTCCAGGGGCAAAGACTTAAAAGAGCGGCAGGAGCAGAAAGCCAACGAGCGTGAAATGCAGCGCATCACTTTGCCCCTCTCGGCTTTCAGCAACCCGGCCTGCGAGCTGGTAGAGGAGAACGTCATTGTGGTGCACACCAACCCCACTCCGGTGGAGGAGATTCAGGGGGGAAACACTCCACTCATGGGCCAGGCTGGCACTCCGGGGGCTTGAGGAAGAGGCACCCCCACACACACCCCGCTGGACCTCTGAGGCGGATGCCTCTTTGCCTCTCCATTTACCCTGAGGATCCATTTGTATTTTGCTTTTCCGTTTGAAAAATAGGCCACCCGGACAGAAAAGCCGTCCAGCACTCGCTCAGCCGAGCGGAAAGTGGCGGCGTGGCTGCCCCTCCAGCCAGCAGCAGCTCTGCAGGTGGCCTGTTTGACGCAAGGGGCCGGGTCGGACTTTGGGAGGGTCGTGGGGCCTGCACGTTCTCTGAGCAGCACCATGCTGGAGTGGGGGGCCTTAGCGAAAGAAAAGAGTGTTTGTGCAAGGATCTGATCCTACATATGTTGATGCTGCTGGAAAGGCTGCACATAATATGGCGGTTCCCTTGCCAGCCCTCCCGTCTGGAGCCAGATGGAAATCCCCCTCCCTGCTCCCCGGGGCGGAAGCGGTCAGGCCTGTCTGAGCAAAGGGGAGATTTGGGGAGGTGGGTAGCACCAAAGGAAAGGCTTGGAGAATCGCTTCGGAAGGGCTTTGGGTAGGGCTGGAATGGCAGGCTGATGCCTCTTGTGCCAGCAAGGAAGCAACTCCAGCTGTGCTTTTTTAAAAAACCTTTTACCACTCGGAGGGAGGGAACTGGGACTTGGATGCCAAAAGCCAAGGTTTCTTACAAGTTCTGTTTATGCAGGTTTAGCGGTTTTTAAAAATCTTTTAAATGCCTTTGGATACCGTTTATTTCTAAGTGTTTTGAATACCTCATACCTAAAAATAAAACTATTCAGGTTTAAGTGTCTTGTTTGGTGGGATCCTCCTCCTGCACGGGGGGGGGGGGCACACATCCCCTCCTTTCTCTTTCCAGCTGCCTCCTGTCCAAGGCCAGGCTGGTCTCGGGTTGCCAAAACTCATCCCAGCCCAGACATCCCCCCTGCCACCGCCCCCATCAGAAGGTTTAGGATTTGCTCCACCAACTGCCCAGTCCCCCCCAAGAGTCTTTTTCTCAGATCTTCTGAAGTTCTGGCAGACATTCTAAATCAGGGGTGTCAAACTCAAGGCCTGGGGGCCGGATCCTGCCCACGGGGTGGTTAGATCTGGCCCGCCGGGCTGCCCTGGAAACAGCAAAGGACCGGCCCGCAGTGCATCTGCCAGTGAAAATGGAGCTTGGGAGGGCTGCGCACTGCCCTCCTGAGCTCAGTTTTTGCTGGCAGAAGGTTGCAGGAGGCTATCGCAGCCGAAACGGAGCTCAGGAGCCTCTTTTCGCTGGCAGATCACTCGGGCCCCCACAGGTGCCGACACGTGTGACATCGAGCTGGCCATGCCCCCCTGGCCCCCCCCAAGGACAAACACAACCGTCATGCGGCCCTCAATGAAATCGAGTTCGACACCCCTGCTCTAAATAGTTGCCAAAGGAAACCCCCGCCCCAGCTTTCCTGTTCAAGAGCAGGTCTGTTTTCTCCCCTTTCAATGCCCTATTAAAAGCAGCTTCCCTCACTGGGCATTACAAAGAAAAGCAAGTGAATTTGTGCAACAACGCAAGCCCTGGAAGCACAACCACCAACTCGACGGTTGCATTGCAGGAGTTTGGTGCTCTTGTTCTTTGCAATGAAAGTATTGTCAACCCGGAGTAGGGAAATGGACCAGACCCACAAAATGCCCTTGGTGGTCAGCTCCAAACCAGGCTTCAAGAAATGTCATCTACGTTCATCTTTGTAGAACAGAGTTTATTGCTTTTAATTTAGACAAAAATCTGTGCACTTACAACAGTTGTGTCACCTGTCTTGAACACATGAGCCATGTTTCCTGTAGCTGGCCCGCTTATAGCGTATGTGCGTGTACACACCTTTTAAGAATGAAATGAAATGAAATCTGATCTAAAATGCACCGGATCTGGCGCAGTTGCCTAGCCCAGTGTACAAGGGCCCAGCATTTTGAGTTCTTGTAGCATTAAGGGGGGGGAGACACACACCCGCCCCCGATACCAGTGAACTACAACCCACAGCATTCCACAGTCTTGGGACGTGTGGCCAGACCTGCTGGGAGATGCTCAACATCCAGGGGTCTAAATGTTGCCAACCTTTTAAGTAGCCCTTAATGTATTTCGCAGAGAGGGAAGAGATGCAGCCAGCGCAGCTTCCTCTCTGCATCTGGAAGAGGGAGGGGAAAAGTGGCCCCAGCCAAGTGTTTCTCTGAGGGGCCTGAAATGGAGGACAGAGGTAGTGACTATAACAAGTGCCAGTCTTTCAGATCTGTGGCCCAAGTTGATGGCTCCACTCCTGGCCAGTTTGGGAATAGAAGCACCTCCTTTCCAGGGATCCACCTCCACCAATCCCCGCCCCCCTTCAAATGGAGAAGCTGCCCAGTCTGGCCCTCAACCCATGTCTGTGGCCCTACAGCGCCTGGGACACAGTCTAGACAGATGAAATGCCACTCGGTGCATAAAGAGTTCTTTGGCCGGACAGATGGTGGTTCGGAGCTGTTCCTGGGAGACAAACTGCAAAATTCAGCCGTCTCTGTAGAGGCGGGTGCAAGCAATCCAGGTTGCCCTCCCCTTGCAGAACAGGGAGTCCCAGTCAAAGGCAACCCCAAGGTTTGTATCCTGGCTGGTTCCTGCTTTCTGAGCCCAACCAGGAGGCTTCACAACCTGTAGTGTATTGTGTTGGAAGGCAGGTCCACACACCCCAACTCTTGGGAACTGCCTTCCCAACGGTAGAGCATCTGTACTGAGAAGCGAGTGGCGTGAAGAAGAGGATGATGCTCTCAGGAAGTGCCCACAGGAGGGGACGGTGGTGGGGAGAAGTAACGAGGCGGAAGAGGCCTACTTCCTGTTGCCCCCCTCCCCAAACAGCCGGGAGGGAGATTTTTCTGCCGCCTCCAGGACAATCCGTGGAAAGAAGGCCAAGTGGTGGAATTATGTCAGATCGCCAGAGTGCTTGTCCCGAATCAGGCCAAACTGCACGCTCACGCTGTGGTCCAGTTCCTCCAGTTCGGAAGGGAGAGGAATGCCCAGTTCTCCCAGGTACAAAGAAAGGGCTTCAAAAGAATCCTCCAGTTTGGAAAAGGGGGGCCTAGGAGAGAACGCGGGAGAAGGAAAGGTAGCAATGGGGCCTTCCAGACAGCAGAGCAGCCATTAGCAGAACTGCAAGCCTTTTTCCAAAATGGAGCTGGCCCTACATTTCCATTCTATGCCGAGGTAGTGATCGCTTCTGCCCCAGCCTCTTAAGCTGTTGAGAAACACAGCAGAGGCTCAGCAATGGGGCTGCCTTGCCGACCACTCCCTCGCCTAAACGGCTTGCTTTCATCCCCCAAAGGGAGTGGGGCAGAGGAGGCGCACACACACACAGACCCCACAGACTGACCTGCTCTCTGGCTCCAGCCTGCAGCAGATGGCTGCCAGAGGGAAGAAGGCCGGAGGACAGTCCACCGGAACAAACTTCTCCCAGAACAGCTTCACGTTGAGGCCAAAATCCAGGGTGCGAGGGAGACAGTCCGGATCCGCATACACTTGTCCTATGATCTGGAGCAGAGCAATTACCGGTCATTCCCTCCAGGCACCTAAAGCAGGACGTGTGGCTCAGCTACCTGCTGCTTCTGCTGACTCAATGGTTTCTTCAAGAAAGGAGCCCCAGGCCTAAGCAGGAGGCCCAGGTGCCTTGATGGGAACAGCAGGCTCCCTTCTCACACCTCCTCTTGGCAACCTTCACTGGGTGCCACGGTATTCATGCCTGCTAGCCTGGCTTTTGTGAAGCAGATCAGCTTCACACCGACAGGCAGGGCTCAGGGCCGTGCAACCTCCCTACAGTGGAAGACTCTTGCTGCCGGATGAGATGGATTGGACTGAGTTTGAGAAAACAACCTTGAAACTATGACAAGATTTGAATTTCTAGGCCTGTTATTGTCTCAGCCTTTCCCCCAAAATAAGAGAAAATTATACTGTTGCTTTGCTGGAGTAACTACCAGAAAAGCAGGAGTAGGTTTTCACTTATCGTGGATATGCTCAAACCAGGAATTCAGAATGGACCTACAGCTAGCTTTGTTTGAAATAAGCCACTGTAGAAAAATTGGAAGTCCGCAGTGAGTTCTGTAATATATGGTACGCTGCCCAGACTTTCTCTGAGGGAGATGGGTGGTTAAAAAATACAATCAATCAATCAATCAATCAATCGCTTTGATTTATCATGAGGGCAGAAAAACTGGCCCATTTGTTATACCCTCAAAAAGGACAATCTAAACCATATTTATTTTTTGACACATGGCAAACTTTTAGTGATGAAAAATAAATTGCGGTCAAAAGCTGTCCATTTATTATCCCTGGGTTCATTATCTCTGATATGGGAAAATATGTGCTATTTATAAAAAATTACAGAGTTGCTAGGCAGTGGGTTAGATGATAAAAATTCCAATTTCTTATATAATCTCTTTCTAAGAAAAATATTGAAATGGAAGAACTGTTTGTGTGCTGCTAAGAGTTCCACGTTATCTTTCAGAGAATTCACAACAAATCAGCAAGAGGAGAGCTGCCCTCAGCTCCCAGATGGGCTTCCCCTCCTGAAGTCTTTGCCCCCTTAAGTCCAGAGACCGAGTCCATTCACCAAGAGGGTCTGAACTGCCAGCCCATTCGGGAAACACTAATGGTCAACCAGGCCTCAATCAATCATTGGGCAACTGGGGTGGCTGCAGTCCTTGGCTGGGAAAGGTGAGCCAGCAGCTCCATTCTTACATGAGCAGCCCAGACCAGAGACAAACTCACTTTTGTGGTCGACCATTGAATCTCCCTCTGGATAGTCCAAAAGGCAGCCCAAGACCACCCTCACTTTTTATCTCCAGCCCTGGCAGCGCAGCCTTTACAGGGGGCTGGCTGGTGAAATCCCAAGGGGCACAGAGCCTGAGGTTCCCAGGTGCGGTCCCTGACATTTTCCGGGACAGGATCGATCCTCAAGCCCCCTACCCCACCCAAATCCCCTCAATGGACTAGGCTTACCTCGCAGAGCACAATCCCAAAGGAGAAGATATCAACCGTCTCATCGTAGCTCTGTCCTGTACGAATCAAAAACAGCCAGGAGGGGAAGGAGCGTCATTAAAAGGGAGACAATATGGATGAAAACCTATGCAAGGGTAGGGGTGCCCTGCCCTGCAGGGTGGGGGCAAGTATTCTTACAGTCGCCTCTCCCCCCCACCCGGGTCATGTGAGTGAACTTTGGGCACTCGGCAACCGGGTTACATTAACAGTTGTTTGCATTCCGCATTCATGTGACGGTGTTTTACAATGGTTTTGTCAAAACTGCACCCATAGCGAACCATAGGTTCACTTAAGGACCACCACAAAAAAGATAGTAGAATCTCAGGCTCCATTCCAGTCTTAAGGGACCTGTGCGGAGCCCACGAGAGGACAGACCAACCGTTGCCAAAGGCACGCAACTGAAAGAGTGGCCTTAGCCTGGTGGCCGGGCTCTGCAACGGTGAGTTTCGCAGGTTCCTCCGTGGCCCCAGGAGTAGGGGGGCTCCTACCGTTCAGCATCTCGGGGGCCATCCAATACGGGTTCCCGACCACAGTGTAGCGCTTCCTCCGGTCGCTCTTGCGCAGCGTCCGCTTCTTGGCCAGTGGCTTTTCCAGGGAGGGCCTCTTCCTCTCCTCCACAATCAGCCGAGAGAGGCCAAAGTCTGCCACTACCACCGTGTTGTCCTGGGCCAAGGGTGAAGCAAAACCCACAAGAATTAGCAAGCCATCCCGGGAAGGCCTGGACCGATCGGGGGAGAGGAAGCCCTGATGCTGAGGGCAGGCACCACTGTACCACGTTCCGGGGACCCATTTCGTACACGTGGCATCAGCACCGCTCAGGGGCACAAGAGCCTCCCTGGCCCTTCTCTAGGCAGCTCCTTCTGGGGAGCCAAAGCTCCCCCCCGGCCCTTCCGGCCTTTGCCAACTGCCAGCAGTTCTTTTGGGTTCTCAAGCGTGAAGGTTTTCCAACTGTATTGAAATTAGATTTGTTTTATCCAAATGCACACAAAACAATGAAAAATCTCCAGTTTAGGCCTTCTCCAATTCATTGGCCCTCAAAGGATTTTACAAGTTTGGCTTGCCTTAAAAAAAGCAAAACAAAAGGGGGATAGAAGTCTGGGACCCTGAAATAGCAAAGGACGACCTCATCGTTTTTCAGGGGTCTCCAACCTTGGCAGCTTTAAGTCTTGTGGACTTCAACTCCCAGAATTCCTCAGCCAGCTATGCTGAGCTATGTTGGCTGAGGAATTCTGGGAGTTGAAGTCCACACGTCTTAAATGTTGCCAAGTTTGGAGACCCCTGATTTATATCTCCCTTGAGTTGTTAGATCAATGAACGGGCTTTGATTCATAAACTCTATGTTCCACAAGCCACAATATTCTCAAGGGAAGTGATTGTGGGTGTGTTTGCAATTCTCCCATTCAAAGTGGCATCCATGGTCAAACAATCTGTAGTAACCATCGGATTGATTGGCATTCATGCTTCTCAAAGGCTAACACACCCTATTACGGAGTGTCTTCTTCCTTTCTGGAGACAGGGATCCCCAAATTCCTTATCAGTTGTCAAACAATTCTTCCTCAGTGGTCAAATGCTTCTTTTGGGCTCAGCCCCATGCAAGATCTCAGCTGACCATTCTTTGGTGCTCTTTGCTATTAACAGCAAGAGAGGAGTTGACTTGTTGCAACCTGCTGACATTAATAATACTGTCCTTGGCTGCACTCTAATGGCTGATGCATCGTTAGCTGAGTTTTCCGATTGTGAAAACCTTTGTGCCAGTCCAACCTGAGGCCGGTGCTTCCCAGGGAAAGAGGTGGGCCCCCCAAAGAACCAGGAGAGCCAGTCTCCTCCTATGACTTCAGCAGGTGAGCAGGAAGCAGACCTGGCCAAGCGCACCCCAAGCAATGCAAGCACTTACCAGTTTGATCAGGCAGTTGTGGGAGTTCAGATCTCGGTGAATGATGCGCATGGAGTGCAGGTAAGCCTGCAAGAGGGAGAAGCCAGAGGTGAAGAGGAGGCACCAGTAGTCTCCATGCTCAGCCTCAGCTGCTGCCCTGGGAGCCTCTGGTGCTTGTCTCCGCTGGCAGCTGAGCAGCCCAAGAGACGGGGGACAGCCCAGCCCAAGGGCTACTTTGGCCCCTGGGAGGGGCTGCTGGAGGGTCAGAGGAGGGAGCAACCCTAAATCAAGAAGAGCCCCAAGAGCTGGGGGGAGAAACTGTGGAGTGAGGCGATGGACTGAGACTGAGGACTCGGATTCTAGTCCTCACTGGACCCAACCTTCCTCATCAGATTACAGTAGGGCTAAAATGCAGGCAGGTCTCATTCTTCGTGCTTTGAACTTCCAAGAAAGGTAACATAAAGCAACCAGCTCTTGCGTCATCCTCGCTTTGGAAAACATGACTGACTAAACCTCAGGTGCTCCCCCAGGACATTCTGTGGCTCTACACCGGTTTCAGGAAACCTCCCGACCGCAGCTGAAGGAACTGCCGATCCACACTCTCTCCTCTAGGCAATTCACCCTTTGGCCCTCAGACCCTTTGCAAGGCCAGGAGGGGGTCCAGGAAGGGGGCTCACCATTCCAGAGGCAATTCCTTTGGCAAAGCTGACCTTCTGTTCCCAAGGAAATGGATCCTGCAAGGAAAAAAGGGTCCCTTCATTAAATGGTCTTCAAGACAGGGAGGGATGCCAAGGGTTTTGCCATCACAGCAGTGGTGGGCACGTAAAAACGGACACAATTTTTACTAATGTGTAGAGCAGAATGCAGATAGGATATGAAACAGGATTTTCTACAGGTGATAAGATGCAGAACTGTCCTTCCCAAGGTGCCTACAGAAAATTCCTTCAGTGCATGCCAGGAATTTCCTCCTCTTAAATACCTTTGAGGAAGAGGAGGAAATTCCTGCTGTGCACTGAAGGAATTTCATAATGATAACCCGGCAGGTTGCAAAGCAAAAATGTATGTCCAGAATCATTTTTTCCCCCAGGAATGTTTCTGGGCTCCAAATGAACCCTCAAATAAGTGTTTTAGAAAAACAAGATGACCTTGGTGGAAAAAACTCAGGAACCATTACGTAGGTAAAAGAAGCTGGAACACTTTTTTAAGTTGAAAAGAGCAGAATAACATTTGAAAGCAGCTCAGGCAGGTGTCTCCTTAATTCACTGGATTTTTAAGGAAGTAGCGAAGGTCCAATCAGAATTGCAAGACTGATGGTAATCCCACTAGGTTGACCAGCCAGGAAATCAACTCCTTGGAAGGTTAAAACTAATTTTTATTGAAACGGGTTACGATAACGGAACCTTCCCAGTGAGTGAGAGAGGGGTCTACCTGAGCCACTTCTGGATGTTACGTTGTTGTTCTGGACTTCCAACGTGCTTCAGCCCCTTTTGCCCAGGCAGCAGGTCCTGCCCGGCTCCACCAAAGCCATCTTCCCCTAGTCTCCATAAGGCCCAGGGCCAGATGCAGGAGTCTTGCGGTGAAGGGGGCAAGTGACTCCGTTTACCTTTAGTAAGGGGGCATTTTGTGATTCTCAATGCTGACTACGTCACCCATCTTGTAAAAGGTCCAGGATTTGCCATCAAATTTCACACAGCCCAGAGGGGCTTCCCTTGCTCTAAAATGAGTAATTTGAAAAGGGAGCAAAGCAATATCAGGTGCTGGTGAGCTTCACACACCATGCTAAGCCCTGGCAGTGGTGAAAAAGTCACCACTGCCATGTTTAAGCCAGAAACCAAACTCTTTTTTTTCTTTCATGACTCGTGAGCCAGCCATGGAGTGGGGACTGCATTTCCGGATGTTTCAGCTGCTTCTTGCACAAGGACCTTTTTCCCCCTGGCCCGGCCTAATGATGCTGCAAGAAACGGTACCCACCGCGTTCCGGAGGAAGTCCTTCAGCGTCCCCCCTTCAATGTACTCGGTGAGAAGATTCAGCTTCTTGTCCTTGTACAAGACCCCGATGAACTTCAGGACACTGGGATGCTCTAGGCCGCGCATCACCTTCACCTGCAAGAGAGATGGATGTTTCCCACACTTGGAATAAACCGAGGCCGTTGCCTCTCCCCCAGGGACCCTCCTTTGAAAACCAAAATAGCTAATTCTGGTGTACCAAAACAAATCAGCTAATGTCCAAGAGCCAAGTCCTTTTCCTCCGGTGGGGCCTTAAGCCACTAGGCTGCTGAAAGGAAGTGCTCTCCACTGCCTGGACACCTTCAAGGCAGCCCTTTCCAGAAAGGATACTCACCTCGGTTAGGAAAGTCTTCTGTGTTTCTTCATCACAGCGAATCAGTTCCTTCATCACCATCACCTTTCCTGTGGCTTTATGAGTCACCTGATGAAGAGAAGAGCATTACACCTTTTAAGAGGAGAGCAGGGGTTCTTCTGTCTTGGCCCTGTTGAATCACTTTTAATTCCCTGTAATTCTGCCTGGAGCCCTGGAATAAAAGCCCAACCACAGAATTGATGAGGGAAAGGAACGAAGCCAAGCTTGGAAGGTGAGGAAGTTCTTCCCTCCCATGGATGGCTAAGCGCATTATTTCCTGCTTGGTTTCCTTCTGCTCCACCAAGATTTGAAAGGGCTGCTCCATCTCTGCTACGGCTGCAGGCAAAACAACAAGCAAGGGAGAGATTCAACATGAACGCAGTCAGGAAAATCCAGGGTGGGCTGGCACTGGGGAGAGCTTCTTCCTTTCTGCTCTTCAACCACAGGTTGCCCTGAGATTAAAGACGACTTTACACTTTTCAAGCTGAAAATAAAACAGGTTCTGTGCTTCCTTCCAGGGAGCCTTCACCAGCAAGCACCAGTATCCGTATTTCACTGGAACGACTCTGGGCACAGGGAGGCCTGTGGAGTATGGAAAAGCGTTTAAACCTGGAGCGTTATTATTGTGCCTAAGAGCTCCTCTTTTTTCTGTTGGGTTGGCTGGTTCTGCTCAGCGAGGAGGCCAAACCCGCCAGAAAGCTCCAGCTAGTTAGAGCTCTGCAGAAGATCAGGAGCCACAGAGGCGGCATTTGCCTTTTGAAAGCAGCCTTTGCAATATGCCCTGACGATCTATGGAAGGAAAACCTGGCTACTTGAATAGCCTAAATAGGTTTTTTCAAGAGGCAACTGGACGTTCTTGTTTTTCTTTGAAGATGTTTCGCTTCTCATCCAAGAAGCTAAAGGAGGAGAAGCGAAACGTTTTCAAAGAAAGAAAGTCCAGTTGCCTCTTGAAAAAGCACCTTTGGGACAACTGTGACCTGGGTGACGGAGAATCTCCATAGACCTCTGGCTACTTGCGTTCTCTGCATTTGCTTCCCTCCCTCTTTCTGCCCCCAGCATCCCGTGCAAGCCAAGTGCTTTCCAAATGAGCCTAAGCATTGTGCAGAAATAATTATGTGAAAGGAAGCCTCTGATTCAAGCACCAAGACATCCCACAAATTTCATTGGCCAGAAGAAATTTCCTAGCACTTGGGAGAGAAATCTGTAACCTTTTATCCAGTAGCTTCTTGCTAATGTTCTTTGCATTCACAGGGCCTATGTGGCTATGCGCTTTTTCTTAAAAAATAAAAAATTCCCTGTAACACAAGCTGGGAAAGTTTTTAGGAGAGAGATCTTCCCAAGAAACTCTTCCTTGTGCTCTGCTCTTAATCATCGAGCTACAGCAACACCACATTTTTTGGCTAGGGAATGTGAAGCTGGTGGGGACCAAAAGTTGGCTCTGCACAGCTTCAGAAACCTGTCACACAAGACTCTGCTCAAACCGCAAAGGCATTTAGCAAACAGCAGAGCCTGGTGCAGTTCAGTTGTGCTTTCGTGTCCCAAATCTTGCAAGCCAGGCCCCTTCCAGCACCTCCCAGCAGCCTTGGAGTCAACAAGGAAGGCAAGCATCCACAGCCCAGGGAGGGGAGGCGACCTATGAACAAGCTGCACCTTGTTGGGCTTTGTTTTCACCCTGCAGTCTTACCGACAATGGCCTACACAAACAAGACGTGGATTGCACAAGAACTGACAGCGAGTGAGAGGGCAGCTCCGTTGGCCTTGGAGGAAACGGGAAGGGCAGAGTCAGTCCAGGCCAGGCTGTTCGGAATTAGCAAGGCCTGCAGGCAGGGAGGAACAGAGCTCAGCCGAGGAGCATGAACCAACCCCTTCTGATGCAAGGGCTTGGAGAGTGCAGAGGAGGCGGGATCAGCTCAGACGGAGGAGCCACTCACGAGGAGAGTACCCTGCCCAGCTTCAACAGGCACACCTGGGGAATGAGATTTAAGGAGACGCTGTGGGGAAGGGCATTTGTCGGGAACAAACGCTGAGTTCCTGGAGTGTTGTGTGCCGACGTTTGAACCTGCCAAGAATCCTTGCATTCCTGTGTGGCGTTCTGGACTGATTATCTGTATCTTTTGCCCTGTATCTTTTGCTCCCTGAACTCCTTGCTTTGTTCTTGTTTTGCTAGATAAATTTGGGATTTATTGCCGTGCAGCCTTGGTGCAGGCAGCGCTGGGCTGGACTAATTGCGACCAGAGGTTTGTTTGGGGGAGATTTGGAGCACTAAAAGGGCCAATTTGAACTGCCAGCTGTTTGTGTTATCTCTGTGCCGTGCCCTGGGTCATCACAGAGGTGGGTGGCAGAGACACTATCAAACCGCAGAGGCCTGTCCAGGGTTAAGCAGGAGGGCTAGCACGAAACATGCTCTAGAGTAGGGGTCTCCAACCGTGGCAACTTTAAGCCTTGCGGACTTCAACACCCAGAATTCCTCAGCCAGCTATGCTCCCAGGAATTCTGGGAGTTAAAGTTCAGACATCTTAAAGTTGCCAAGTTTGGAGACCCCTGCTCTAGTGCAAACTGTCGCCATACAGGATGCTTCAGAAGTTAAGAACAGCCTCGCTGGATCAGGCCAAGGACCCTGTTAGTCCAGCATCCTGTTTTTCACCATGGCTGACCAGATGTCTCTGGGGTGTCCACCAGCAGGAGATGGCCAACCCCCTCCTCTCCCAGAGCTCTGTGCCAGCAATAGGCATCCGGGGACAGGCCAGTAACAGGGAGGCTTCCAGGTCAATAGCCCAGGAATTCCTCCAGCCCCACCAGGCAGACCAGACCAGACCAGGAAATCAACTCCACAGGAAGGCTAAAGCTGCTTCTCCCAAGCCCTGCGTGCTCCTGCTGGGTTGCCAATTCCAAAAGCATCCTCCTTGTTAACACACAATACTGCCAATTCACACCATTTAAAAAGAATTCCCAACCACCACCACCTCTTCCTCTTCTTCCTCCTCTGCCCTCTTAGATGATCACAGTAGGTGCTTTCACTAGGCACGGACCTTTCCAGTGTTTCATGATGTTAAGCTCCAAACCTCAGACGGGTTACTTGGCCCCACAACCACACATTTAACTCCCTTTCAGGGAATTCATATAGTCCAGACATGGACTTTGTGATCCAGGGCCTGGAATTACATCGGAATGTAGCTCATCTCCAAGAGTTGGAAAAAGAATGAAAGATGTCATAACCTCCACAAAGCCTAGAAATAAAGAATTAGGGATCTCGTTTACTTGAATCTCTCCATATGCAAAGGACCTCCCTGGCTCCCTTTAAGACAGGGGTGGGGAACCATGGCCCTTTTATGACTTGTGGACTTCAACTCCCAGAATTCCTGAGCCAGCATGGCCCTTTAATGGCTGGCTCAGGAATTCTGGGAGTTGAAGTCCACAAGCCATAAAAGGGCCATGGTTCCCCACCCCTGCTTTAAAAGGACTGGTCTTAAAACAACTTATTCACTTCAGCATGAATTTCTTAAACTACATATCACCAAATACAGAAGAAAAGCAAGTTCAGGAGAAAGACCTCTGAGATAATACAACTAGTGGTAAGTCATCTGTTTATATTAAAATAATATACATTTCTCAGACTGTAATAATTTAACTAATATTTCTCTTTTTTGTCTTTCTCATTGACAATTGTAAGTCTGGCATGATATGCAGCAGGTGACCGACCGTCTGTCTGGATTCTAAAGTCTGGATAGTGGACGTGACAATACCCGAAGACAGCAGAAGAGAAGAGAAGGAACTGGAGAAGATCACAAAATACAAAGACCTGCAAATAGAAATAGAGCGACTGTGGCAAGAGAAACAAAGGTAGTACCGACAGTCATAGGCACACTGGGTGCAATCTTAAAACAACTGGAACACCATTTGAACATTATCAGCATTAACAAATTCACCGTCAGTCAATTACAAAAGGCAGCTTAGTTTGGAACTGCTTACATCCTGCAAGAATACTTTTAAAACCATCAAACTTCCACACCTGCCTATCCCAGGACCTTAGGAAGGACTTGATAGGCAGACAAAAAAAGGCCAAATCCAGTCTGAACAACTCCTAACACAGTGCCTAAAAACCGTTTCCAACAGCCCAAACTGTAAAATCCATAAATAACTGCAATTTCAACAAAAATAGAAGAGTTAAAGAGTTTCTTTGATGGGCTTATAAAAAACATTGCTAAAAATACAGTCATATCATTTGACTTAAACCCAAACTGCTTAATGGCAAAATACTGGCAAAAATAGAGACTGTGCTCTCTACCTATCAACACAAGGAAACTGTTCGTATGCACAGCAAGTAACAGAATAAATGCTAGGAGACACTTAATTTAAGCCAACCTCATTACCAACTGCGAGCAACTGATGGCAAGAGGCTTCCCAGCTATAAAGGCAGAAAGGGGATTAACCACCTGGCTGTTCCAATAACCTTCCTAAGGATGAGAATCTGTCTGGGATCCTTTGGAAATGCCCCTGTGTGAGTCTATGCAATGCGACAACCCTCTCAAATAGAAGTTGGGGTTTTCTCCAGGATTTCCACAAAACTTCTAATAGGGGATAGATGCCAAATACCAATCAGGCCTCCCCTTTTGCTGCGGACTGAAGAACCTGTGCTTGGTCCCTTTGAGCCAGGATCGATAACCACCTACAGCCAGATGTCAAAAGGGGAACAGATGATGTATTGTCCAGGAGAGAAAACCTCAGACTTGCAACGTTACAGATTTGGGAGTCAGCAAAATCTCTGGCAGCTCTAACAGGCTCACGAAATAACTCTTCAGTTAATCCAGAATGGAGTTTTAAAGTCAAAGGAAAGGCAACTGGCAGGACTTGACTCACGCCTGTGTTAATTAAAGAAAATCCAAGATCTCAAAGGGAAAAAAATACTGACACACACACACCGCCCCAGTTAAGCTTTCTGTTTCTGAGCAGTCGCTCCAAGAGTCTTTTTTCCCCCTAATTAACTCTGCGGAAAGTTAATTGTCAGAAGACGGCTCCATTCATTCTCTCTGTCTCAACAAAGCAGTCAATGGTGTGAGAAAACCCTTTGAAAGCCGAACCACTCATCTGGACACTGGTCTACAGATGGGGAAGGCCCTGGGGGAAATTGGGAACCAAGTCAAGGTAGCCCAAATAACCCCTCCTAACGCTACCACCAAAGGGGATGGATGTTCTTCTTACACCCCGTGTTGAGGACCCACTCCAGGCAAGTTTAAACTCATCTCAAAATTCCTTAGAAAGGACCGAGGACCCAACGTGCAAAGCCTGTTCTCCAGCTTGAACGAAGCATTTGTGATGAGACAATTAGATACGACCTCTTAACTAAATCGCCCTCATATCGTAGGTTTACATCTGATGTTATTGAAGACCCTCTGGGGAACTTAACCAACTATATCAGCTGGAACCTTCTTATCTAAGAGTTTATTTTAGAGACTCTGATTTACAGGATAGGATGCAAGAGGGACCTCCAACGTTGGAAACAGCAGGTGAGCCACCATGCTTTGACAGGGCTTCTCTAGAACCAGGGGCTGCTATATTTAGATCAGGGCTCTCCAACCTTGGCAACTTTAAGACTTGTGGACTTCAACCCCCAGAATTCCTCAGCCAGTTTTGCTGGCTGAGGAATTCTGGGGGTTGAAGTCCACAAGTCTTAAAGTTGCCAAGGTTGGAGACCCCCCCCCCATTTAGATTAAAAGCTACAAGGGATAACATCTGTTTGCCTCAGGCTGACAACCTAATTTCACTTGTTATAGACTTCAGGGTGGAATGTGCTACAGCAGACCAATTAGCTGGGTGCCATTCATTTAAAGGGATACAATCAAAAGAATAACTGCAAATGCGAAGCCAGGCAAAGTTTTAAGGGCTTAAGCGCTCTTCAAAGTTGAATGGTCCCAGGGCTCTTCAACTTCCTCAGGAATGATGAGCGGGTTGAAGAGGTGCTCATCATACTGCAACCAATTTTGGTCACCATACTACAAAAAAGATGTTGAGACAATGGAAAAAGTTCAGAGAAGAGCAACTAAGATGATCAAAGGCCTGGAGACTAAAACATATAAAGAACGGCTGCAGGATTTGGGTTTTGGCTAGTCTAAAGAAAAGAAGAATTAGGGGTGACATGATAGCAGTATTCCAGTATTTGAGGGGCTGCCACAAAGAAGAGGGGTCAAGCTATTCTGCAAAGCACCAGAAGTCAGGACAAGAAACAATGGATGGAAACTAACCAAAGAGAGAAGCAACCTGGAATTAAGGAGAAACTTCCTAACAGTGAGGACAATTAACCAGTGGAACAGCTTGCCACCAGAAATCGTGGGCACTCCATCACTGGAGGCTTTTAAGAAGAGACTGGACAGTCACTTGTCTGAAATGGTATAGGTTCTCCTGCTTGAGCAGGGGGCTGGACTAGAAGACCTCCAAGGTCCCTTCCAGCTCTATTCTATTCTATTCTAAATTCTAAATCTGTGGATGTGGGGTGTAGTAAGGAGGTGCATTCCAGGGAAATAAGAGGCAACTCAGTCCACATATCATGTGTGAGAGAAAGAGGGTGAACGCGGCCCCTCCCTAATAGTTCCCAGAGTGTATGGTAGATGCAGATAGTAGAGTCCTTAGTCTGGCGAGATTTTGTCTATAGGTGTGAAACAATAAAGAACTCCGTTTGGAAGAATCACTATGTGCCATTCTTTGTTTTGGGCCTGACAGGATAACACAAAGCTGGGGGGAATTGCTAACATTTTGGAAGATACATTCAAGATTCAAAAGTATCTTGACAGACTTGAGCACTGGGCCCTATCCAACAAGGTGTAGTTCAGTAGCGAGAAAAGTTTAAGTCCTGCACTTAGGCAAGAAAATCCAAACGCACAGGTATAAGAATAGGCAGCCCCTGGCTGAACCAGTAGTAACTGAGAGAGATCTGGGTGTCTTAGTGGACCACCCCTTAAGTCTGAGCCAGCAATGTGCTGCAGCTGCCAAAAAAGCCAATGCAGTCCTGGCTGCATCAACAGTGGGACAGCGTCAAGCTCATGACAAGTGATAGTACCACTTTATACTGCGCTGGTGAGGCCACACCTGGAATACCACGTCCAGTTCTGATCATCACAATACAAAAAAGATATAGAGGCCCTGGAAAGGGTGCAAAGAAGAGCAACAAAGGTGGTAAGAGGTCTAAATCCTATGAAGAATGGCTAAAAGAAGACTGAGGGGAGACCTGATAACCATCGTCCAATCCTTGAAGGGGTTTTCACAGAGAACAAGAGCTCCATTTATTCTCCATAGCCCTTGAGGACAGAACAAGAAGCAAAGGATGGAAGCTCATTAGAGAGATCTAACCTGGCAATAAGAAGGAATTTCCTAAAAGTGAGATGAGCTTGTCTCCCTCCCTGAGTTGTGGGTCCCACCCCCTCTTGAACCACAAGTTCTCTAGCAGTCCATAAGCTTTTAGATGTCAAATGCATGCAAATACACAAAGCACAATATCGCTGTTTTCAGGTGGTTGGTGTGGTTTTCAAATCAGCATGCATGCTGTCCTAGAGCAGGGGTCTCCAACCTTGACAACTCTAAGACTTGTGGACTTCAACTCCCAGAATTCCTCAGCCAGCTCTGGGAGTTGAAGTCCACAAGTCTTAAAGTGGCCAGGTTTGGAGACCCCTGCTCTTAGAGCAGTGGTTCTCAACCTTTCTAATGCCGCGACCCCCCCGTGTCCCCCCTGCCGCCACCACGACCCCCCCTGCCGCCGCGACCCCCTCCCCGCACGGGATGAGGTGACAAAGGGGGCCTGGCACCAGGGGCGAAATGCTCCCAGTTTGGGTTTGCCTGCGGGTCGCCGGACAGCTGATAGCGTCGGAAGCGGGAGACTTCACCCGGACGCCGCCATTTGGGTTCTTTTACCCTCTGCGCATGCGCAAAGCATTCTGCGCATGCGCAGAGGGTAAAAGAACCCAAATGGCGGTGTCCGGGTGGGTGGGCGAAGTCTCCCGCTTCTGTAGCTACCGGCTGTCCGGTGACCCGCAGGCACGGCCGAACCGGGAGCATTTTACCCCTGCAGTGACAGTGGCACCAAGATGGCGGGCTAACGCACGCGGCGACCCCTGTGAAATGGTGTTCGACCCCCAAAGGGGTCGCGACCCACAGGTTGAGAACCGCTGTCTTAGAGGTTACCTCAGGGCTTTAAAGAAGGGAAGAAAGCAGTCTTTCCAGCCTTCATTGCTTTGACTGAAGACACTGCCCCCCAGACAGAGGGGCAACTTGCAGTCCACCCTCCTTCTGCCCAGCGATGAGGCTCCTCGATATTTATGATCCCATCACAGCGCTTCCCATCAATCATTTTCCTTGTAGCTTCCCTCCATCCTGAAAAGCTCCTGCCTCAACCACCATACAAGCCACCCAACCTAGAGGAAGTCCTCGACTTACAACCACAAGTGGAACTGCAATTTTGGTTGCTAAGCAATGCGGCCATTCAGTGAGTCATCAAGTGGCCAGACCCAATTTTGCAGGTATTTCTTTTACCATGGTCATTAAGCAAATCACTGGGATGTTAAATGAATTGTGTGGTTGTTAAAGGAATCGATTCACCACCACCCCTCCTTGAATTTGCTTGTTGGAAACTGGCTGGAAGGGTTGCAAATTGTGGTCATGTGACTGCACAATACTGCAACCACAATAAAATGTGAGTGCCTGAATTGCAATCATATGATGGTGCATACAATGGCTGTCACTTTGAGAATGGGTCTTAAGTTCCTTTTCAAGGCCACTGAACTTTGTAACTCTGAATCATCGTTAAACAAATGGTCACAGGTCAAGGACTACCCGTATTGCCATCCGGGTGCAGTGGCAGAACTCTGCTGATGCACAGCAAGCAGGGTGGAACCGGCAAACTCTACATGCACAATTCTCTATCTATTGAATTCTATAATTCATCCAGTAGAAGAGTCACCTCCAAGGCTCCTGAGGATTGGGGGTGGGGGGAGAAGAATGAAATTAACATGGGATGCCTGGGTGTTGGGAAAGGGGGCTGGCTCTCTTACCTTGATTGCTTGGCCGAAGAAACCTTTGCCCAGCACCTCCCCGTGGATCAGGTCACAGGGGCGGAAGATCTGCTGGGAACCGCTGGTGGAGGAGCGAAGGGATTCCGATCGGCTGATGTCGCGGCTCAGGATGAGCGGTTCCTTGGGGGAGCTGGGCCCGGGGGACTTGGAGATGCTGTTGCTTCGCCTGGAACACAACACACATTCAGAAGGGGACTCCAGGCGCCATCTGCAGCCTCAGTGCTCCCTTCCCTCTTTGAGGAAAGAGAAGACTTCCGGACAAGAAGAGCACCTTAACCAAACAACATGGAGGATTGGCTCCATGCAGGAGCAGGATGGACATTCATGAGCCAGACCAGGATCCAGGCTACCAAACAAGGGCCCCTCTTTTTAATCCTTTGGATAAGTGTCATTTTTGCTCTAATCCTATCCCTAAACTGGCCTCTACAGGAGGAATAGATCCATTTATTTATTTATTTATTTATTTGTTCAGTGTATGATGAGAACATGACAGAGGTAAACATATACACACAATTAATCCAATTAATGAATTGATACTAAATATCTTTATCAGTCCAGAAAAAGTAGACTAGGAGAGGTCTTCCTCCTTAACAGCAATTTCTCTGTTGTTCCTTACAGGAAAAGAATCACATTAGCCTGTGGTAGCCAAAAGTCAGAAAACCTGGTAGCACCTTTTTAGACTAACAAAATTTATTATTAAAAGTTCTAAACTTTCACGAGCTGCAGCTCCCTTCATCATATGCACAGACTGGCTCGGTTGATGCAGCGTTTAAATTGGGATGAGGTGGAGGGAAATGGAAGAATGGTTGGGCAGATTACATCCGAGACAGATTACAAGAACCATATCAGTTAACAGATGTGAAGTGTTAAAAATAATTATGTTAAGAGACTTTCTGAAATAGATTGAAACTTGTTGACGTTTGTGAGTCCACTGGTCTTGTGGTCAATCGTGCTGGCCAAGTTTCTTTCCATTTCCAAAATAGTTGGTCTGTTCATCCTACACAGAACCCAGAGGAGAACTGCCAGCAAATGGTGGCATTAGAAGAGCATGTGATTTTGTGGGCATCTAGTCTTATTTGTGAGGTGGCTGAGGTCTGTGATGGTGCTGTTGGTGTAAATGCAGACCTGGATTTATTGGAGGGTCTCGTGTTAGGCCCACTGTCCTGTTGTTTCTTGTTGCTCGTGAGAATCTGCTTCAGGCTGGGTGGTGGTCTGCATGCAAGCATGGGCCTGCCACTTAGGACCTGTAAAAGGGCAGGGTTCTTGTCAGGTATGGCTCTGGTGCAGTATTAATGGGTTTGAGTGGCTTGAGCTGTGATGTAGGTGACCACCAACCAATAGTATTCTGTTACTCTGTTTGGTGGGATGTCCTGTATGAGACAATACACAATTGTATACTTTGTGCACAGCCAACTGTTCTACCCAGCAAGGGTGTCCAACCTTGGCAACTTTAAGACTTGGGGACTTCAGCTCAACATGGCTGGCTGAGGAATTCTGGGAGTTGAAGTCCACATGTCTGTGGATTTCATCTCCTGCTATGCAGCATCCCTCTTCCAAAATTTCTCACAATAACCCAGTGGGGCAAGTTGAGTTGAAAGATTTTGAGTGGGCCCAGAGTCCCCCACAGAGTTTGCAGGACTGAAAGTGGACTGGAAGCTTTCTAGTCTTATTCCAACATTTAACTCTGAGACCCCACTATTCCTGCTGGGTCTTCAGGTAACTCGGCCTTCCCCCATTATGACTCAGGTCTCTGGCCTTCAAGTCTATTCTACCCAAAGAAATTTGAGTTTCATGGCAGTGGTGGCTGGGGAATTCTAGGAGTTGATTATCTTTGATTTCCTTTCTTTTCTATGTGCTAATTAGTAGGAGCCGCAGTGGCGCAGTGGTTAGAATGCAGCATTACAGGCTACTTCTGCTGACTGCCGGCTGCCTGCAATTTGGCAGTTCGAATCTCACCAGGCTCAAGGTTGACTCAGCCTTCCGTCCTTCCAAGGTGGGTAAAATGAGGACCCAGATTGTTGGTGGGCAATAGGCTGACTCT
>QLTV01004096.1:1196823-1208205 GCA_003457575.1 Thermophis baileyi
AGGGGGAGAGGGGAGGGGGAGGGAGAGGGAGAGGGAGAGGGAGAGAGAGAGAACAACCAGATGACTGCAAAGAACAAAATGACTGCAAAGAGCACAGGACTTACCATGACGGGCCCCGTCATCAGCAGCGAGCAGCCGTGGCAAGATTCCCCAAACTTCCGCCAGTAGTCCTTGGGGCAGTACAGCTTGGCATCCTTCTCATAGTACCAATTGGTGAGGTGGTCCTGGCACTCCGAGCAGCTGGCAGGGGAAAAAAAAAGAGGGCTGGATGTTTTATTTGCTGGGCACCGTTTTAATGTCACCTTTTTAACTACTCTTGCCCTATTTTTATTTTTTTACATTCAGCTTTTATGTTTTTAACATTTTATTTGCACATACGACCCATGATCCCGCTATGAAGGAGATGGGCAGTTTCTAAATATGATGGATGGAATGAGATAGATAGATAGATAGATAGATAGATAGATAGATAGATAGATAGATAGATAGATAGATAGATGAGAGAGAGAGAGAGAGAGAGAGAAACCCTATGTACTAATCCGATCCCCATTTAATGTTGCTTGCTTTTCATAGAGAAAGCCCGCAGCTATTCCCATCTCTTCAACCTGGGAAAGAGACAAGGAAGGCGAATCCAACAAGAAAACCCAAGCTAGAGTTGACTTCTTCCAACCAGAGGCAAAGCGAGGCTTCATAGAAACAAGCAACGCTTCTTTCCATCTGCTGGGAACCAAGAAGCATCTTTGGCAAGATGGACCAGGAGGAAAATAGCTTGGAGGCTGTGCTCTATTAAGAGCCCCCCTGGAGCAGCTGCAGTCACTCCTGAGCAGCAAGGAAAGAGACTGGAAAACTCTAAGCTATCACTGAGCAAGAAAATACCAAAGAACCCCAGAATGGAAACAAAAAAATAAATTCCTGCAGTGACTCTGAACACTTTGCGACAAACACTCCTGGCACCGGATCCTTGGCAAGATTTCAAAACTGTCTTTCTCCTCCCCCAAAATTCATTACCTTTGCACCAATTTGTTCCATGGGGGGGGGGTGTACGGACATACTTTGGCTTGTAGTTACAGATCTTGAAACCTTCCCAAGAGGAAACAGGCCGATGCTGGCCAGATCACACTGTCTTCACTCACTAGGTACGCTTTCCCACAGAGAGCTCCACTCACCCAACTTGTTCATCGTGCAACTGAACATGAAATCTGATCCCCGTTGGAAGTCTGTCATTCTGAACACTTTGCCTTTGTTTTGGGCTCTGGCTGGTCAAAGAACTGGGACGTGGATCCAGGTTTCATGGCAAACAGGCAAACTTTAAAGTGGTCTTTGATCTACCAAAGCATTTTGATGTATGAGTTCACCGGCAGAGTGTCCCATGTAGTATATGAACCTACCGAGTGAGTTTTGGAATTTCCACTGAGGAAAAAAAATATTATCCTGCCCCACACTGTCTAAAGCAGGGGTCTCCAACTTTGGCAACTTTAAGACTTGTGGACTTCAACTCCCAGAATTCCTCAGCCAGCTGGCTGAGTCCACAAGTCTAAAAGTTGCCAAGGTTGGAGACCCCTGATCTAAAGGACAGAAAGAGCTCCCACCGACGTCTTCCTTTCTGTTCCTGCTGGAATAGATAGCAAATTCACTCAAGGAGGCATCGCATTGTTCAGGTCCTTCTAAATTTACCTGAGGTTTCCAAGGAAGATGTTTTGGAAATGGGCCTCAGGTATCACTTTTCCTTATGCTGAATGACAATTTTTATTTATTTTAAAACAAGTCTCTACTGTTGCATAAGAGAGAATATCACTTCCGTCTAGATAGAAGATGTCATGAACTGATTCAAATCTTTACGTATTTTGCAATCTACACCGAAGTGACAAAACAGCATGTTAAGTTTCAAACCCAGATTCGAAATACTCTACACCTAAAGAAAACCAGTGTATATTTTTGTGGTTGCTTAGTAGCTGATTGACAGCTTCTGACCATCAGCACTTCTTTATAAGTTGTTTATATGCACCGGAGAAAAGCCACATTTTGAGATAGGCAAGAACAGATAGAATTTGGAGAATAAGACACAGCTGCCTTCACTGAAAGGCTGCCATGTTGGGAAGATCAATAACAAATAAATGGTTACCGCAAAGTCCACTAATAAAACTGCTCACTGCTACCCCCTCCAGGAACAAAAATGCTCTTCACCTTCTCAACTCACCTCCATCCCTTTTCTAGATTGTTACAAACACTTCGAAAGAAAGAGGGTTTCCCACCAATTTTACCTACTAACAATCTGGAGCTGGTGGGGAATACAAAGGGAGGCATTTATGGACACTAATATTCATAGATACTACGTACCACCGACCGCTGATGTCTACCACCAGACCAGGAATAATGGATCGGTGTTATATTCCAGTAATGTATTGAGTTCAATCAAGTATGGAGTTCATGTATAAAGTTGCAACCGCCTCTTCAGTAATAAATTATTTTCCACTTTACAGATTTACAGATTAACAGAGTTGGAAAGGACCTTGTAGGTCATCTAGTCCAACCCCCCGCCCAAGCAGGAGACCCTACACCATTTCTGACAGAGGGCAGTCCAGTCTCTTCTTGAAAGCCTCCAGGGATGAAGCTCCCACAACTTCCGAAGGCAACGTCTGTTCCACGGGTTGATTGCTCTCACTGTCAGAAAAGTCCTCCTTATTTCCAGGTTGAATCACTCCTTGGTCAGTTTCCATCCATTATTCCTTGTCTGGCCTTCGGGTGCTTTGGAAAACAGCTTGGCCCCCTCCTCTCTGTGGCAGCCGCTGAAATATTGGAAGACTGCTCTCATGCCTCCCCTGGTCCTTCTCTTCACATCTTTGCATCTGCCCTATGGACAGAAAACCCTACCACAGAGCGAAACAGGCAAAAGACCCCTGCGGTTATCCTGCCTTCACCCAGCTTCCGAGCTAAGCAGGAGGAAGACTGATGGAGGGAGGGAAGGGCTTCCAGGCACCAACATCGCTGGGTTCCCAAATGGGTTCCCAAACTCTCTTCGCAAACAAAGCCTCCTAGGCAGACAAGGCAAACGGGAAGGCAGACTTACCAAAAGGGCTTCCTTGGAGTGACATAAGCCCAGGCAGACAAGTAGTTTCCCATCTCCAGAGCAGTGGCCAAACCAGCTCAGCAGCAAACCTGTCCAACTGCGTCTACTCAGCCCTCGCAAGGCTGCACTTCAGCTCCTGAAGTCTTTCAGGTGTTCGCACGGGAATGCCAGATGCTGGGCCAGGCAGGGGTTCCTCGGTGGGCTTGTCCCAGCTCTCATGGTCTCCTTCCCCGGAACTGCCCAAAGGGCAGCTCAACTTGCAATCGTGCGGGAGGACCAATGTACTTGCGGAGGGGCCACCCAAGGAAGTCAAGACTGGCTGAGGCACCAAGTTCCCTCCCTTTGCAGTTCTCCCGCGAGGGTGGAAGAGGAGGAGGAGCCAAGAGGTGGATACCTGAATGATCGGGAGGGAACAACCGATCTGCAAAGGGTGGAATTGCAGCCGCGGGAAACCCTGGAGGGCATGAAGTTCTTGCAAAGGAGAAAGCTGCCTCCAAGACAAAAGAGGCCAAAATAAGCCGGCAGCCAAAGTTTGCTATGACACTTGGCATTATTTTCTTTTTGTTTTTCTTTTTAATGTTGCTGAAAGTCTTTAAGAAAACAACAATAGAAGACTATGCAAACTCAGAAGACAAGAAAAATGAAGAGAGAATACAAAGTGCCAGAGAAAATAAAAGAGGAAAAAAAATATGAAAAAAAGAGAGTGACTTTCAATCTTCACAATAAGCACAAATTTAGTAACTTTGGTTAACTTTGTAGGTGCTTCTGATAAAAATACAGAGAGGCCCACTAGAGGTTACATGCAAGTATCTCTCTCCTTTCCATATCTTACTTCTTATTCATACGCAAACCCATAAATCATTATCATTTCAGTCCTCATATCAGCAAAACGTCCATAAGGGTTCTCAGAATTTTACAGTAATATGTCTTAGTTTAAGTTTGGTCAAACAAACCAACTTTCTACTCCTTTCTTTTGCTTCTAGCAATCTTGAGCTTTATTCAGATGCTGTCACAGAATTCAATCTCTCTTCAGTTTTTCTTTTTCCCCATCTTAAAAGCTTCTGGGATTTATCAATCCTTTTTCATAAATCCAGAATACAATCATTTTCCAGGTCATTCTCTTGGCTTATCATCTGCATTTCCACTAACTGTTATCCCTACTTTATAGTCCTCCCTTCCCCCCCCCCATTATTTCAACAATATTTCTTTATATTCTCAACAGTTATTTCTTTATATTTCAGCATCAGATATTTCTTTCAACTCTTTATCCTGTAGATCTTTCGGCTAATTCTCTTTCACATCTGTTATTTCTTCCTTGGGCAAGAGATTGGTGGCAGCCTTAGCTGGTACTGGCTTTCCAGATGCAGCTTTTCTGAATGTTGTTGTCTCATGGGTGAAATGGTTGCTAGGAGGCAGACAGAGGAAACATAATCCTGCTAGCTCTCCTTGGGCTTCTCCGTAGCTTTTGATGCTATCAACCATCATACCCTTCTGGAAAGTTAAGTAAGGGGTCCTTGGTGCTCACTGAGCTTGGTTAACCCAAGGAGCCCTCATTTCAACCCTGGACTACAAATAAATTTAAATTTAAGTAAGTTGGAGCCGTGGGAACTACTTTTGGATGGTTCCAATATTATTTGAATGGTTAATTTCAGAAGGCGGCTTAACTTCTTTGTGTTCAATACATTGAGTAGAAAGTATTTAGTAGACAGCTTATTTGCCTAATAAGTGATGATAAGTCTATGAAAAGCTGCGGACCCCACTTCTTAAAAAATAATCTTCTTGAAGCACATAATCTAGAAAGCACTCATGAATTGTCCTCGTTGTTGGAGCATCTGTAGGAGCCTGATGGACGTGAGAATCCTTTATTAGAATAAGTGGAAATTCCAGCTACAGGACTCCTGGGACAGGGGGGTACTGTATTATTATTTCGGTGCTGCTTGTGTTGGGAATTTCCTATCTTGAATACTGCAATGCATCTTACTTGGAACCAGTTTTCAAAACCATTCCCAAATTGTAGTGAGGTCAGAGTAGGGCTGAGGCAGAGGTGAGTTTCAGCAGGTTCTGAGAACCGGTAGCGGAAATTTTGAGTAGTTCGGAGAACCGGTAAATACCACCTCTGACTGGCCCCGCCCCCATCTATTCTCTGCTTCCCGAGTCCCAGCTGATCGGGAGGAAATAGAGATTTTGCAGTAACCTTCACCTGGAGTGGGGAGGGAATGGAGATTTTGCAGTATCCTTCCCCTGCCACGCCCACCAAACCACGCCACGCCCACCAAGCCACGCCCACAGAACCGGTAGTAAAAATTTTTGAAACCCACCACTGGGCTGAGGCAGCTAACTTGGAACGGGAGATCAGAGCCTGATTCTAGGGCTCCTCCATCTGCACTGAATCCTAGAACACCTTTTCCACGAGAATTGGATTGTTAACCACAGAATTTCCCCCCTGCTTGCATTCACCCAAACTGGCTGAGAGGTTTTCAGGGGTCTTTTTAAGGGCCAGAGGAGATGCAGGAGCACCTGGCTATTGGTAAGGGTCTTTTCAGTTCCATGGTGCCCCAGTTCTGCAATGTTTTCTCTGGAGAATACCATTAGCAGCTCGATTGGTATGTTTGCTTTGCAGGTTTCTGAATCTGCCTTAGCTTCAGGCTATTTTTATGCCTCAAGACTTTCCTTTTCTGTGGTGACTGCTTTTTTTTTAAAATTCTTATTGAATTTCTACTTGATTTATAGAATAGAATAGAATTCTTTCTTGGCCAAGTGTGATTGGAGACACAAGGAATTTGTCTTCGGTGCATAAGCTCTCAGTGTACATAAAAAGATATAAGTGATAAATCATGATCATAGCCATCATAAATACATTCATAAGATACAACACTTCTCTCTCCTTGTGAGCAACTCAGAGGACTTTACTATAGGAAAAGGGTCTCAGGGGCTTTGAGATCCACGCCCCACATCTCCATTTCCTCTGTTAAATGGTATCTCAGGGACAACAAAATTGGAAACTCTCCAAATATTTAGTGTCTGTTTGAATTCTATGTCAAAACCCATACATTTTATTAGCCCTCTTTGTCATGCGTCATGGACCAGATTCCTCCTAGTGCTAAACAAAGGCTGAGGGCAGCTACTTTATTTATTTAGCGTGTGACATCCACAGAGGTCATGCAATCACTGATATGCAAATGTTAGAGTCTAATTGCTGCCTTTGTAGTTTTTGGCCTTGAGGGACGCAATATCCTGTTTGGTTGCCCGTGTGTATAGACTTTTAGCCGCTCTATGAAGACAGAACATTGCCAGGCAGGGGTAGACCATTGTGGAGGTAATCCATACTTCACACACCAGGGCATCAGTCCAAATCCATGCATGGCCCAGTCACAGAGGCCCATCAGATGCCCTCCAGGAAACACCAACACAAATACACAACCTTCTCAACTGCCACCTCCAATTCTGGAAGAAAAATATAACCACCAGTGGCCACAAACAGTCTCAGTCTCATCTTCCAGAAATCAGCCTTCCTTTTTTGAAAGGCATCCACACCCATCACAACATTTGCTAGTAATGGATTTCGGATATTATCTGTGTGGATATATGGATCAGGACTTACTGATGCCCAGAATCTCCTGCTTTTCAGTATAATTAGGCAATTGTTACATACAGAATTCAGTCCTGGGATATAATTAAATGCTGGGGGTTTTTCACCCTGGACCATATCGATTGTGCCATTCCAGAAGACAACTGGCCTATCAGGCTGGCCTGGTTGGGATGTTCTGCTGAGTTTGCACCTCCTCCCTGGATTTGGGTCCTGCTTCTCGTCTCATTCCACGCCGGAGATGGGAAGGAACTTCTCTGCTGTTCAGCACCAACACCGCACATCACCCCTGCAGTGCAGGCTGGGTCAGACTTTTCTGTATATGTTGTCACTGAGAGCTTCTCAAAAGGCAACACACAAAGTAAATACAGGTAGTCCGTGACTTGCAACTGTTTAGTGACGGTCTGAAGTTACAGCGGCTCTGAAAAAAGTGGCTTATGACCGGTTTTCACATTTACGACCATTGCAAGCATCCCCGTGGTCACATGATCAAAATCCAAGCACTTCGCAACGGTCACGTATTCGTAACAGTCGCATTTATTCTGGGCTCAGGTGACCTCCCTTTGTAACCTTCCCATCTGGCTTCCAACAAGCAAAGGCAATGGGGGAAGCTGGATTTACTTAACAACTACCTGATTCTCTTAACAACCTCCGTGTGTCAACCCTGAAGCTGACCTGACCGGAGCCATCTTGGAGCTTCAGTGTTGCCACAATGGAGCTGAGGGAGAGGGACGGGGGAAATTAGAGATAGCTGGGGTTTGTAGCCAAAATAAAATGCTTTCTCTTGGGAACCAAGGACATTCTCACACCTGGACCGTGGAAAGGAGTGAGGTCACCAGGCAACCAGACAGCGACTTGATTGGACCATGTGACTGATTGGGGTTGTGGGAAAACTTTCTCTTTTAATTAGGTGAAAACCGTGGGAACCTTCAGACCTATTTTCACCAGATTTGTGCCAATATGATATCTCCAATAAAGCCATTCTTTGAGGAATTCGTCTGCCTCAGAGTTTTGCTTGCTACGGGTCTATTACTTGGAATCCTGACATAGTGATGTGCTTCACAACTGTGGCAAAAAAAGGGTCATAAAATGGGGCAAAACAATTGCCTTGCTTAGCAAAGGAAATTTTGGGCTCCATTGTGCTTGTAAGTCGAGGACTCTCTGTAAAGAGGACTGCTAGCATATCCCTTAAGGGCAGGAGGAATAGGACTGCGGCCTTCGGGTTCTCCCAGTTGGGAACCAGCCATTTTCTTTAACCCTGAAGGCAGGAAGGAATCAGGCACATGCACCACCTATCACCAACGATAACATCCAGTCTACGGTTTCTACTTTGAGGCAGATTTTGAACTGCAGACCTTACGGTTGAAACATCTGGTCAAATGTTGGCATTTCCAGTTCTTCCCTGTCCCCAGTTTCTACATTACTGAATGATGAAGAATTCTGGAGAAGTCAAAAATGGCATGTTAAGCATGAAAACAAGATGGTGACTGTTGATCCTCAATTCGAAAAGGAGCTTTGCCATACTCTTTGCATGGGAGTAATTAAAAAACATCAGATAAATAGGAGGGGTGGGCACAAGCAGCAAACAACGAGTTCCCCTTGCTTTAAAATTCATGGTAAGACAAGCTACCTCTCCTCCCAGCAAGAACTCAAAGGTACATTTTGTAAGTATTCTAAAAGGAAATGGAAGTTTCAGCTCACAAAATGGCTTGGTCTGAGGTGCAACACAAGAATTAAAGGAATGTATGCTTTGGCAGCAACCCTCCAATAGTGGGGAGAGACAAAGCAGACACGAAATGGTGTGTTGACCAACTGGGTGTTACATGCTACTCCCGAGCTCAAGAGCTGCACCAAAACTATTGTCCTTTTGGTATCGATTCTGCTCTTTGGACAGCTGCCCAACACAAGTGATTTAATTGTGCAAGTTTGCTATGGCAACTGGTCTTGCTGCGCTCCACAAAGCCTCATGGAGGAACAGCAGGGCGGCTGGCAACGTTTGGGTCTTTTCTTAAGAAACCTACCCTGGTTTCCTCAGTGAGGAAAAATTATAGGCCAGTCTTCAACTTCCCTTGGTTGGGAGAGATGACGGAGAAGGTGGTGGCAAGCAGCTTCAAGTGTTTGGGAGGAAACAGTTCACCTCTAGACCCATTTTAAGCAGGCTCCAAAGTCAGCTATGGGCTTGAAATGGCCTTAGTCAGCCTGACAGATGACCGTGACTAGTCCAAAGAGTATCACTGTTGGGTTTTTCTGAACCTTTCCGTAACTTTGATACCAGTTGGTATCTTCTGGATTTGGAAGGTATCATCTAGATCTACAGACTAAGGAATTTGGGAACTGAAGTACTGCATTGCACTTGTTCCATTCCTATCCTTTGAGTAGAACTCAACGGATGCTTGGTGACACAGTCACTCCTCAAAATTTACATGAAGTCCCTCCGGGCGCCACTTTGTCATTGATATGAAACTGCCGAGTGAGATCATCTTGGTGTTATCAAGGTGCCAATGATGCTAACTTATATCTCCATGTTATTACCTTCAAGTAATCTTCAACACTTCCAGCAGAAGGGCTGTGCTTCAAATTCAAAAAGGTGTTTCAGTGAATGTGGGAACACTGTAGAATTACCTGTATTTCCCCAATATTGTGTAGTCTGCACAGGACAGCCACATGATCTGAGATTAGTTAGTTTAGTTTATTGATTAGCCCATAGGCCATATCAAAATACAGAGTTCCAAACACAAATTATTAATAAAATCCTATAAAAACACTTTAAAAAGAAATTGGAATAAAACACAATAATTTAATATATAGATAAGTAAAATAAGATAAAATTATATTTCAGTATCACCCCTACAATCTACCCCAATCAGTCCCACATATGCCAATCTCAACTGAACCATTTTACTCAAGTACTGCGCCTTATTAAATGTTGTTTTCAAATTCTGGCCGCACATAAGGTACGTTGTTTTATTTTTTTTATTTTTTATTTTTTCAAAAAAACCTTTATTAAAATTTAAAATATACAAATACTTCTATGACGTAAATACGTCCATAATGATTGAACAATTCAACATTGTTATGACAGTACACAAATCTTAACAAAAAGTTGTTTTGGGAACGGCAGCCCTGACATGCAAATGCTTGGCGAGAGGTTCATATTTATGACGGTTGCTGTGTCCAAGGTCGTGTGATCCCCTTTTGTGACCTTCTGACAAGCAAAGTCAATGGGGAATCCAGATTCATTTAACAACCATGTTACTAAATTAACAAATACAATGATAGCAACATAGATTTTGGGCTCAGTTCTGTTTGTAACTCAAAGACTACCTCTATATTTAGGTGTTTGGCTAAGAGCAAGATGCTCAGCATTAAAAAAGCATAATTACATGAAATTAATACAACAAATAGGGGAAGATTTAAAAAGATGGGGGAAATTACAACTGCCATTATTAGGGAAAATCGCAACTATCAAAATGAATATTTTACCAAAATTGCTCTATTTATTTCAAACGATTCCCATAAAATTAGACAAGAATTTTTTTAAAGAATTAAATAAGGTATGTTGTTTTAATATGGGGTTCCCAATGGGTCATTCGTTTAATATATGAACCTCTCACCCTCTTATACAAACAACAATCAATTAGTATGTGAGCCAATTTTTCTACCTCTGCTGCTCCGCAAATGCAGATATGTCCATTATATGGTATAGAATGGAACCTCCCATATCTGACCATTGTGTCAAGCTGTTTGAATCTCGCTGGCATAAAAATCTCCCTAAGATGTTTTGGCAATTGTAACTTTAAATATCTGTCTATTTGAAAAGTACGTTTATATTCACTTAGACATTTCAAGTTACCAGCCTTACTGAGAGTAGCTATATCATTTTGTGCTTCTCTGTCCATGATTCTTTGAGCAAATCTTTTTTTAACTTGTTCTCCTGTTACATAAGAGACAGGAAGGCCACAGCTTCTTACAAAATTTGTCAGGTTAGTGATTCAAGAGGTTTGTAGTTGTGATTTTATCTGCTCTAATAAACATAACTTGGGGAGGGACAAGGAGGGCTGATTCTGCTAACAATCACTTTCAATTTCAGGCCCAGGAAGTGGTGTTATGAATTTCATTTATTTCATTTGTTTCATTATTTTGTCTTCGATTCATCAGAAAAGCCACATTAATATCAATAGAAACATTATTTTTAAATCCTATGTTTATATCTTCAAAGGATTTTCAGGGCAAGGGAAGACATAAAGGGGAGGGTAAAACCTTTCAGTCAGTCCCTCCAACAACTAGGTTTTTTTTTTAAACTCCACCCATCCTCGGTGGGACACATCCGTTGGCAAACTGGGTTCCTCTCTTATGCCGTAAAGCAGAGCATCCACAATCGCTGACTCTCAGCCAGGGGTGAAATCCTCCCGGTTCGGCCCGGTTCGGGCAAGTAGGTAATAGTTGCAGCAGCTGGCTCGGAGAACCGGGATGGCAGCGTGAGGCTCCACCCACCTGCCCCAACATCATCACTTCCTGGTTTGTTTTTTTTTAACTTTTTAAAGCCTATTTTCCCTGCCGGTTCCCCTGAAAGAAAGAGAGAGAGAGGGGGGGAGGGAGGGAGGTGGAAGGCAAGGGAGAAAGAAAGAGAGGTGTGAGAAGGAAAAAATCAGGACTCACTTTCCAGCCGGGAGATTGCTTGGCAAAGAAGAAAAACAAATGCTGTTGCTTTAAATTCAGCAAGCTCCAA
>QLTV01004096.1:1208750-1225839 GCA_003457575.1 Thermophis baileyi
GTTTTCTAGGGATCTGTTTGCCTGCTTGTGTGAATGGAGCCAACCATCAGGCTTCCACTTTCTATACTGTCATTATCTCATTATCTCTATCCGGCAGGAATGTGGAATGAGTTTCAAGCAGGTTTCAGAAAGAAAGAAAGAAAGCAAGCAGGGAGGGAGGGAGGACCATAAACCTGGCTGGCACTAGACACAGCTTCAGAGGATGCTTTGAAACAGCACAGCAAAGGCTAGAAGGGACCTCAGAGGTCACCTAGTCCAACAATCCAACCCCCTGCTCCCTGGCAAAATGGACTGCTAAATTGGCCGCACCCACCCAGTCACATGACCACATGGCCATGCCCACCCAGTCACATGACCATATGGCCACGCCCACCTGAAGCCACACCCACCTGACCTCCAAGCCACGCCCACAAAATAAGCCACACCTACAGAACCGGTAGGGAAAAAAATCACATTTCACCCTTGCTCTCAGCCCTGACGTTCTGGGCTGCTCTTCCTTTTCCACCATGCTATTATGCAACTTTGAAGCATAAAAGTTCAAAGGGCCCAACCAAGACAACCAATGTTAAGGCATTCCATCTGGACACTCCTTTAAAGCCGAACCAGGGATTCAGGATACTCCTTTACACAGGAAATGTCTTATGAAACCCAGGTCAGCTTCTGAATAAGAGTCTGGCAAGGAGTCAATAAAAGTTATCCTTTCCAGCAGAAGATATTTCGCAGCACTGAAGGGAAAGAGTTCACTGCTCAGAACAGGAATACAGCAGTCCTGATAAAATGGTGCAGAAATTTGAGATAGGTAGGTGGGTGGGTGGGTGGGTGGGTGGATGGATTAGGAATATATATATGTGTGTGTGTGTGTGTGTGTGTGTGTGTGTGTGTGTGTGTGTGTGTGGATGGATGGATGGATGGATGGATAGATAGATAGATAGATAGATAGATAGATGTTGGTGGGTGGGTGGATGGATGGATGGATGGGACGGACGGACAGACGGACGGACAGATAGACAGACAGACAGACAGAGGGACTGCCTAATCACAATTCCAAAGATGCTGTTCAAAAGGCTTCTTGGATGAGAACTGGACTTTCTTGGTTTTTTTCTTGAAAATATTTTGGTTCTCATCCAAGAAGCTTCTTTAGTCCTGGCTTGAAGCTTCTTGGGTGAGATCAAATCAAATCAAATCAAACCTTTATTGTCAATGCACAACATGTGTACAATGAAATTGAATGAGCCTCCCTTGGTGCAGCCCCCCCCCCCGAAACACAAAATACATCTCAATAACTCAATAAATGAAAGAAATAGAATCCCTAAACCCAAATAAGTAATAACTAACACACATTCCCATATACCTATATCAGAGGTGGGTTCCTACCAGTTCGGACCGGTTCTATAGAACCGTTAGTAATGTGGCGGCGTGGGTCACTAGAACCAGTAGCGACCCATGCCTGCCACGTCCCCGAACTGATTCTTTCAGCGGCGCCATAGGCGCTGCCATTTTTTTTGCTTCTGCGCATGCACAGCAGCTTTTTTTAAAGCACAGCGCATGCGCGAAGCGCACCCGCAAAGCACTCGCACACCCGCGCAGCGCAACACTGAGCAAACCGGCAGCGAGGAAAACCAGAACCCATCCCTGACCTATATGTATGTAACATTATATTATATTACATTGGTATGAACATGTTGCATGTTGCGCTGGCCCTGCAAGTCCATCGTATTAAACCTAATTGTGGTGTTATGTTGCGTTCAGAAGTCTGACAGCCCACAGATAAAAGCTGTTTTTCAGCCTATTCATACGACTGGCTATGCTTCTGTATCTCCTGCCCGATGGTAGGAGAGTAAAGAAGTGCTGACCAGGGTGTGAATCATCCCTGAGGATTTTCCTCAATCTGTTGAGGCAGCGGGTCCTGGCGATTTCGTCCAATGGTGTCAGGGGACAGCCCATAATTTTTTGTGCTGTGCTCATCACCCTCTGTAATGCCTTTCTGTCCGGCTGTCAAGCCAGCATACCATACCGTAACACAATATGTAAGGATGCTTTCTATCGTAGACCGGTAAAAGGAAGTCATCAGTCGTTGTTCCACCTGATTTTTCCACAAGACCCTAAGGAAATGGAGTCTCTGTTGAGCCTTCCTGACCACCTGGGACGTGTTATTGTGAGATCTTGGCTAAGGTGGACTCCCAGAAATTTGAAAGACACAGCCCCCCTTGATGTATAGTGGGGCAGGTTCCTCTCTCTGCTTCCGGAAGTCCAGCACCATCTCCTTTGTCTTGCTGGTGTTCAGATGCAAGTTGTTTTCTGAGCAAAATGTGGATAGTTTTTGAACCTTCCCCCCTGTACGCTGTTTCGTCTCCTCCTGTAATAAGACCCAGTACAGTGGTATCATCTGCAAACTTTATTATCACGTTAGATGGATCAGAAGATACGCAGTCGTATGTGTACAACGAGTACAGGTAGGGACTGAGCACACAGCCCCGGGGAGAGCCAGTAGTGCTGAGCTTCAGGGAGGAGGAGGTGAAAGACCCAGCCCTCACTGTTCGCGACCGGTCCGTCATAAAGTCTTTAATCCAATCACAGGTGAGAGAAGGGAAATTCAAGATGCAAAACATTTTCAAGAAAAAAAAACCCCAAGAAAGTCTAATTTCCCTTTGAACAGCACCTTTGGAACCACCATGGCCTGGATCAGAGGTCTTCAAACCTGGCAACTTTAAGACTTGTGGACTTCAACTCCCAGAATTCTCCAGCCAGCATAGCATAGCATAGCATAGCTGGAGAATTCTGGGAGTTGAAGTCCACAAGTCTTAAAGTTGCCAAGTTTGGGGACTCCTGGCCTGGATGATTGAGAATCTCCATAGACATTTGCCTAATCACACATTTTTTCAATGAAATGTTTGAATCAGTCTTCTGCAATGTGGATCCCTCCCAGGGATGTGCACTTCAACGCAACTGTGTTGCGTTGAGTATTCATTTAGTGTATTTACAAACATATTTAGCAACCCATTCAGAAGACATCCAGATAATGGAAGATAAAGCGATGCTATGCTAAAAGTAAGGAGAAACTTCCTAACAGTGAGGACAATTAACCAGTGGAACAGCTTGCCTCCAGAAATCGTGGGCGCCCCATCACTGGAAGTTTTTAAGAAGAGTCTAGACCACGGGTGTCAAACTCGCTGCGTCACGTTGCCATCACGTGACATTTTGCGACGTTTTTCCCCTTCGCAGAGCTGGGGTGGGCATGGCCTGCGGATGACACATCTGGCCTGCAGGCTGCCAGTTGACACCCCTGATCTAAAGAGTCACTTATCTGTATAGGTTCTCCTGCTTGAGCAGGGGGCTGGACTAGAAGACCTCCAAGGTCCCTTCCAGCTCATTCCATTCCATTCCATTCTCCTTTTAAAGGCAACTTCCCCATTAGAAAGGAAATGGGTCTCTTCCAAAGACTTCTGGGCACTGCAGTCCAAGGACAGCAGAAAAGAATGCCTGTCCCTGGTACCACCATCTCTGGGAGAACTGGGTCCTTTCTCCAAGCTGCGCAACCAGAAGAATAGACTTCAGCTGTTAGAACCGGCAGCCAGCTTGGCCATTCCAGAGAATTCTAGAAGCCCATGGATTTGGAGACCATCCAGCCTGGCGAGGGCTGGACTCTGAGCTCGAATACAAAAGGAATTCAACGTGAGCATTTAATGCAGCGGAAGAGGACAAATAGCAGGACATAATCATTTAAATACAATTTAATGCAATGAAATCCAAATTGGTATTTACAAGGCAGCTGCAGGGCCCTGCTCAGCACAAAAACGGCTGCACACCATTGTGCTAGGCATTTTAAGACTTGTGGACTTCAACTCCCAGAATCCCCCAGCCAGCATGCGCTCAGCCACTTCAGAACCACCCGAATTCGTGAATCATGATATCCTCCCAGGACAGAACAAACCTGGAGCTTGGCCGGGCTTGGCCGCAGAGTTCATGAGCAAGGCGTCTTCCTTTTCATGCCCTTCCTGCCCTCTGGGCTCGGCCAAGGAGGGGAGAGGAAGGCGACGTGCCTCTTCAAGGGACTGTGCTGAGATTAGGCAGGTTGCGCCACTCCTGGGAGAGGGCTGGCCCTGAAGAAAGCCTGACACGGAGACCTGAGCCACATTCCTGGCAGGCCTTTGGTGACACATTAACTGCTCAGAAGGGGCCGCATGGGAGGGAGCCTGCTGCCTGCAGCAGCCGTGGGGGAGGACAGGGTGGGAAGGAAGCCATCAAGAGGCCTCTGATGTTCGTTTCCACCCATCTTACGTCCAGGTCACAGGAACAAAAACAGCGAAAGCCAGGGTGCACTCAGGAGTCAGAGTCCAAACAAATTCTGACACCACCCCCCCATCGTGTGTCACAAGCAAAACACAAGCATTCTCCTTCACCTGACACCCAGAAGAGAGAGAGGTCTCGATGAAGCACTTCCGATTTTTAAGGGACAAGTCTCTGTTTAAAGCCAATCATAGAAACATGGAAAGCTGATGGCAGAAAAAGATCTAGTGGCCCACCAAATCTGCCCTTGGGAGTTTCTTTTTTGTTTTCTTTTTAATTAATTATTATTTTTTATTATTTTTATATTTTATTAATTTTTTATTTTTATTTTTTGTCAAATGATGGACAAGAGCCGTGGTGGCGCAGTGGTTAGAGTGCAGTACTTCAGGCTACGTCTGCTGACTGCCGGCTGCCTGCAATTTGGCAGTTCGAATCTCACCGGCTCAAGGTTGACTCAGCCTTCCGTCCTTCCGAGGTCGGTAAAATGAGGACCCAGATTGTTGGGGGCAAGAGGCTGACTCTGTAAACCGCTTAGAGAGGGCTGTAAAGCACTGTGAAGCAGTATATAAGTTTAAGTACTATTGCTATTGCTTGCCACATGACCATGGAAAAGGTTTCAGATGAAGCTGGCTCCCTCTGCTAAGGAATTGAGATGAGCACCACCCATAACATGACTGCCGGCTGCCTGCAATTTGGCAGTTCGAATCTCACCGGCTCAAGGTTGACTCAGCCTTCCGTCCTTCCGAGGTCGGTAAAATGAGGACCCAGATTGTTGGGGGCAAGAGGCTGACTCTGTAAACCGCTTAGAGAGGGCTGTAAAGCACTGTGAAGCAGTATATAAGTTTAAGGGCTATTGCTATATGTTTATCCCACTCAATTACTGATGACTTGAACCACTACTTCCACTGGAAGCTGGCTCCAAGCTTCCACTGCTCTTTTCTGTGAAATAAGACCTTCTCATGTTATCTTTGAACTTCCCTCCTGTCAGCTTGAGGTTATGCTGCCACGTTCTTTTTGCTTAACGGCCTGAGAGACAGAAACGGGGCACTAAAATTTTCTCCAGGGGAGGGAGACTTTGTTTTCTTTGGGCAGGGCGAGACTTGAGGGGAAAAGAGCAGGACAGACCAAAGTCCGGGGGCTCCGCCATGCACCTGCAGCCCTCCTTCCTCCAGAGAAAGGCCATCAACACATTCTTGGTCAGGGTACAGCAAGTGCTCTGAGAGAGAGAGAAGGGAGGGGAGGGGAGGCAAGCAGAGGGTAACCCACCCAGAAGAAAAAGTCCTGGGGCATCACTGGCCTCTTGGCATGTTTGTAACCCACTTACATTGCCCAAGAGAAAAATGATACTTTGGACGATCTGGAAGATGGCCAACTAGGCATCTCTGGCCCTCCTCAGGCACAAGAGGGCTGCATGTGGTCCATGGGCCACAGGTTGGGCATGCGTGCACTAAGCCAAAAAATGACCCAAACGTTTGTCTGGACTAAAGTGACTCTCGTCTTCCCTCTGAGAACAGAGAATGGACCTCTCTTCGGATCAGGAGAGGGACGGTCACCAAGTCACTGCTGGTTTCAACTGCAGGCTGTGTTAATGGCCCTCAGTCAACCGGCAACTGTCCTGCTACTGGCTCCAGGCCAGATCCTGTCCCAGCCAGGTCCCATCCGGCGCGGAGTAATGGTGAGCCAGAGCTCAGTGGGCAGGAACCATTCCCTTCCCAGCAACATCCCCTTGTCAGGCGCCTCCACCCCGAGCTTGAACGCAATGGGGGCTCAGGGCTGCATGCTGCGGTTGTTGAAAAGGCTCCAGGACTTGTGGAGCTGCACAGGAGCGGCAGAAGGTCACAGCAGCAGCCTCGCAACAATGGCTGTGAGATCCTCTTATGTCGGGTTTGAAGCTCAGGGGTGTCAAGAGACAAAGGGAGAAAAACCTGGCCCAAAGGAGAGGCCGGGACATTCCGCCCCAACTGTCCGAGTGCTGCCTCCTCCGACGAGCAAAGAGTTACGCCTGCCTGGAGGATGGCCAGTCACACAGCAGCACAACTGCACAACGGCAGGCCAAGGAGTCGGCTAATCCGCAGGACGCCTGTCAACAGCCTTCCCTCTGCTGGAACACGCGGCCAAAGGCTTTTCACCCACAGCAGCCTCTTAAAAATTTGGCACAGGAGCCTCAGAAGCAATTGGGGCATATATATATATATATTTTTTTTTAAAAGGACTTATTCTGGAAGAAAAATGTTTTGCTCCTGCGAATGCAGGTAGAAAGAAAGACACATCTGTGCAACTGCAGTTTCAAATGTGAAATGTTGGTGTCCTGGCTTGGATAGTTGGCCAGAAAGAAAGTGCTGACAGGTCCAACTGCAGGGTGCCCAGCCTTGGACGCAGGCCCTGGGGGTCCAGTTTTTTGTTTTTTTAAATGGAGCTGAGGCTGGATGCTGACCCTCCACAATACAGGTAGTCCTTGACTTATGACCACAATTGAGCCCAGAATTTATGTTGCTAAGTGAAAAATTTGTTAAGTGAGTTTTCCCCCTTTTACAACTTTTATTGCCATAGTTGTTAAGGGAAACACTGCAGTTGTCAAATTAGTAACACGGTTGTTAAGTGAATCTGGCTTCCCCATTGGCTTTGCTTGTCAGAAGGTCGCAAAAGGGGATCACGTGACCCCCGGACACTGCAACCGTCATAAATATGAACCAGTTGTCAAGCATCTGAATGTGACCATGGGGATGTTGCAATGGTCATAAGTGTGAAAAATGGTCATAAGTCACTTTTTTCAGTGATGTTGTAACTTTCAACGGTCACTAAATGAACAGTTGTGAGTCGAGGACCTTACCTGTAAAGCCTGGCAGAGTAAAACTCAAGCCATTTCCCCAAAAGAAGCAGAGGCCGTGCAGGACTCAACCTCCCTCCAGGTAAGAGGGTAGAAGCAGCCTTAAACCTGGGAAGCAGTCCTGGGGGGGGGGGGCAAGAGGGTCATGCGCAGAGGGGGAGGTTGTCTGGGGATGGATGAAGCCACTTCCAGCTCATCTGACAAGCCAATCAAATCAGCTCCTGGGAAACAGGCCGCCCTGGAGCCCCAGCTTGCTGCTGAAGTGTTGGGAAGCATCCCTAGAGCTCCCTGCTCCAATTTTCCCCATAGCCCTGGCAGGTTGGCCGGGCTAAGGACGATGGGCCCCAAGTCCCCCAGTGAGCTCCCATGAATAGATCTGGCCCACTGCACGACACCTGGGCCACCTCCTCCTTCCTCGTTCTGCCTATTAATCTGTACCAGATGTTAGAGGCGACACACATCCTATTTAAAACAGCAACAGACAAAACCAGCATAACATAACCGGATCCGAGTATCAGGAAGAAACATTTCCTGATGAAAAAAAGCCTCTCTGTCAGGGAAAGGCTTTCCCAGAGCAGCAAGAGGGGCCTCCCTCTGAAAGAGTCCCCCAAAGCACCCCAACCTTTCACGTGGGAATTCCTCCCAAGCTCCCATGTGCAGGCTGAGCAGTAAATCTCGGACAAGGTCACCCACTAGTGCCCTTTGAACCAGGGGTGGGTTCTTCTTTTCTTCGCTGCTGGTTCGCTCAGTGCTGCGCAGGCGCGTGTGTGCTTTGCACATGCTTTGCACATGCGCAGTGTTTAAAAAAACCTTCTGCGCATGCGCAGAAGCAAAAAACAAAATGGCGCCGCCTAAAGAACCAGTTCGGGGGCGTGGCAGGCCTGGGTTGCTGCCGGTTCTAGTGACCCAGGCCAAGTTACTACCAGTTCTACAGACCGAACCGGGAGGACACAAAACACAGGAGCGACAATCATTTGTAGCTGCTATCTTAAGTTGGGGGAGGGGGCTGTGCCCTGCAGATACTCTCATTTCTACCCATTCCAAACCCTTGAAAGCCAAAATGGCTTTCAGAGCCATCACTCAGGGCACCAACAAAGGAACCCAGCTGAAACTCCCAGATTAATAGAGTTGGAAGAGACCTTGTAGGTCATCTAGTCCAACCCCCCCCCCAAGCGGGAGACCCTACACCACTTCTGACAGAGGGCAGTCCAGTCTCTTCTTGAAGGCTTCCAGTGATGAAGCTCCCAAAACTTCTGAAGGCAACTTCTGTTCCATGGGTTGACTTGCTGGGCCAAGCAGAAGCCCTGAAGGCAGCATGCAGTGAGCATCAGAAAGGAAGGCTACAACCCGGCCATTACTTGCTTGACCCTTCTCTGCCCCGGCCATTTGTCCTGCTTCGTAATTCACAGACTCAGAAGAGGCCACCGAGGGAGGTCCCAGGTCAGGGCGGGCGCCCAGATGCAGGCATCCCGGCAACACCTGCTGTCTTCTGCTCAAAAAGATCCAGAGAAGGGAGCTCATTAAACCCCCTGGCTCAGAGGCTCTAATACAGGGGTCCCCAAACTTGGCAACTTTCAGACTTGTGGACTTCAACTCCCAGAATTCTCCAGCCAGCATAGCCACAAGTCTGAAAGTTGCCAAGTTTGAAGACCTCTGCTCTAATACTTAAATGCATGGGGATTTTTTTTTCTCGGTATTTAATCAGGCTGTGCTTTGCATCTAACTTCAAAATGTTTTCCAGATCTTGGAGCTTTGCTTGATAGGGAAGAGGGCTTCATCTTCAGATACTTCAGTCTCACCAAGTGCCACTCAGTTGTCTTTCTTCAAGAGCAGACATATATGCCTGTATATCTATTCTGTCCATCTTTCTTCACCGGGCTTCGCTTCTATTTCCCCGTTATCCTTACTTCCCTTGTCTAAACTCATTCCAGTTGATCTGAATTCTTCTTACACAGCGGTACCCAGAAGAAAACATGGCACCCAAGATGGGACCGGACCATCACACCAAATTGACTTTTAGTAATTAAATAAATAATAAATCCTGTGATTTTTCTCACTATGCAATGAAAAATTATCAAAACAGCAGACATTAAATTTTCTCCAAATAAACCAGTACTGAATCAGTACAATTCAGCTATATTGAATCAGTACAATAATACAGAGTAAGGACAAGGTAAGGAACAGAAAAGTAAAACCAAAATCTCCATAAATGTTTAGATTGCCTTTCGTTTTTCACAAAGGAGAGAGAGAGAGAGAGAGAGAGAGAGAGAGAGAGAGAGAGAGAGAGAGAGAATATAAAAATCCATTCTCCAGACTTCAGATACCACAGACATAATTTGCTCCAGGCTTCACCACCAAACAATAGCTCTTTTGTCTCCAAAGCCATCCGAACAATGATGTCATTTACCATAGTTACATAATTGACTTTGCCTCTATTTGTAATTATGCAAGCGGCATTTTTACATCATTTGCGCCACTGAAAATTAAGCGATGACATAAACAGCAAAGTATGCAACTATGCAAATTATCCAGAATTACGAAGTTGACCTCAATCACTTAACTTTAGATGTACCAGATATCTTTCTCCTCTTTAAAGTGAGGTTTTATTTTACTGGGGGAGGAGCCAAGACTATACTGGGAGAGGGGGGTCTCAAGGGAATGGTAATCTGATGAGCTGGCTCCCCCGTTTATAATTTGACCTCCCTCTTAGCCCTTTCATGATATTATTAATTTTTGTGCTTTTTACAGGTTTTCAAAATAGTCTTTTATGATCTGTCACATGAGTCACATCACATGAGACAGGTAAACAGACAGACAGACCTTGATAGATGCTGTAACACGCCTAATGAGTTGCATGTTCTGTATTTCTACAGCCCAGCAGCACAGGATTCGCTGCCCTCCCAGGCTACCCAGAAGCGACAACAGGACCCCTTTGACCTACCGGAAACAGGAAATATGCCAAGTTTCATTAACAGTCTTGAAGAGGCGTTGACCAGTTGCAATGCTATTGCCACATCCCAGGCATTTCCAATCTTCTTCACCTACATGGAACACAAAGAACGGACACTTCAGCAGATGCTCTTTCACCGGCAGATATATGGGAACAGGATTTCAAGGAAGTCCAGCGTTAGGAAAAGACCAATACTGTGTGTGTGAGGCTCTTCTACAACATGTTTCCTATATACTTGGCCAGATGCTCCTAGGAAGACCGAAAGCAGGAGATGAAGGCAAGAAGTCCATTTCTAACAACTAATATTCACCACAATTGGGCCTCCAAGGGGCACAGCTGCATAGGCTAAATTATAGGCTAATCGTTACATTTGAGGAACTCGGCCGAAATCTATCCATACCACTGCTGCGTCACAAGGCAGCCCAACAATGGGGTGTAAAACAGTTGCTTAAACAATCAGGCAGCTAAGAAAGACTTTCTCTGTCAATGAGGTGCTTCACAGGTTCTTCAAGAGAAGCAAATAGCTTCACTCATAACAATGACTTGGATTGATTGTCTCCTCCCCACACAACCTCTTGGCAATCCCCAACTTCAGTTGAAATGCCCATAGATTTTTATGCCTGGTCAACTCTACTCTCAAGCCAAGGGGGGGGGGAATCACCTTTGGCCGCAGTCTTGAACCCATAGTTAGCAGCTGGAACTGAAAGCTCCCTACTGAGCACAAGACTGCCAAAAGAAAATTATTGCTGACAAAACTGCTCATATCAAAGTTGTGATCCCAGTTGTGATTCTCACGTGTGTACTGGCTGCATTCCTAGCCTACTCAGTTTTTATGGACACTATACTGGTGTGGGTTTTCATGGCTGGTAGCTGTTGGGCAGTGTTGGGCCACAGGGTATAATGACTCTGGTCTAGAGAAGAGATTTCCTCCCTCTGAAGATGCCAGCCATGGTTACCAGTGAAGCATCAGGAAATGTTGTTTTTTTTTTTAAAAACCATGGTCACTAAACCCTGAAACCCAACACAGGGCACTGTTTGAGCTCAATAACACTGTCAAGAATGTTGAAGTGAGAGGGGGGGAAAAGAGTTTGAAAATGGAGTTCACGGCAGATGGCTCTCACTTGCTTGCAGCCAAGAAATGCGTTTTGGCTAATCTGCTGCATGGACCCGCAGGGGAACACGAATTCCTAAAATATCTGTGTCTGCCCATTATTTCTCATCATGCCAGCTTGCTGTGCTGCTTCAGACAAAAAGCCTTCTGCTGGGCTCCCTCCTGCCATGCATGAGAGTGAATGGGAGGAAGCCCCGTGAAACCCTTCGTCATGCCCTACATTCATCCCAAGAGCCCTGGCTGTGCCAGAGGCGGCTGTGAGAATTCAGCCCAAGCACAGTTTCAAAAGAAAAGTATTTTCTGCAATACAATATTAAAAGCTCATTACCCATTTGAGCTGGATTATATTAATTTCAACTAGGGGTGTTCCCTAGAGTTGGAATACTAGTAGACCATTTCCTCAGAAAGGGAAATGCAAACTTCCTTTAAGCTGTAGAGTAATTCATCATTAATACTACAGCTCTGAACAACTATTATATAACACCGAAAAGCTGGCCCTGTGAAACAGAATATTCTGACTAAAAACCACATTGAATTCAATGAATGAAACTCCCACATTAGGCCTCTTTTTAATATTGTGTAATTGGGCTCATAAATGTGCCCAAAAGTTCATCTCTCTTTATGCGACTTATTTTTGTGCAGTCTTTTATTTAATCAACAGAAACCGTCTGGAGAAAATTACCAGCTACAGAGGGCGCCGTCTCTGATTTTGTTCCAATTTGTAAGTGAAAAATCAAGTATCCCAATATGGCTTTCCTTCTGCAGGATTTGATAACATCTCGGTGGCTTGCAATCAAGATAATGATGCCCTACCACTGCTTTAGGTCTCAGATTAGAAGGAAAGTTGATTACTTGGTTGGAAATGCAATATAGATATAGTCAGTATAACAGAAACCTTATTGAGACACAGATGATCCTGAAACCAGAGTTAAGACAGAGAAGGGTTCACTGGGAGAGAGAGAGAGAGAGAGAGAGAGAGAGAGACTCCTCTTTATAGCAAGGAGGATATCAATCTAATACAGTGGAAGATCAATTCCTCTGCAGAATTGCTCAAGATGGCAATAGCCAGCCTTAGAGATAAATCAGATCTTGGGAGATGCTATTGAATGTCCGGTCAAAACGCTGAAAGGGATCCTGAGATGGTAAAGATTGGGGAGGCATACAAAGGGAAGAGTCTTACAATACTGTGTCAATTACCTTCCATAGAGTAGATATTATATGCTGAAAACATATTGAAGGAGGTTGAATTGGAAGAGGAGTAGCTTTTAAAACTGGAGGAAGAAACATTAACAATCTCTGCGATGCTGAAAATTCTCTTGATAGCTAAAAAGGCAAAACAATCTACAGACTCTAGTAATGACCCTTGAGGAGCATAGTGGAAACAGGGAACTAAGATTAAATAAACAGAAAACCAACCTAACGACAACTGGTACAACAACCAGCCTTAACGCTAACAATGAAAATACTGAAACGGCAGATAGCTTCATCTGTTAGGCTCGACTATCAATAGCAAAGGAATCAGCAGCCAAGAAATACGTCACAGTCTAGTACTTAGTACAATGAAGGCCTCAGAAAAAATATTCAGATCCCAGGATGTGTCTACACTTACAAAGATTGGAATCGTGCAGCCACTGATTTTCCTTGCGAGATTTCATGACTGTGAATGGATCTCTGGAGAAAAACCGCAGATCATTTTGAATTTTGTCTCTGGACAAGACTTCTGAGAATGCCATTGGATAATTAAGAAAACAAACAATGGATCATAGAACAAATCAATCTACAGATCTTACTCAGGGCACACATGAATAGGGCCTCTTCTGGGACAAGAGTGCTGGGACTCCTAACTCTTGCAGAAGCAGGCGGTTGGGGGCTTCAGTCATGTTACTGCCTTACAAGGCAGCCTCTGGTAGCCCCTCCCCCAAAAGTGAGAAAGCTTAAGTTGCAACCACTGAACCTTCAGAAGCTGGATTTCCCTCCTTGGGCCACTGAGTTCTGAGGGCAGGTGCAGCTTAAGGTCATTGAAATGCAATGAAAACTCGAAAGAATGCAAGCGGGGGGGGGGATGAGCATTGGGGTGATTAGGTGGGGTGACTGGCTGCCTTGACCAAGAGGAGGAGAATAGCAGGGGAGGGGAGATCTGAGGGAGGCTGGATGACCAACAAGGCCATGGGAACTATGGTGGGATCAGAGGTGGGTTCCTCCCGGTTCGCCCGAATCGGTAGCGATCCACTGGTTATGTCACGATGATGTCATGGATCCAGTTCGGTTGGTGCTGGTCCGTGGACGCTGCCATCCTTTTTTTGAAATTTTTTGGATTTTTGGGGGGGGGGGATTTTTTTTTTTTTTGTTTTTTTTTTGTTTTTTTTTTTTTTGTTTTTCTTTTTTTTTTTTTGTTTCGGCTGCCACGTTTCTTTTTCACGCCACCATCTTTTTTTTGAATTTTTTTTGAATTTTTTTCCCGTGGGATTTTTTTTGTTTTCTTCTTCTGCACATGCACAGAAGCCGAATTTCCGGCACTGCACATGCGTTGCCATCTTGTTTTTGGCTTTTGGGGGGGGGTATTTTTTTTGCAATGCGCATGCGGGAGGAAGCGAACTGGCAGCGAGGTAAGTTAAAACCCACCCCTGGGTGGGATCCCATGGATGGGTCACTCTTGAGAGCACTGGGCAGGGCATTTAAGCATAATCTGAATGTCCAGCCCAAAGGGTAGTCTTAGGGTGGTCTTTTCCCTGTAATTATTGCTTTTTCTTTCTTACTATACTTATTCTCTACTTTCTGTTCTTTATTCCTCAAGAATGAGTCTAATGCTATGTGATACGACACAAATATTTTAAATGTGTATGAATACCTGAAGGTACTTTGGGCTTACGTTTTGACATACCTCCATAGAAGCACATACTTTTCAGAATGAGGTAGCCATATATTTCTTCTTGCTTCCCTGGGGGGGGGGAATCTGATACTTGAAAGAGAAGGAGTTCAAATGAATACATCTGCAAGAGATGCTTGTCATGGAGTTGAAAACAGTCAGAAGAGAGAAGCACATCCTCTCCCTCAGAGGACGACTCAGCTGCTGACCTCTCAAAGCCTTCCCAAACATTCAGTCAAAAATCTACCTTCCCTAACATTAGCCAATGTCCTGCCCAAAGAGCTTGGCCATCTTGGCAACATCATTCTAGCTGCCCCAAGAAAGCATTTGCTGATCAATTGAGAGCAATAACAAGTAGAGTTTCATGGCAGGAAAAGGAACTCAAAATAAGCAGGCATTCCCCAAATAGGAAATATTAAAAGCGCAATTGCAAACAATTCCTGTAAGCAGAAAATGGGAGAGAGGAGCAGATATTGAGACTGTACAGACAAATTTAGCAAAGATAAAAAACCCCAAAGGATGGAAAAGGTCTCCAGTGATGAACAGCCTGGAACTATAGTGTTTCCCATGCGGTGCAAGTGGAATATCATTGTAGCTGCTCTGCTAACATCATCTGTTCTGATGGATTAGCAGACCTGGAGAATTATTGATGGACTTGCTACATCTTGGACCAGAGGTGGGTTTCAGCAGGTTCTAACCAGTTCTGGAGAACCGGTAGCGGAAATTTTGAGTAGTTCGGAGAACCGGTAGCGGAAATTTTGAGTAGTTCGGAGAACTGGTAAATACCACCTCTGACTGGCCCCGCCCCCATCTACCCTGTTTCCCCCAAAATAAGACATCCCCTGATAATAAGCCCAATCGGGCTTTTGAGTGCATGGCAATAAGGCCAAGTGCTTATTTCAGGGTTCAAAAAAATATAAGACAGGGTCTTATTTTCAGGGAAACACAGTATTCTCTGACATATCCTCCCCTTCTTTCCAGCACAACCCACCGAGTGCAACTTCTAAACAACTTGCCAGCGGTTCAAATCTCACCGGCTCAAGGTTGACTCAGCCTTCCATCCTTCCATCCTTCCGAGGTGGGTAAAATGAGGACCCGGATTGTTGGGGGCAGGATGTTGACTCTGTGAACCGCTTAGAGGGCTGTAAAGCACTGTAAAGCGGTATATAAGTCTAAGTGCTAAGTGCTATACTATCCTTCCCCTGCCACGCCCACCAAGCCACGCCCACAGAACCGGTAGTAAAAAAATTTGAATCCCACCACTGTCTTGGACCTTATCTGTCCAACACCCCTAATCCATGATCATGGATGAATTCATGAGTCAACGGTATGATTGGCACACATTTGTTTCTCTACCTTGGAGTAGTCAATTGTTAACATCACAACTCTTCTCTGGGCACAGGTCAGTCATATGCCCTGTGCTCTGTAGACAGCCACTGTCACTCAGGCAGGGTTTTTCTTTCCCCACAGACCCAAAGCTGCTCTTTCATGTATGAACCTTTCTTTCTGTATGAACTCTTTCTAGGTCCCACCACTATAGACATGTCTTCGTTCCTCCGTGTAGCTTATGGAGAGAGTTGTTTCCTCCATCAGCTATCATTTACTCTATAACTGTATAGACTCTTTACTTGGCCAAATGACTCTTTGTCCATTGTTCCAATCCTGGTATTATTTTTGCTCCTGAACTCCTGAATAAAGTTGCATTTGCCGCAAGACACATACCAGGCTGTGTTCAGGAAGGAAAAGAAACATGCCATAAGCATTAGAGATCATTGTTGCCGTGTCATGTTCCCTGTTATTTCAGTTTCTTAAGGTATACCAGGAGACAGATATTTATTTCTTCTTGCTTCCTTCTCAGCTTGGCAAGTTAGCTAAACACATCCTTTTGAACCCCTCCTGCCCAAACCCTTTTAAGCTTTTCTATTCACTCACTCGGTGAGCTCATTTCTTGGAAACGGGCTACTTTATATTCCCCCTGCAGTCTTTCCAGTGGCCTGCACTTCCTCAGCAGGAAGCAGTCATTTAATCACCCACAGTGGGCAATCAAAGGGGCTCCAAGGCATCCCCTTCCCAATCATATCCAGATGAGGGCTTACTCCGAGTAGAACATGCGGTCCTTGTTCCTTACTCTTCTGCACTTGTTCTGTCGAGCTACCCGATTCTGTTGGTGCTCCCTCTTTGGCTGGCTCAGTCACATCCCTGGAGGGTTCACATGAACCCTCAAAGAGAACAAAATGCCAAGACATTACAAAGCGTCTAGAATAATTTGACTTCCAGCCTCGAAATTCTCTAAAAAGAAATCTGAGGCAAAAGCCCACCCTGTACAGCTGTAAAAATGGTCACCTGGGCTCAGAGTCGCCCAACCCTATAGAACCTGGATAAGGGAGCATGAAAACATTTCAGACTTTCAATCAACTTTCCAAAGAACAATCATGTACAACGCAGGCGCCACACGATCTTTTTTTTATATATACCTAAGATCTAGATACTTTGTGTCCATTGTTTAAGAACCCGACCACTTCGCTTGAGCCGCACGTGTGTTTTCCCTAGGAAGAGTTTCTCAGCCACGGCAATTTCTCAACACGGGTGGACTTTTCCCTCCCAGAATTCCCCAGCCCAGGTTGAGAAGCGCAGCAAGGAGGGCCGCCTCTGCTGGGAGGGGATGCCAACCCCCGCAGGGCTCCCGGCAGAGGGTCCCCCCAGGCTCCCCCCGCAAGAGGGCATCTCTTTGAACGGCAGGCACAAAGGTAACTATCCCCGTCACCGCCGCTCCCAGACTCCCCGGCATGGTCTCCATGCACCCTCCAAAGGCCCCCGAGATCCCACCCTCCGGCAGGACACCGGTAAGGGCCCGCTCTCTGTCCGGGGGGGGGGCTCCGCGCCTCTCCCGGGCCAGGGTCGCCCCCTCCCCTCCCGCAGCCGAGAGCCCCAGCCGAGCGAGGAGCGTCCCAGGGGCGGGAGGGCCCCTCAGGGTCGCACCAGAGGCCCCCCCCCCGAGGACGCGGCGCCCGGGAAACCTGAGCGGGACTCGGACACCTGGCGCCGGGC
>QLTV01004096.1:1230475-1244709 GCA_003457575.1 Thermophis baileyi
TCTGTATTCACTTTGATTATGTTTCTACCTATACCTATCTTGTACATGTTTGACAAACAAATAAATCAAATAAATAAATAAAAAAAATAAACGGGATGGACATTGGATGAGAATGGTTTATTGTGGATTCCTGCCTTGGCAGGAAGCTGCCCTGAAGAGGCCATCCCAATGCAAGGCTGTTCAGGAAGGCCATAAAAGCAATCAGTGCAACAGATGGCCTCCAGAAGGTATGGGTGCTCCAACATTAGAGGTTTTTAAGAAAAGATTGAACAGCCAGTTCTCCGGAATGGTGTATGGCAGAGGTCTTCAAACTTGGCAACTTTAAGACTTGTGGACTTCAACTCCCATGCTGGCTGAGGAATTCTGAGAGTTGGAAGTGCACAAGTCTTAAGGTTGCCAGGTTTGGGGACCCCTGGTGTATGGTCTCCAGCTTGGGCAGGAGGTTGGAGTAGAGGACCTCCAAAGTTCTTTCCAACTCTGTTATTCTGTATTCTTCCAGGTTTTGCAAAGATCTCCCAAAGGAGATGTCCCTGTTCTCTAGAGCAGGGGTCTCCAATCTTGGCAACTTTAAAGACTTGTGGTCTTCAACTCCCAGAGTTCCTCAGCCAGCTTGCTTCGCTGGTTGGAGACCCCTGCTCTAGAGCCTGCTACAACTCATCAAATAGTGACTCTGAAGAGGGTCATATACAGTACAGATGCTCATCGGGCAAAGTGAGATGATGAGCATTGATTCAGGGATGAATAGTTAAGCAAAACAGATCAGAATACTTGGTTGCGCAACAACTGAAGTTCAACGGAGCAACGCCCAGTCACGATTAGCCAGGGTAATTTTATTTAATTCCTCACCTGGAGGGGGCCGCCCATCGTTTATATTGAAGGCTGTAGCAAATATGCCAAATGGAAACGCTCCAATTCCAAATGACATTTGGAAGCCTCCATCGCCAAACCCAAAACCCTGGAAACCCTAGAAACAAACCAAAAAACGATCAACATGTATATATGTCCTAGTTTACAAACTAAAACCTGACTGGTTGCAGTCTCTTTCAGTAGATTAGAGGGACTTCCCAGTGTGTGCTGAGAGAACATTATGAGCTGAAAGTAGAATCCCAGACGTTTGGTTACTTTATGTTTACGTTACTTTATGGACCTGGCTCCATTTCCCTTCCAACAGAAGAGAGTAAATATAGCTCAGGGATGAACTGTGAAATCCTTGGTGCTCTTCAAACTTGGTGGTTTGCGTGTAGACATTTCATTACCCAAATAGGGAACATCATCCATGCTTCTTTGGCCTTGCCTCCTTCCATTCAGGTGGCAATTCTTTTCTGCCATCCTTCCACACATGGTCTCTGGATAAAATCTCATCTCTGCAAGGCTACGATGAGGGGAAGGGTCTGTACTTCTTGGCCACTGTTATTCTGAAACTTTTCAATTCAGGGTGGGGGTGGGGGCTCTCTAAGAGAAGCAGTAAGGGACCTCCGCAGAAATGCAGTGACGGGAGATTCATTCAAAGCTTTGTATGAGAGCCACGCTAGTCCATGGTAGTAAAACATCAGAGTGTGTAATCCCTTGTTCAACAAACGTTTGATTAAATTTTATCTCATCTGAAATCTGAAAAGGTGCTGCAGACTCCTGATGCTTGAGCTACAGATCATGAAAGTTTATGCCTTTAACAGAATTTGTTAGCTGTGAAAGGGGCTACCAGAGTCCTGATTTTCAGGGCTTTGTTAGTGTATTCTCATGTGATTGTTTTGGGTGCAAGAGTGTAGCGTGTTTCCAATTTAAATTTAACAAGTTGATAGCATGCGAGCTCCCCTAAGACTTTGAGAGATAAGCACGATGGTTCTTTGCAGGTCAGAGGTCGCAAAACCTGCCTGAGCAACCTGAGCTTATCCCCATAGCAAAAAGAGCCCGAGGGTCAGAGATCACCTCCAGGCTGGGCAAGGCAGCCTGTGCGCTTTGCCACGGGAGCTTCAGGCAGAAGCCATGCCGAAAAGGTGCCCTCCACCTTCAGCACCTGATTCAATAAGGCATTGGCTCTCCGGGGAGTAAGTGCTCCTTAATCACCCCCAGCAGAGCTGTTTGTTTGATGAAAAGAAACTCGAGAGCAGCCTCTGGAGACTCCCGCCGACTTGCATGGAAACAGGCAACTCTTTCGTCAGGCCAGGCACGCTCCCCAACTCGGGGCTACGAAAGGTTAAAACGGCCCATTTTCTCCACAGTCTGCTATTTATAAAATCAGCATTCACAATCTCTTTGGACACAACTTGCTGCACCTCATGTAATGTAGGCTAAGTTGATACCCAGTATATTTTAAAGCTGAGTTTCCAACCTTGGCAAATTTAAAAGTTGTGGACTTCAACTCCCAGGATTCTGAAATCACTGTCTAAAAGTCACTGCCTAAATTGGAGGTGTCCAACCTTTGCAACTTTTAAGACTTATGGATTTCAACTCCCAGAATTGCTTTGCTGGCTGGGGAATTCTGGGAGTCGGAGTCCACAAGCCTTAAGGGTGCCAAGGGTGGACACTCCTGTTTTAAGGGTAGTCTCACTGCAGCTGGAAGTTTGCAAAATCTACACCAGAGCATTATTTCTATCAGCAATTTAACTCTCTCTACACAAATGGTCATCCAAGATTTGTCTGGTTTAATTTGGCTTACAAAGACCCAAAATAGACACGCCTGAAAAGTGTCCCACCCACCAATGGTCTAGCCGCTGCATTTTCACTCTGCACTTCTGAGAAGCACAAGCCTCTCCCATATTCTCTGTACTCACCCCTCTGTTTTCTGGCTCAGGTCTCTGGCCTTGAGGTCGAGGTGGCGTTTTCTCCCTGCAAGATACAATCCATTATGGGGCTTAATGAGGATACTTAGCCGTTGGCTGGAGGCCCCAATGGGGGAGTAGCAGATCCCACCTCTCCCCTGTACATTCTCTTCCAGAGAGAGAGAGAGAGAGAGAGCATTTTATTTTGATGTTGCAAGCTGCCCAAAATCTCCTTGTAGCGAGATGAGTGGCAAATAAATTTAATAAATAAATATTGCTGAGGCCCAGAGCCTCTCTCTCCCTCCCTCTGGGCCCCAGCCCCTCCTTTTCATCTTAAGAGCCAACCTGCTGCAGCATTTCTACCCCTGTGGTGAGAAAGCATCAGTCAGTGCACAGAGGAGATCTCCACCCCTAGGTCACCTGTCTTCTTGATTTTTAGTTTCTTATTTAATCTTAATTTCAATTGTTTTGTATTCTTTACCTTTTTATCATTTCATAAGCCACCCAGAGTCGCTGCAACAGTGAGGACACAGATAAACCTCCAGGTGGCCTCAAGGACTCACTAAAAGAATGCAAATGACCAGCTGTCTGCAAGGAGTATCAATCCTTCCATTCCCCACCATCCAGTCAGAGCTGAAGAAACTTCTTGGGTGAGAAGCAAAACGTCTTCAAAGAAAAACCAGAAAGTCCAGTTGCCTCTTGAAAAAAGCACCTTTGGGACATGCAAGAGAGCTGCAGGCCTGGCTGCCACAGAGCCAATCACAGGGAGACCCAGGGGCAGGGGGAACACCCACAGCCTGAAAATGGCCTTCTTGGAGGTGCACAGCAAGGTTCACTCCAGGGATGCAGCAGCAGCAGCAGCTTCCAAGTCCACTGGAGCGTCCTCCAGGAGACCCCCTCCATGTTTCAGCAGACCCTGGTCACGAGAACCCCACATAGGCTGGTATGAGCCATGTATGAGCACTGGCTACCAAACAGCCATTCAAGAAAACGCCTCTACCGTTACTGATTGTCTTCTGAAAAATCACAATAAAGTCCCAAAAAGACAAAATCCTCCTGGATATCAGTTTTTTAAGTTATTATTTCTCAGTTCCAAAGGAGGCTTCCACTGTTCAGTAATGCAGCTGCCCATGGCAGTCTTGGACTATGACCTGTGAAGGTCATGATCTATGACCTTCGGATTCTTTCTTGCCTATCCTACTAAGGTTGGGAGAGGATGGGAGGAGAAATCCCCAGAATCAAGCTTGACAATCTTTGCTTGTTGATTCTTGGCCTGTGAGCCTTCTGGGTTGACACACCAAAACGAAGATGTGGAACACTGTATTTCCCGTCTCCAGCCGCATCATGTGAAGCTACATAGGACCGCACCCAGAATGGTGCGGCCGGGGATGGGCAGCACATGGAGCAACCTATTACCAGTAACAGACATTTGAACGGTGAGATTCTTACAGGTAAGAAAAGGTTGCCAAAACCTCTTCACTAAATCTGAGTCAAGAGTAGCCAGACAGGTTTTCTTCCATGAATTCCACTCGAGGAGAACTTGAAAGCAAAAGGCTGTTCCCAGGAGAGGCCGTCTTACCTGGGGTCCTGCTGTCCAGTGCTGCCCCTTCCATAAAGTGGTATAACTTTATCACGGCTGATTCCTGCTTTACATACAGGACACACCTGTCTGTTTGGCCTGGTCTCCAGCCACTGAAAAGCAGAAAAGAGGAACGGCATCTGGTGAAAACCTGGACTACAACAGAAGAATGCCTCGCATCTCCCAGGCCTCGGGGTAGGGAGTTTGTGGAACTCTGGGGTGGTTGCTAGTTGTGTGGCTTGTCTGGACACCTGAATTCTTTTTCTTGATTTTTCTATTTTAAGCATAATCACTTAGGAGCCGCCCAGAGTCATTTTGGAATTGAGGACCTCCTAAATCTATCAAATAAATAAAACAGTAAAAAAATGGAGTGCTGCAAAGATGCTACCTATTGGCTTTACAGGTAATCCTTGTTTAGTGAGCACAATTAGGACTGGCAACGTCGTCCCTAAGCAAAGTGGTCATTAAGTGAAAAAGAAGGTGACCATGACTGCACTGACGATTTTACTTCAGGTCTCCTCTGCTTTACAGCATCAGGATACAATCTCAAACAGCTGGCTGAGCCCAAACGGCTGAGAAAAGGGGAAATCTTACAGCCCTTTTTTCTCACTCTCCCAGCCTTTGGAAGATCTCATCCTGATGCTGGGATAACTAGCAAGAAGAGAATTGATGTTTGTATTTACATTCATTGGAGAGAAAGGGATTACAAGAGACTAAGCCAGCACACAATAGGAACACACATGGAAAGGAATGCACTGGTGTTTAAGAGGCAGACAAAAGCCTTTAGTGTGAAACTGACTAGTGTTCTTGTCAATTTCAGGCTGCAGCTGCAAGGCCCATTCTAATCAAGGTCACAGAGCTGAGCTTGTTAACTTGCTGCACTGCAGAGAAAAGCAGCTCAGGAAGAGAGGGCTTCTTTAGGCAATTTCTCAGGGTTGGGGGAAAGAAAAAAAATGGGTCAGGCATAGGACAATGAGTACTACCTGACTGTAATGGTGAACAGGGACTGAGACATACTTTTACATTATAACTGAATTGTCATTATTCGAGGCAGTCGCTGAGGATACAGTTGATGAGGATACTGGTACTGTTTGCAGGGCCCAAAGTGTGCAGCTGTTTCCCCTCCCACAGAGCTCACAACACTGTAAAATAATCCTGGTCTGGACAGAGGCATGGCTAATTTTACACTGTTGGGATTATGGAGAGGAGGAAAGCAACCAATGATTCGTCCTCAAGCCTTTCACCCAGTGGGAGATGGGTCAGCACCTTTTCAGACATTAAAAACTAAGTATCAAGAGACACCAACAATCTCAATGTCTGTCAGGCCCAGCCCAGGAACGACATAGAACAATCCAGCTAAAGTTCAGTTCCTTATTTGTTCACACCAAATAGACAGAATTTTGCCAGACTAAACTTTTGCTACTCTCACCCGAACGGATGTATCCTGGGATATTCCTAGGAGCAGCTATTCTGACTCTTCCTCTGTCTCCTATCCATCTGCGAACTGTGTTGCCTGTTTTCTCCCCTACCTCCTTGGAATGTGCCCCCTCCTTCCTGTGCAACTGCTGCTTCCATAGTCTATCACACCACCTCCCCCTCGGTAGGCACAATCCACCACAATATCTCACCTTTCTAACTTGAAAGTTCACAAGATCCTTATGTGAGAGCATCAAAATCTCACCAAAGATTCAATGTCCTCTAAAACACTGTGTTATCTGCTGTTGTGTGGTTGGGAAATGTGATTTAAGCCCACCATAAACTCTAAAAGGGGTCTCCTAAAAGCCATCTAATCTGCCATCCGAGGTATTAATCTAACCTACCTCACTGAATGACAGAAAGGCTAGCCAGAATATATCCTGGATGCTCATTGTTACTAAACAGTGGCATCTCATTGCCGCTCATCCCTCTTTTCATAAAAGCCCCCAAACAGTAGATTGCCAACAATTGCATGGTTAACGCTAATTACCAAACGGAGTTGCCTTGGGGAGGACGCACAATCCATTTAGAATTGGAAAGGCATATTGCACCTTCCCAGAGTCCCTTGGGAAACCAAGAAGGTGGATTGGGTAACCAAAGCTGATGAAAGACAAAGCAAAGCAGAACCAGCCTTACCTGGTGTAAACAAGGCCAACTGCAGGGATTCCCAAAGTGATTTGTTCATAAAGTAGAATGTCCGCAGAGGTGGCAGTGGGGAGAAAGACCAACACACACACGTTAGATGTGGACAATCAGAAACCTGGAATCCAGTTCTGCAGATTCGACTCTCGGATGATACAATCACAGTATTTTAAAAGGCAGCAGCAAAAGCAGGGTTTTCCTGCTTTTTTTAATAGCTGGTCTTCCCACTTATACAAACCGGCGCAGGCATTTCTTGAACTAAGGGACTCTAAAGTGGAACTCCCCTTACTAAGAAAGCATGAATTGAACTCTGCATAATTGAATTCTGAATTACCTGAATTCTGCAGAATAAGGAAAAGGACGTCCCACCCCCCCCACCCCCAAGAAATGCAGTGCGATAAGAGGACAGGATTACTTGCTCTGCCAAGTCTCAGAAGACAGATGGTCTCAAATCAGCTGGGCAGATTCTTGGATGCATTCTCACATTACCTACAGCTGTTCCACTAATGTCACTAAGATATTTCCACCCCTGTTAACTGCAAGTAAACCCAGGATTAGTTAAGATAGGATGTTTTTATACTGATGTGAAATGTTATACTCTGGCAAAACCTGTATGTATATATTTAAAATGCCCTCCAGGAACTCCTGTTTTGTAACCCAGAGTTTGGCCCATTGTCTTCTCCACACTTTCATAACTGTGGCTGAAGCTCATGGCCATTTATACCGAGAGAAAACCAGAAAGTCTAGATTACGTGGCTGGATTTGGAGCTTGGATACAAGACAAGATTGTTCATTCTATCTGCTTTAAATTCAACAAGTTTTGTTTTAGAAAAGGTAAGAGACAAATTTAAACTGAAATATTAATTCAGAGTGAGCAAATACAATCACAATTGTATGGATGCTGTCAAAAGCTTCTTGGCTGCAAACTAAGCAACATCTGAAATTCAGGTTCCCAACAAAGCTATTTGTGAGGATGTGACAAAAAAGAAATGCCAAGAATGAGACAGGCAGTATCTAAATGTGATAAATACAAATAAATAATGCAGGAAGCCCTCTTTTTCTAATTCCAGCTACTGGCTTACCACTTACCACTACTGTCAATGCTGCCCCAATTTCATAGTTAATTTACACAGAGTTTAAATTTGGCTGCATGAACAGTAATTAGCTGTGCTTATACATAGTTTACAAACCATGTGTAAACAACAGCTAGCTTTGTACAACATGCTGAGTCAAACCCAATCAAGCCATGTTATGCTTTGGCATAGTGTGCAAATCCAGCTACTAATTAAAGCAGCCAATAGAATAGCTTATCAGGAGCCCAGGACGGCAGCTCACGGCTTACTGATGAAACGCAGGCTTTGCAAGCAGAAAGCCACCGTTTGCCAAGAGCCTTGAAGAACTAGATTATGCTGAATGAGATTTGAGTTGAGGGGCTCCTAGAAGCCAAGCAGCCCCTCTAGCCGTGGACAGGAAGGTTCATACCTGCACATGTCTGTGACTGCCCCACCCAATCCTCGCATTTCAGCCTAAGCTCTCTTTGAAGCAACTGACACCCAGTCATCCAGCAGCAAAGGTTGCTGATCAAGGGTTCTTCAGCCAGGGTGATTTCCTAAAGGTTGGGACTCTGTAGCATCCAATCCTTAAAACAATTCCAAGACTAAAGTTGGGCTAGGATGGAGACACAATTCCATTGGTTCTATGGACACCGAAAACGGGCTACATTCTGAACCACGTCTGGGATTGATCCCAGAAACCGTTTCTCTTCCCTTAGCCCATTCCTTTCACAGCTCCACCCCTTGATGCATTCCCAAGGATTGAGTGGTGTCATCCAACCCTATGGGGAGCAAGTCGACTACTCCGTATAGAGCAGGGGTGGCCAACCTTGCCCACTTTAAGGCTTGTGGACTTCCAACTCCCAGAATTCCCCATGCTAGCTGGGGAATTCTAGGAGATGAAGTCCACAAGTCTTAAAGTGGGCAAGGTTGGACACCCCTGATGTAGAATCAATAGTGAGTTTAAGACTTGAGCTTTACAATTCTCACCTGCCTGGTAAGGAGGATATGGGGAAAGAAGAAGCAAGTGGGAGGCAGAGCCTTTAAGAGCCCTGATTTTAAGTTATTTGCCTGCTGAAAACTGGGAGTGATACTGACCAGAAGAGGTGGCCACAGAGACTGATCACAGCATCCTTGGCGGTGTCCAAACAGATGTTGCATTCAAATGTGCTGTCCTGACCCGTACTGTCCCCGTTGCTGCTGTTCCCACTGGTTCCACCCGCACTGGAACTTTCTGTGGAAGCTGAAGCTGCAGGTCCTTTGCTGGCCATTTTTGGCTTTCAGTTGGGAACTCTGTGGGAAGCTGAATCCTGGCAGAGCAAATAAGAATAATAATGTAAGAGTTAGAGCCAGAACTGGGAGAAAAAATCATCACATGATTCAAAGTGCAGATTTTGTGCAAAGAAACAGTAGATCGTGTACATGGCTTGTGCAAGAAGATTGCACAAACTGATTATAAGCAACAACACAACACAGTCGCCAAAATGATTCGCTGGAGCACCAGTAAAAATTATCATTTGCCAGTAATGAAAAAATGGTGGGAACTAGTAGTTGAAAAAGTAGTCAAAAAATGATCACAATAAAATATTGTGAGATTCCGAATTCAAGCTGATAAAGTCTTCGCTCATAACACTCCTGAATTAACTATATTTGGGGGGGGACGACATAATTGTGTGGATAATTGATGGGGCAATACCAGAGGAAAGTAGAATAGAAAACAAAGGACTGGAGAAGACCACAAAGTATCAAGATCTGAAAATAGAAATTGAGAGACTGTGGCACAAACCAGCTGTGGTGATTTCAATGATTATTGGCACACTGGGTGCCATACCAAAAACTCATACCAGAAAATCTGTGCATTGACAAAATTTCCATCTGTCAATTGCAAAAGGCCACACTGCTTGGATCCACACATATACTATGCCAATTCATTACAACATCCTAGATTTTGGGGAAGAACTGGCAGCTGTCACTTCATCTTGTTGTGAACAGACTATATAATAATATTATTATTATTAATGGACATGGCAGTAATCTGGAGACAGCAGAATAGAGAAGAACTGGAAAAAAAATCACAAAATACAAATACCTGCAAACAGAACAACGATTGTGGCAAAAGAAAACAAAGATAGTACCGAATAGTGATAAGTGCCTTGGGTTCAATCCCAAAACAACTGGAGCACCACTTGAACGCCATAAGCATTGACAATATCACTGCTAGTCAATTGCAAAAGGAAGTTTTACTTGGAGCAGCTTACATCCTGTGAGGATACCACTAACACCATCAGAAAACAATATTTGCCTATCCCAGATCCCTGGGAGGACTCGACAGGTGGATAAAAATGCCAGATCCAGTCTAAACGCCTGGCTGACCGTGCAACCAACCATAATAATAATTCAAAACCACCATTATTTTGCTAATTATGCCCACAAGGAGAAGATACCCCCAGAGGCTAGTTGTGCAATAAGAGCACTGATGACAGATCTTAAGAGTTTAGAACAGGCAGGAGAAATCCTGACAGATTAAGAAACAATCAAGTCTTAATATGAGAATAAGAATCCCGTGTATGCTTTTTATTCAAGGTAATTTCTGCCACAACACTGAACATAGCCGTTTCTAAACGCTTATTAAAGTTCATTGCATACATCAAGAATCTCTGCATTATATAAATATATAATATTTATATATTATATATTATTATTATATATCCATATGTTGCCCTTTCCAGAGAGCCCAGCAGAGCTTATCTGTGACAGAACAAAGCTGAAATATAGATTTAACAAAGTAGCATGGAAAACAGATAAATTGTCTAAAATGTCTAGATTCATTAAAATATGTACAAATCTTTAGAGAAACAGTCTGGTAAACAACTTGTTAGGCAACTTGTTCCAGCAGCTGAAAGAAGGGTGGCAGGAGAACAGGAAAGAGCTCTTGATCATCAGAGGCAGAAAGAGAGCTTAGGGGCGGCTCCTTGGATTGCTGGAGGAACAGCCCAAATGCCCCCATTCAGAACAGCTGACACAGGAAGGAGCCAACTTGACTGTTAGGTTCCCAAAAATCTGTCTCCTAACAGACTGGGAAAGTTGCAGTGGTTCTCCCTTCTGTATTTCCTGCTTGCCCTGAGGGTAGATAGGCTGAACCCCTGAGACGTCTCCTGCCTTCTAAAACGGTCTGGACATGACTTTCACTGGGGATGTCACGAAGCAAGTCTGCATTTCGAAGTGGTCTGGCCTGAAGGAGTTTCAGGATGCTAAACCTGAGCAGCCAGAACACAGAGTTCCTGGCTCCAGGAACTGCAAGTGGTACTAGCCGTAGCTCAGAAAATCTTTTGATAACTACTACTAGACAAACACCCGCATCAGGGGTTTTTTTCCCACCTTTTCTGTTTTAATTCAGCAAATAGAAAGAGCAGAGATGGAATTATCAGTTGTACAAAAGGAAGCAGCAGTCTCTTGACCCAAGATGAATGTCAGAATTATTTTAAATTCACACAGAGTTGTGCTGCAACACAGCAATCAGGTCTTAACATTTTTCCAGCAGGAAATAGATCTTTAAATAGGAGAAAATGGATTAAATTGAGAAGAATGTGGCACTAAATTATAGGCTACCCTTCTTTGTGTTTTTCTGGCTTGAGGACATTCCTCCCAGGGATTTCTTCAGTGACAGATGCACCTGACAGATCTGAGTTCCATCTAGAAGGACTGAAAGAACCTGAAAGCCAAGAATTTTCTAATAATTATCGTATTTTTCGGAGTATAAGATGCACTCTCCCACCCCCAAAAGAGGGTGGAAATGTTGGTGCGTCTTATACACCGAATACAGCCATTTTTGGCCTCCCGAAGCCCCGCCCCATGCGAAAACGGGTGCGCAGAGGGTTTGGGAGGTCTGCAGAGTGCTCCTGAAAAAAGCCAAAATGCTGCTAAAGGGTTTTTGTTTCATTACTGCTTAAATCTACTGTTTTGTCTGTCTACAGAAGAAAGCTGCATTTCAGAAACTAGTTTCGTATTGTGTTTCTCGATTCAACAGCATGGCAATGTAAAGGATGACTGGAACAGAGCTACGATTGGACTGTTCACCCCCTAATAGGAAAGGTGAGCTGGGATTAGGATATCATAAGACAGTTTTACTCTTAGTTTTACTTAGTTTACTACGTAAAAGTTTTACTAAGTTTACTAAGAGTTTTACTCTTCTGATGTGTAGATTGCATTAGGTAATCCTGCTCAGTACAAGAAGAATTGCAAGATATATTATTTTTAGTTTTCACATAGAAAAAAACACTCCCAGTCTCCCAATACACCAAAACCTAGTTACAGAAGGGTGCCCTCAGCTGTTGCTACATCACCTGAAACACTGATCAAATCTTAGCTAAGTAACATCCAAACCTACAGCCTTTTAAAGCCATAAAATGCTTGGGGATATGGACTACTTCCTTCATCTTAGCTAATGCATTCAAATAAGTTCAGTAATAACAATAACCCCTGGCCTGACTCACCTGCAGCAATCTCTGCTCACCTCCTATGCAAAGATTTCCAAGAAAAACAAAAGCAGCAAAGGAGACGTCTGTATCTCCTCTCAGCTCTGATGAAAATGTCCACACACAACCAGCCACAAGAAATCCAGGGAGACTTCATGCCCACAGTATCCAAAGACAAGTGGGGAAAGAGAAGAGCTCTATTTCAACAGATTTTTTTCATTCAATTACATCATGCAGGATGCCCCCAAAGGACAACATCACAATCTACTAGCAAGCATCTAACAGACCCGGCTTTGCCAGCTCCGAGCTCTCTTTAGTGACGTCAAAGTGTGCAATTTGAATGAAAAACAAGGCAATACTGTAGGCAAACGTTAGCGCCAACTTTCATGACATCTTGTGCTTCCTCCCCACAGAAAAAATATTCTCTAAACTTGGATATGGGAGATAATTTTTTTTAAAATATTTAATTTAAATGCCAGTTTGTCTCTGTGATTGAAGCTCCCAATGTGATAGCTCTACATCCATGTTACTATTATTTGACTGTTTGGTACATTAATTATTGCAAGCCAGTCCCTCAGTTGAGATGGGCAGCTATAAAAACTGAATAAATAAATTATAGCCCTTCAGGCAATGAGTCTTAAAGCCATTTTCTATGCAAGCCTATGATACGTATTTGGAAATAAATTCAATTTGTTAATTGGAGCTTAGTTTTTAAAAACAAACAAGGAAGAGGAGGTAAGTGGCATTATTCTTTAAATGTAATCTTTACATTAGCAATAATTAATGTACAGTAATATGATCACTTACTTATATACCAGCAGCAAAACATTGTATTAGGTGAACCTTGTACAACTCACTAGAAGCAAGCCAACTATTTTTTAGAATAAGACTGGAAAAATCTTAGATGGCATACAAGGGTCTAAAATTCTTATTCTGAAAATATATAGTGCTCAAATATACTGAAAGTATATAGTGCTCAAATACTACCCACCTGACTCTAGGTAGTTTACAATACAAGGAAAACAAAAAACCAATGATTTACATAAACAGCAACTGGATTTTTGAAGTGAATCTTAGTAATTCAAATATCCTTCTACTTTGTCATAAATTGTGCTATATTCTAAAAAAAAACTAATATGTTTACTTGCAAAACCATTCTAAATGTTAACCTTGAAAATTAAGCAGTAACAAGACAATGCCTATGAACTGCTTCCCACTTATGGAACCAAACCAAAGGAAGGGCTATCCTGGATCAAGTCCAAGAACCGATGCCCAGGGAAGTCCACGCACAGCCATCCGTCAAGACAAATAGTCACAAACAGCTTCAAATTCCAAGCTGCATCTTTCTCGAGGCAATGAGCTCCGGGCAGTGAAGAGTCCATCATCCCCCGGGTGACAACCTGAGTCCTAGAAGTTTAGAAAAGTGATTTTCACCAGCTCTGGGCACAATGCGGTCAATATTTAGGCTTGTGGCTGATGGAATGAAATGTTTGCTTGTTTGAAGAGTAAGATATAGATCGAGACTGTAAGGTATTTTCTCATGATACATTATCTTCTTCCGAGCATTTTCCCCTCACAGGTGCGGCGGGGTTTGTTCTCTTTTTTCGGATCCACCGGCTGTTGACCCACTGACTGCCACAGGGGCGGATCCACCGGCTGGTCCCTGGAGGCTGACCCGCGGCTGCCCGGCCCGAAGTCGCCCACGGGCTTTGGGGCCGGAACTCACCGTCGCCTCCTCGTCTCAGACAAGATGAATTAAGTCACAGATTATAAAGGGAATCTCACACGGCGCGGCGCTTCCAAGCATTCCCTCCCCGAGGTCAACCATCGGTCCCAAGTCCGGATCNTCCTCCGCCGACCCCCGGCCCGTCTTCCAAAGGCCCCGCTTCACCGCCCGCAGACTCCTCCCGGCGCCCCCCGGCCCTGACTCTGGACTCCGCGCCCGCCCGGACCCCCGCTCGGTCCCCCCCGGCTCACCGGAAGGGGCCACAGCCGCCGCTCTTCTTCCCGGACGGCGTACGTTTCTTTCCCCTCCCAGCCGGAAGTGAGGCCTGCACCGGAAGCGCCTTTCGCCCCTGCGCCGCCACGCACCACGCGACGAAGGTTCCGGCGGCGAAAAGGTCCGGCGCGGCGGATCCGTCCGCGAGGCCTGGAGGCGGTCCACGGAGCAGCGGGCTTTCCTGATCCAGATCCAGATCCCGCGGGAGGCCGCGCGTCTCGCGCCCGCCCGCCCTCCCCACCGCCGGCGCGC
>QLTV01004096.1:1244845-1259722 GCA_003457575.1 Thermophis baileyi
CGAGGCGAGCGACAGCGAGGAAGAAGCGGCGGCCTGGCAGCGCCTGCGGGAGGCGGCCTGGGATCCGGCGCTCGGTCGAGCGGCCGCCTTGGCTCCAGTCGGTAGGGCTTCTTGGCCTGCGAGGGCCGAGCGGGCCGGGCTTCCTCTGCGGCCTCCGGGAAGGCGCCTCGATCCGTCCGGCGGCTGGTGGCGACGGCGCCCCGCTTGCCAAGGGAGCTCTGTGCCCACGGCGACCCTGGGCGTCCCCGAGAGGCAGCCCGAGCCTTTCCGGCGCCTTGGGACCTGCGGAATTAGCCGCCGCTGCGGGGCTTGCCCTTAGGTGGGCGCCGGGGAGGCGAAGCGCTTCGGTTGCTGCTGCCAAGATGGATCTAGGGAGTCTTGGGCGGAGGGGGTTATGTGTATTATAAAATATACCTATGTTTTTATATACATACACATGTACACACACAAACATATAAACAGATAACCCTCGACTTACAACAGTTCGTTTAGTGACCATTCGAACGGCACTGAAAAAGGAGACTTATGACCGTTTTTCACACTTAACGACCGTTGTGACATCCCGATGATCAGGATTCACATCCTTGGCAACTGGTTCGTATTTATGACGGTTGCCGCATCCTGGGCTAATGGAATCCACCTTTTGCGACCTTCTGACAAGCAAAGTCAATGGGGAAGCGAGATTCACTTAACGACCGTGTTACCCTGTTTCCCCCAAAATAAGACATCCCCTGATAATCGGGCTTTTGAGGGCATGGCAATAAGGTTAAGGGCTTATTTCAGGGTTCAAAAAAAATATAAGACAGGGTCTTATTTTCGGGGAAACACCGTACTAACTGAACAACTGCAGTGGTTCACTTAACAACTGTGGCAATAAAAGTAATAAAAAGTAATAAAAGGCAATAAACTGTCTTGCTTAGTAAGGGAAATTTTAGGCTCTGTTGTCATAAATCAAGGACTACCTGTATGTGTATGTACAATTCTATGTAATATAACGCATAATAGATGTGCTACAAATACAGTCGCGTAAGGAGGAGGACTCAAAACCCATCACCTCCCTGTGACAGAGTTTGTGCAACAGACTTGGCTGGGCTGTCTGGGAGATACTTCCCATCACTCAGCTCTGCCAGCTCAATTTGCCCTTGGAGGTTAGTATTGCTTTATAAGGTCTTGGTAAGGCCACACTTGGAATTTTTGGTCACCACAATATAAAAAAGATGTTGAGACTCCAAAAAGAGTGCAGAGAAGAGCAACAAAGATGTTTAGGGGACTGGAGGCTAAAACATAGGAAGAACGGTCACAGTCTAGTGAAAAGAAGGACTAGGGGTGACATGATAGCAGTGCTCCAATATTTGAGGGGCTGCCACAAAGAAGAGGGGGTCAATTTATTCTCCAAAGCACCTGAAGGCAGGACAAGAAGCAATGGGTGGAAAGTAATCAAGGAGAGAAGCAACCCGGAACTAAGGAAAAATTTCCTGACGGAACAATTAACCAGTGGAACAACTTGCCTCCAGAAGTTGTGAATGCTCCAACACTGGAAGTTTTTAAGAAGAGATTGGATAATCATTTGTCTGAAGTGGTATAGGGTTTCCTGCCTAAGCAGGGGTTGAACTAGAAGACCTCGTGCGTGCTGGTAGCGCCGGCGGCGGGTGGTTTGGCGAGCCGGTAACGCTGGCGCGGCTGTGCCCCCTCAAACTGGGACGTCATCACTTCCCGGTTTTGACCCTCTGTGCGTTCGCGCGTGCAGTGCACGCACATTAGCGAGCTAGTAGGAAAGGTAAGTGCATTTTACCCCTGCCTCCAAGGTCCCTTCCAATTCTGTTAATCCTATTCTATTCTATTCTATTCTATTCTATTCTATTCTATTCTATTCTATTCTAATCCAATCTAATCGAGAGAAGCAACCCAGAACTAAGGAGAAATTTCCTGACAGTGGGAACAATTAACCAGTGGAACAGAAGTTGCCTCCTCAAGTTGTGGAGGCTTTTTAAAAGGAGGGATGCTTGCTTTGCCTCTTCTGAGGTCTGGACTTTGCCCTAGAGATGACCTGTGTCTATGGAATAGTCTGAGGCTGTCATCTCTGCTCATGCTCTGATAGCCAGACACCCCCAGACAAGTGGGGGGAGCGTTGGAAAACGGGCAGAAATTGGTAGTGGTGGTGCATATCCCTCTGCGGCCAAGTCCTGTTTTGCAGTAATTCTGATCCTGTGTGTGTTGCTGATGTTTTTAGATATTTATGCTCTGTCTGGTTAAAAGAAAAACCTGGGGCAGGAAGCAGCACTCTTCCTTATGCTGACTGGGAGAACTGAGAAAATGGCTGGCATGCAAAAAATATCCAGCCGTCCCTTATTATGTGCTGACACTTCATGAAAGTGGATTAACTTGACGGCGTGAGGAGAGCTGTGTGACATGAGCAGATCATTGTGAAACAGGTCTAATGCAAGCAAACGTAGCTTCAGAGGGATTAAAAAAACAGGAGTGGTGGTGTTGCCTCCCAAATGGGAAAAAAATTCCTTCGCAGAGCTTGCTTCAGCATCACTGTCCAGGAAGCCTTGCCCAGCACTCGCAGGTCTCGCCTGTCTTCATGTTGTATCTTCTGACATTTAAGGCTTCAAGAAAAGATCTTAAGAACAAAGAATTCAGCATTAAATCGTGGAGAGAAAATTGGGGTCAGAGTTCTATTCTCCAGACTAAACGTGCCAAAAGCCACCAGCCTTCTATTCCTCACCTTCCAGGCACCTAGTCTCAATTGCGTCCCTCCTCCAGATGTCTCTCCTAAAATGCAGTACAAGTAGTCCTCACTTGCTGGCTGAAGTTGGGGCAGTCCATCGCTAAGTGATGTGGTTGTTAAGTGAATCATCTGCAGTCATTAAGCACGACATTTTGTGACTTCCAGCCAGCTTTTCATGGTGTTTGCTTGTCAGAAATGGCAGCAGAGCTTGCGGTTGTGGGCGTGTGACTGCACGGATGCTGTGACGGCCACAATTTTAAGAACCAATTGTAAATGTTCTTTTTCAGGGCTGTCGTAATTTCAGATGGGTGCTAAATGGGTAGTCGGTAAGCGAGGACTACCTGTACAGTATCCAGGACTGGAATCCATATACCAGGTGCCACCTGATCAGCATAGGACAGAAAGAAATGATTACTTATTTTTATCTTCTATTGATGCTGCTTAAAATTGTACAGGTAAAATTGTACAGGGACAGTAATCCTCGGCTTACGACCACAATTGAGCCCAAAGTTTATGTCGTTAGGTAAGAAATTTGTTAAGTGAGTTTTGCCCCTTTTTATGACTTTTCTTGCCACAAGAAAGTGGCAAGAAGTGAATCACTGAAGTTGTTAAATTAGCAAAATGCAGCTGTTAAGTGAATCCGGCTTCCCCATTGGCTTTGCTTGTCAGAAGGTCGCAAAAGGGGATCCCGTGACCCCGGGACACTGCAACCGTCATAAATACGAACCAGTTGTCAAGCATCTGAATGTAAATCACATGACCATGGGGATGCAATGGTCATAATTGTGAAAAATGGTCGTAAGTCACTTTCTTCAGTGCTGTTGTAACTTCAAATGGTCACTAAATGAACTGTTGTAAGTCAAGGACGTAAGTAGTTGCCTTTCTTGCTTCACTATCACACTGTTGGCTTCTATGCAACTTGTGATCCATCGAGACATCCAGATGCCTTTCCAATGTCTGGCTCATCCGTCCTGTATTTTTTTTTTTTAATATCTTTTCTTTTTGTCTTGCTTAGATGTAGGACCTTGCTTTTGTCTCTGTTTACATGCATGCTGCTGGGTTTTGCTCAAGATAGCCGTGCTGCCTGTAAACTGATAACCGTTTGCCTAGTTGCGTGTCAAAGCCATTTCTCAAACATTGCCTGCCATCCTCCCCTCGATGCTCCCCTCCAGCTCAGCACAAAGCCATTGAGCCTTCTCTGGTTACAGCAGTTCAACCAGCTCTGCATCTGCTGGGGGGGGGCGGGGGGCGGAGGTAGCATCGCCTGACCTCTGTTTTACTGACTTCTTCTCTACTTGGCTCTGATGGGAGACTTGGTCAAGTGCTTTGATGAAGCTCAAACATTCCTGTGGTCAGTGAAACTGGTCTTTCTGTCAAATTCTCAGTGGACCACTAGGGCTCTTTCTGCCATCGGTTTTCTATATTTCTACATTCTTTAGTCACAACTGTTGTGAATTCATGTTGAAGTTTTTGTTTTTGTTTTTAATTTAATTTGGATTTTTGTTTTCAGAGAATTCTTGGCAAAGGAACCAGCAAGCAGGTGAACCCAGCATCAGGTAACTGAGCGGTCCCCAACTGCATCTACTAGGCATAATTCTGACTCTTAAACAGTGGCCCCTCTTCCCTCCACAAGCAAGAGAAATGAGGATGAGGAACACTGAGGAGAGAAGGCTGAAGTCCTTGACTCCTGACATACTAACTTCCCAAAGGCAAGAATCCAAATGTTCGGCCCCTGCCCTACTGTAATCCCCCTCCAAAAAGGGGGTGGGGGTGGGGGGAGAGCACAGCCCCTGAAGAGAAATCAGTACTTACTCAGGAGGAGGCTGTTTCTTCACTGAATTGAGGATCATTTCCTGCAAGTCACATTTAGAAATTAGAGATCTACTACACTGAAAGCAGACGAATCCCAAATCAGTTAGGGTACGGTGTTTCTTCTCCCACCGCTTTCCAGGAACATCTGCTGAGGAGCATGGACTTCAGCTCCCAGCATCCCAGCCATCAAAATCATTGCAGAGAGTGCTGGAAACTGTAGTTCATACGAATTATCTGTCCTGAATGACTTGAACTGCAGTTGCCATCATTCTCAGGGATCCCCAGATCCATCCAAATGATTCTGTTCAAGGTGAACTATCCGAATGACAAGTGCTTGATGGACGTCTTCCAGAGATTACTCCGATGGCAAAGGGAATCCCAGAAAATAACTGAATCTTCTTCCTCCTGAAACAGAGAGAAGACCGGCAATCATGAGCAGGATGGAAATGAACTGCAAACCACACCAGAATTTCGAGCACACGTTGCAAAGAAACTGGACAGGATCTTGGACAAGTAGGCACAAGCATTTTATTAACATTTCCCCTTAGGTATGGCCTGGTGAGAGCTTTTCATAGAGAATTCTGAATAGCAGCAGCAATACACCTAGACTTATATACCGCTTTACAGCCCTCTCTGTAGACTGAGTCAACCTTGAGCCAGTGAGAATCGAACTTGTGGCACTTGGCAGAATTAGCCTGTAATACTGCATTCTAACCACTGTACTATCACGATTCCTGAATAGTACACTTTACATTCCCACCCCAAGGGTCTTATCTACCGTATTTTTCGGAGTATAAGACGCACTTTTTCCCCCCTAAAAGAGGGTGGAAATGTTGGTGCGTCTTATACACCGAATACAGCCATTTTTGGCCTCCCGAAGCCCCGCCCCCACGCAAAAACAGGGTGCGCAGAGGGTTTGGGAGGTCTGCAGAGTGCTCCTGGGGACTGGGGGAAGGCAAAAACTATTTTTTTCTTACTTACCTCTTCAAAATCTTGGTGCGTCTTATACACTGGTGTGTCTTATAGTGTCTTATACTCCGAAAAATATGGTATATACTGCAGACACCTCTTAGTTGGCGATATGCAGGTATCAGTATTGTTGCTTGCAAAGCAGTTTTTAGATTAGAGATCCTGATTTCCACAGAATCACATGAACATCCTTGGGGTAAAACTCCACGATGTGCTTCTAACCCAAATGTGCCAACTTGGTTGGTATGGTCCTTGGCAGGGAATGCTTCATGTTGCATGGATACAACCAAGGCTGGTAGGCCGACTTACACATTCACTTCGTTCCAATCAACATATTCTGTAAGTCACCTTGAGTCGCCATGGGCGAATAGGCGGCAATATAAATTCAATAAATAAATAAGTAATAAATGTTCCTTGAAAATCTTGATAGGTAGCAGAGGTCAATATATAAATGCTATATATTTAACAGAGAAAAAAACATATATATATATCTATATATATCTATATATATATAGATATAGATATATAGCAAACATACATATATATATATATGCATATATACACAGTATATATATATATTGTTTAAAAAAAATAACTAAATATCTGTGGACTAGTGATGACAGTGGCATTTGGAGGACGGTGACTTGGCATATAAGAGGAGCTAATGGCAGAGTCCTTGAAGTAACGACTGAAAGAAAAGAAATGCAAGTAGTCCTCGCTTAGTAACCGCCTTGTTTAGTGACTTCGCAGTTATGATGGTGATGAAGCAGTAACTTTCCATCCAATCCTTGCATTTATGCCTTTGCAGGTCATAGGAAAGCTGAAGTGAAATCATCAGCACAGTGGCAGTTCCTCTTAGCGGCCACTTTGTTTAATGACTGAGTTGTGGGTCCCCATTATGGTCACTACATGAGGACTCCCTGTAGATATAACTCAGGCCTACGAAGCTAAGATCAAATAACAAGATACGGTCAATCTGAAAGCAAGTGATGGCCTTTGGACTGGACTGGATGACCTGAAGGTTTCTCTATTAACAGGAGAGCTAAAACACAGCTCAGAAAACAGGCATGAGTGTTAATCTAGTTGTGATGGTTGCAGGTGAAAGTCAGGACTGACAGGCTGGAGGTATTTGCATGTGACACACCTCAGTGACGGGATAACGGAAGAAACAGAGATGGATCTGCAGGCAAAATGTGCAACGTTCTGAATAAATGTCATCAAGGGGAAAGTTTTTATATGCCATCCATCTCCCTGTCCAGCGACTGGGCAGTTAAACTATTCCATTAAGTGGCCTGGATGGATGTGTCGAAACAAGATGAGAGATTATTAACCTGACTTTCCTTCTTTGAAACTAACCAAATAACAACTGGTTTCAAAATAACCGTCTGTCTGTCTTGGTGAAAGGTCCATTACTTCCCCCATCAGCTGTGCTAAAGCCCTAGATTTCCCTGCCTTTTTCGAGGTGTGGGGGGAGAGGAAAACCTCTTTGGAGGCTCCTGACTTTGCTGTTTTCCTCTTTCCACCTGCATTCCTACTGTGTAAAACATGGGACTTGGCCGGTGCCCCCTGAAGTCATTTGGGCAGAATCCGTTCTGCTGATCTGGGCCCATATCTCTGGTTTATGGGGCCCAGATTTTGGGGGCTTTGCTGTTCTGGGAACATGGGCCAGCTAGGCGTGTTTAATGATCAGCAAGCACTTGGTTGCAGATTTAGCCTGTGTTTTTTTCAGGCATGAGAGGCTGCAAGAAAACTCACTGCGAGCTGCCTTTGGCACCACGCACAGTGGCAGCCCTGGCTTGCTCTCTTTCCTCCCTTGTGCTGATCCTGCTTTTCCTTTCAGTGTGATAACCCTCTCGACGTGCCCGTTGCGACTCCCGCGACATGAGAATGGCGCCTCCCTGGAAGAAGACAATGGTGAGCCGCCTGCCTGGGGAAAATCCCTCGGGGAAAATGTGTCCTGTTCGTTCAGCCTGCTGTGTCTGGAGCTCTAGAGCAGGGATGCTGTGCTGGCTGGGGAATTCTGGGAGTTGAAGTCCCCAGGTCTTAAAGGTGCCAAGGTTGGAGACCCCTGCTCTAGATGGACGCTTGAGCTGCACGGGATTGATGGGCTGTGTGTGTGAGGTTCACCCTTTTCAAAGGGTCCGTCTTTTGGCACCGGACATTGATGCTTGCAATGTGGGTTGTAGGAAGCTCAGCTCCCATAAGCCTCTTCTTCCTCCTTTCAGGCACCAGCTTTTAATTCTAGAAACCAGCCTTAGGGTTGCCTGGCCCAGCCTAAGCAGCTAACTCACACAGCACCTTCCCTCTTTTTCCTCCTGAAATGGCGCAGGCTTTCGCCTCTTTTCCTCCTCTGTCCCGGGAGACCGTGGGGAACCAGAAGCTGCCCCTCGGAAACTGTCAGCGTTGCAGCATTCCAACTCCAGGTGAGGAATGGGAATGGGAGGGGGGGTGTCTCTGCCATGAAAAGGGGCAACAGACAACGACCTCGGCTGCTGTAATGTACTGAAGCAAATGGGCCTCAGTCAGTCTTTGAGGCTGGCTCAGGGTCTAGGCTCTGGCGGCCTGCCAGCTGAAGAGTGCCTTGCCCTCCTGGGTGCATTTTATTTGTTTACTAGCTGATAACCCGGCGTTGCCCGGGTATTAATTTATCCAAATCCTGTATTGGGGGGAAAGAAGCACAGACATCAAAGCCTTTGTCTGACAGGGAGCCATTGAGAGGGGCCTTTCTTCCCCCTACTCCCATGCCCATCATCCCTGCCCTCTCCTTTCCCCCTCCCATGCGCTCCTCTTTCCCGCCCTTTCTACTATCCTGGCACCAAATCCACCGGGGGGGGGGCGCCTTCTGCGAAGAGAAGGGAACATCAGGGGCTTCCCCATTGGTCCGCTGGAGGGCGAATGTCACGGCTGGCTTTCCAGAGGAAGCTGCGAAGGAAGTGACGTCACAAACAATTGCCGCTCTAGGATGCCGCACTCGCTCTCCTTAACGGCCCAGGCGTTCGAGCGTTATGCTGGAACACACAGAGACACACACACCCCGAGGGGTGCTGGGGGTGTCTTACCCCCCCCCCAAGTATTTGTTTCCAGAGGGTAAGTCATCAGGTTTGGTCGAAATTGCTCGAGGCGTTCCAGAGTTATGCTGGAACACACACACACACACACACACACATCCATTTTTATATATATATATATCGATTTATATCTCATCCAACTCAAGGTGGCAAGTATACTAATACTCCTTCCTCCTCCTGTTTTCCCCACAACAACCCTGTGAGGTGGGTTGGGCTGAAAGAGAATGACTGGCCCAAAGATACCCAGGCGGCTTTCATGCCTAAGACAGGACTAAAAGTCAGTGTCTTCTGGCCCAAAGTCTTCCAGGCACCCTTCATGCCTAAGGAGGGACTAAAACTCACTGTCTCCTGATGATTGGCCCAAGATCGCCCAGCCAGTTTTCGTGCCTAAGGTAGAACTAGAATTCACCGTCTCCTGGTTTCTATCCTGATGCTTTAACCACTAAACCATATTCATATACTGTGTCAAGCAACAATCTTTAACTGAATGGAGATAGCCTTGGTCATTTTTAAGCCATGGCTTTGAGGGTGGTGTGGACCAAGGCAGTAGATTTTAACTGATGCCAGTCTAATGTTACCTCTCTTAGCAGAGCATGGTAGGTTTTACACAGCATACAGCACCATAAACGGACTCCGTTTGCATAACACAGTGATTGTGTCCACACAGGATAACAAGTTCATTTTAGCCAAGCATCTCGTGCAAATTCAGCGCGTGAAGTTGGGTGAAGTACAAAGAATATTGGTTGAATAACTTGATTAAAGATAAGTCAGCATGACTCACTCATAAAGGAATGAAACAGCTGGTCTTCCAGCTGTTAATATGGCTTCATTAATATACCCCCCCCACCCCGTGTGTATCTGGATCTTTCATAATAATACACGGTTTCAGAATTGTAAGCCATTAATAAGCGTATATATGTGTTAGCCGAGTATGGGCAAAAACGTAGTTCTGCTTTCCTCCGCAGCATTGCTTGTGATTCTTCCAGCGGCCTGGAAAGCGACCCAGAGTGGCAGAGATGCCAAGAGGTTGTGGTGACGGCAGCAGACATTCTGAAGCAGAGTGGTCTGCCACCACCAGCGGCCCAGGACTCCGGCCAAACAATAGAGGCCGGATGGAAAAAAGTCAAGAAGAAGAAGAAGAAAGGGAAAAGAGAGGAGAGTGGCCAGCCAGAGGCCATCAAAGCAGCGGGTAATAGCCAGAACAAGGAGCCCTCATGTCCCAGCAGTCCAGAGGCCGTCAGTTGGACAGAGACGAGGAAGAGGAAGAGGAAAAGGAGGAAAACAGAAGCAGGAACAGAATGACCATCCCTCCAATACTTATTTGCCAGGGGGAGTTACTTACAGAGGGCAGGGGGCTCCCGAGTTGGGCCTGGTTTGGCTGTGCACCCCGGGAAAATGAAGGGACTCTCTCAGGGATGGAAAACAGCTGCTCCCACTGCTGTTGTCTGGGCAGCCGGTGGGGCTGGGATAGATCAGGAGGGCTGCCGTGGCTCCTGGGTAGCATTACAAATTGGGAGGAAGAGCGGGCTGGCACTCCTTGCATCCCACCCAAGTGGACACCCCGACTGCCGCTTTCTCGGGTGAGCCCCAGCGGCTCTTGGACCTGCAGGACATGGGGGGGGGGGCAGGGAAGGCTGAGAGTGGGCACGGATGACCAGCTTTGTGGGTCACCTGGGGGAGCAGCCAGAGCAATTTCTGTTTTCTCACCTTGTCCATCTGAAGACTGACGGGACTCTGCTTTTACAGAGATGGTTCCAGTTTCTGTGAGATGTGGTCATTATGTGAATAGCCAATATACAGAACGACATTTTAGGTACAGCGTCTCCCTTGTTTTATTGACCAAAAGTTAAATATATTTACAAAACAGAGCTGATGAGGCCCGTGATTCTGCAAGTGAAATCTCCAGAGTGCTCTGGGGCCTAAGAGCAGCACCTGGAGCTTGAAACATCCAAGTGGATCAATTTGATTTACACGATTTAAAAGCTCAGTGAATAATATTTTGAGCCTCAAATAAGTACAGTGCGATGCATAGACTAGACTTACGCCTGGTTAATTTCTGACTTTCCTTTTCACTCTGACTTGACCAGTGATTTTCCCTCTGGCTTTTTTCTTCTAGCTTCTTCCATGTGAAAAATTTGTGGTTCTCCTCGCAACAGAAAGACCTTGGCTTTGCCTGTTTTGTGCGGAGACACTGGTCTCCAGGGAGGCCAAGAGTAAGCTAGCATATCCCCAAACATTCACTACGAAGGAAGTTTGAATGGTGCGTTTTGAGAAGTGGCCTAATTGGCTAAGTTGTTGCCGGTGATGGCAGACACACGTAAGCTTCAGGTCTGCCCCCAAAGTCTGATTCCAAGATGAGCAATCACTAGGGGAAAAGCACAGCTACTGTTTTGTGCTTCAAAAACAACCCAACCCCCCCCCCTGAAAAGAAATGCCTGTTTCTGCAACTGGTTCAAATTATGCCCAGTCAGAGGCTGTGTCACATAACTAACCTAGCACTTGGGGGGTGGGGGGTGTCTGAATCCAGGGAGGGAGGGTGGAGGCAGATGGGAAGAAGCTGATGGCATGCAGGTGGTCTCAGATTCTTTGACTTTGGGTAGCAACAACAGAGTCCCTTTGTTTCTAAGCAATTTATAGAAATGATGCTCATCCTCTTTGGGGATTTATTGCTACTTTTGCTAACATCATGAGGATGAGCTATTTGCTTTGCTTATCTCTCAAATGGGAGATGAGACTCTTACAGACCAATACTTCTGCCTTTAAACTCAAGGTCCATGTTTTACTTAGGCTCTTAACTCTATTACGAGTGTGTCTTTTAATTTAACTTTGAAAACAGTATTCTGTTTATGATGTAGGGTGCAGCTGTCACACTTGATTGCTGCCAGAGCAGATTCCTGGTGCCTTGCACTAATGCACGAGCATGTAGAAGTTCCAGGAAGGATCCCCTGCCCGGTTCAGACCTTTGGCATCGGGACGGCCTCTCCTTGCAGGTTCCAGCTCAGGCCGAGCCTGAGGGGCCGCTTGTGGGCCGAGACCCAGCCAGGGCCTCACTGCAACCAGAGCCAACTTGAGTCTGCTTGGAGAGCAAGTTCTCCCAAGGCTCAGGGCCCCCAGGTGTGTGCCTTTTCTACATCCTTTATAGAGGATGAATGCTGCCTTGTTTTGTTCCTTGTTCCAACTCTGCCTTGTTCTTGCTCTGGGGGCCCATCTGAAGAGCAGAAGGAGCCTCGCTGTTCTACTCCACCGTCACTCACCCCTCGGCAGCCAGCCCCAGATCAAAGAACATTGTCCACTACAAACCCTTCCTGTCTACTTTCTCTGGCTTTTCTCAGCAGTGCAAAAGCTCCATTTCTGCCTCCTGCTTGCTTGGTGCATACCGTAGTTTTGCTTGGACTTTTGAAATTACAGTGTGTGTTGGGGGGGGGGATGGGGGGGAAGAGCCATACAAATCCTGGCAGAGGAGGCAGCCAGGGGCACAGCCTGGCTTTCCCTCCCAGGAGCAGGGATGGGGTGCAGGAGAAGTCCCTCGGGCTGCAGGCAAGGGCTGCCGAATGTCCAGTTATTGCGTGGAAGAAGCCATATGGGTGGAGATGAAGGTCTCTATCACGCCGTGGGTGGAGGGCAGCAAGTGGCCGTTGGAGGAGTCGGAGCTCTGGTAAAGGACCAAACTGCCGGACGAGACTGTTTGGGGGGGGAAGAAGGGGGTCAGGGGAGGGGAGCAGAAACAACAGGTGAGCACATCGCACAAGGAGCTTTTCGCTCTTTCCTTCACAATCCAGAGGGGCTGATTCTCCCTACCCCCAAAATATCCAAGTCCTATTTAATCAGCTAATTAAAAAAAACACGGAAGGGATTATTTTAAAAATGACAGACAGCATGTTTTACTCCTAGAGAGGTTATGGCTGACTGTTGGGGGCATCAGAAGAGCTGAACCTCCCATTCCGGCAGGTGACGGACTCTTAGATGATGCCCCATTGCGACGCAGATCCCCAAGGAGCAAAGGAGGGTCCCTGTCTCCCTCATTCATCCCAGGCCGCTGAAGGCAAAGCTTTCCCTTTCTTTTAGGGCTGTGGGGAGCATTTTGAAGGGAGGGGGCTGCCAGTATCTCAAAGCCTGAACGCCCCAGGGCTGGGGATGCCTTACCTTCTCCAGCTGTCTGCATATGTTTGTGCACACTCAGACAAGATGGAGTGGCTGTGGGTACACACACAGATGGCTGCGGTGCTGCACGGTTAGCCACAATTTATTTGCCAAGATTAAAGATAACCAAATGTAGCATTTCTCTGAAGGCACCTGCCAAACAACTACACTTTTAAGGCAGAGGTCCCCAAACTTGGCAACTTTAAGACTTGTGGACTTCAACTCCCAGAATTCTCCAGCCAGCATAGCTTTCTGGGAGTTGAAGTCCACAAGTCTTAAAGTTGCCAAGTTTGGGGACCTCTGCCTTAAAGTGTTACGTTCAATTGAGAAGAGATTAAAAACACAGCTTTAAAAAACATTTTAGTATGGGGGACTCTTTTATCACTTATGAAATAGAAACTTCTGGCTCCATTATGGAGGCATACAGGTAGTCCTCGGGTTATGGAGACTGTCCATTACGGCCGTAAGTCATAATGGTCGTAAAATGGGTTGGTCACACGACCAACCCAATTTTATAACTTTTTTGCAGGGGTTATTAAGCGAACCCAGTGGTCATAAGTGCAAATGGCGGCTTATAATGTTCTGGGATCTACTAAGAAACGGAACATCTAGCAAAACGTTGCCGCTTACCGGCGGGGCTGGAGGTCAGGCGGGGTCCCGACTGAAGGTGAGGCTGAATGGAGCCTTCCTGGCCCTGCAAGTGGACCGAAGGTTGGCTGGTCGGTGTTGGGATCCCAGATTCCGTGGGAGTTTCTGCGTCTGACGTGAAGATCTGGGGGGAAATCACAGGACAACACAAAGGCAGTTACAAAGCTTGCCCCTGCTACTTGCGAGACGCAGCACAGTAGAAGACGGACATTTTTGTTAAACAGCAGTATTGTTTTAGCCAGGCTTAGAAACTAAAATCGATCCAAAACATTCAGAAGAAATGCTTTGAACCTTGCAGAGTGACGGCTCTTCTGCTGTTCAGCATCCAGGGACGCAATGTCTTTGGTCCTAGAGACTGCAGCTCATGCGGTGTTTATGGATGTTTCTGTAGGTTATGGGCTTCCTCCTGCCCCTTTATAACCCCTCCTGCCCCTCAGATTTCCACACAGCTGTTTGTGGAAGAAAACTGAACCAAAGCTTTTCATTATTTACCAGCATTTGGGGCAGCTGTTAAATTTATTCTTACCCAGTTCCTTTATTTTCAGCATACCCAAAGAAGCCTTTTTTGTCCTTTGCATCCTTCACTAAAGCTCCTCTTATTTGCAGTGTTCCCTTTTCTCTCTCTAAAGCAGGGGTTCCCAAACTTGGCAACTTTAAGACTTGTGGACTTCAACTCCCAGAATTCTCCAGTTAGACCTCTGCTCTAAAGTCAGAGACTTCCCTGCTCTGGTCCTCCATGAGAATCACCTGCCTGTCCATTTCCTGAAAGTGTCTTTTTTCCCCCTCTTTAGATCTTCACTCGGCCTTTTTGTGTGGCTCTGCTCTTGTGTTCTATTTCCTTCATTTTATTTATTTGTTAACGGCGCTTTTAAAATCTCCTCCTTTAGGAGCAGCTATCCATCCTGAAGTCCTCTTCCCATTTCTCTCTCCTCCTGCTACGTGTTCTATTTATCATTGTTCTAATTCATTGAAGTCCAAGACACACATATGCCTATGGTCAGACTTATTATTTGTTAAAATCAGGAACCAGCATTAAATGGTCCATTTTCATTAATTTTCCTGCTGCTTCCATTTCCTCAGCTAAACTTCCTATTGCTTAGCATGCAGTCCAGGACAGCTGAACCTCTTCTGCCTTCCTGGACTATCCCTGGAGCGAATGGTCAGCTCGGAATGTCTTGAAAGGGCCAAGAGAGGGCCAACCCTGCTTAGGCAGGAAACCCTATATCAGTGATGGCAAACCTTTTTTGGCTCGCGTGCCAAAAGGGTGTGTGTGTGCACGCTAGCGCATACACGCGTGCCCAGACCCATGCCCTCCCCCCCCACGCATGCGCACAACCCCCGTGCTGGCCCCCCCGCGGATGCGCACAGGCCTCACAACAGACTCCTGAAGCCTGGAGACGGTGAAAAACGGCCAAACGTGCCAACCGGAAGTTTGGAAACAAACTTCCGGTTGGCCCGTTGGGCCGTTTTTCGCCATCCCCGGGCCTCAGGAGGGTTTCCTGAAGCCTG
>QLTV01004096.1:1259908-1288652 GCA_003457575.1 Thermophis baileyi
AGTAGTTCGGAGAACCAGTAAATACCACCTCTGACTGGCCCCACCCCCATCTATTCTCTGCCTCCCGAGTCCCAGCTGATCGGGAGGAAATAGAGATTTTGCAGTAACCTTCACCTGGAGTGGGGAGGGAATGGAGATTTTACAGTATCCTTCTCCTGCTACGCCCACCAAGCCACGCCCACCAAGCCACACCACGCCCACCAAGCCACGCCCACAGAACCGGTAGGAAAACATTTTGAATCCCATCACTGGTTCCTTCGTCTTCGTTAAAGCAGCTGGGTTCTCCCACCCACACCCCACCCCCTAGCTTCTGTGGGGTGGAGGGGAGCAGCACCTGCTTTAAAGAATTGCATTCACATTAACAAGTTGACTGCAGCCTGAAAAGGACAGGCTGCTCCAATGAATAATCAGGAGGAACTTTGCTTCTACTTGCAGGAGGTCCAAAGGCCTTCTGAATCCTTTTCGAAGAGTGCACAGACCTTAAAATAACATTGAATCTAAAAAAGCAAACTAAACTTCACAATACCATAAAACCAGTAAAAAAGGCAATCTTGCCACTCTTGGCCTTTGATCTTCTAATCTTAAAAACTTTGGAGGAGAAGATCAAAGGCACAAAGCTGGCCATAAAGCTAGGAAAGAGAGAGAGAGAGAGAGCTCTGAAACCTTTCAAAGACAGGAAGCAACTAGATGGCATGACAGAGGAGGCCCTGTTTTGTCTTCCGTCTAGCAAATATCTCAGCTTTTTATGGCCAAGGAAAACCTGCCCTGGGCAACTTTCCTGTGCTCACACAACCCCTTTAAGCAAGAGTGGGCCACCTTTGGTTAAGCGAAGAGTGCAGAGTGGCAGCATATACATTTCATAAATGAATAAAATGCAACCTGCTCTCCTTGCCCACCAAAGAACTGGAGGATACCTTGTGGGAACAAAGCAACCTTGCCAGCAGGGCCAATGGGGGGGGGGAATGTTTAACCTTAAGGGTGGGAAGGAGAGCAGTGGAGGGGAAATGCTTCCATTCCTGCCTTCATCCCCTAAGAAAACCCTCCAGAAATGACCCAAAATTCTATTTGAAACTTGGGATGCAAAATTTAGCAGGAACAAGAGATTTAATTTCAGGTTGTGAAACTCACACTTGTGTTTGGCTAGCAGTGTTATCTAATTGTTTTTTTGCAAATCACTACTTTCTTATAAAAAAGAGTATTTGCAGCTCAGGGTTGAACTATTATTGGGTCTTTAGTGCTCTCTGACTTTGCTTGTTTTCTGGCAGACGTTCTGTTACCCAACTAGGTCATATCATCAGTGCTAGAAGAGAGTGGGGTTTGCTCTCAGTTTACATACTAGTTTCTTGTTCTGCAGAAGAAACTGTAGGATTAGTTGTCCCCCCTCCCCCCCCCCAGAGACTTGCCTCTTGGGCCTAGGTTTGGTCTGCTGTGGATGCAGAAGCAGGCCCATGTGGCTCGGCTCAGCTTGTTCTCTGTTGCCGCTTGGACCACATGGGTGTCGGCCCCTTGGGCTCCCTTCAGCCCCCGTCCCCCCGTCCCCCCTCACCTGTTTGGTTGGCGTCAGGCTGGCCAAAGTACTGAGGTTCGCCGTGTCTGTGATCACCATGGTCTGGGGTAGAAGGCTGGTATGTGCATATTGGGCCATCTCTGGCTTGTGGCTATAGAGAGCTGGGAATAATGGAAATCAAGAAGGCACCATGAGCAACGGAGGCCTTGAGGGACAGGCTGGAAGGTCCTCCTTTCCATCAGCTCCAAGGTGCAGGAAGGCTGCCTGGCGTGGAGCATTCCCGGGATGGCCGTCCTCCCTTCCAAACCTACCATGAGGAGCCTGGATCTGGGCCATGGTGGCCATGAAGGGGCTCTGGTTGAGGTGACCCTGGACCTGCTGCATGATGGGTTGCTGGTAGGACGGGTGCAGCTGCTGGGAGAACTGGACCGGCTGGAGGGTGGTGAGGCTGCTGCCCATGTTGTTGATCATAGGGACGCTCTGCGCTTGGGTGGAAGCCAGACCTGGCAGACCAGAGAGCGAAGGTCAGGCTGGGCTGCAGCAGCACCCAGAGCTTGTCGGGCCGCAGCATCCGGGTGCCTGGCTGTCAAACCCCAAGTGACTCCCCCTTAACATGAACCCGCAGCCCTCCTGCACACCGCCACACAATTGGATGGGTTCACCATCATGCTAACCCAAGCTAACCAATGTGCTTGGTTTTGTCCTAGCAGATTCTTTTGTGCAAAATGGGATGACTAGCTTACTGGCCACATGATGGCTTCTACAATCAACCATGCAAATTGGCTTAGTGTAGTTTAAGAGTCTAGCCACTGAGCTGAAACATATGGCTTTTCGTAGTGTGCCATGCTTTTGATTGGTAAACTATGGTTTATAGGATTCTGTTATGCACATGGGACTTAAATGCTGGTTAAGATGAATTGTGGCTTCATGGAATGTATGAAGCCACCCACATATGCAAACCTATTAACCTGGAGCACAAAGCTCAGTGCGGCACCTTTGGCTACTTCACCAGTTCCTTTGGATGAAGGCTGAGCTCAGTGGTCCTACGGCCATAATATTTTCCACCCAAAAATATCATCTCGGCTGGAAGGCCTCAAGCTATGGGCAGCCCCTGCCAGTAAGAAAGGAATGCCCAGCTGGGCAGCAGAGGGCATGGCTCCTGAAGAGGGAGCTGCCCTGCACAGCCCTGGGTGCCCACTCCTCTCATGCTGCCTATAATGAGCCCCCTCTCTGCACCCAGTGCCTCCTCACTTACCAATGACTAAGGTGGAGGCCCCCGTGTTGGTGAAGGTTGGTGCAAGCGAAGGCGTGTCTCCAGGGCCAATGGCCATGACCCCCGGGAGGGAGGCCATGATGAGGTTCTGCGTTTGATGGCTCAGGGCGTGTGGGTTGGGCTCCAGGCTGTGCAGAGCTGTCAGGGTACTGACGGGGGGGAGCGAGCCCCCTGGAGCAGAGATCTGTGGGGCAGGAAGGAAGCCAGAAGGTCCGATGGAGCCCAGCAGGTGTCTGGGGACCACAGCAGCGCCCAGAGATCTTTAAGTCAAAGGTCTCTGCCATCCTTTGCTTGAGCCCGGCTGGTCCTTCTCCTCGCCTGCTAGAGTCAACACCCAGCTTGGACATAAATGTGCTGGGTGATCCGAGTGTACAGGTAACAAACACTCCCTTAATAATCTGCCATCTGTAGATGGCACATACCAGGAGGGGGAAGCCCTCAAGATACGCCCACAGAAACTGCAAGGGGTCCTTTCCCTTGGCTTAGGATGCTCCCCTTGGCTTCTTGTCAAGCTAAGCCCAAGAATGATGTGGGAAAAGAATCATGGAAGGGAGGTCTTCTAGTCTAATCCCCTACTCAAGCAAGAGACCCGAGACAGAGATAGAAGTAGAGATCTTCTATCCTTGATAAGTTTCCATCCGTTGAACAATTCAGCCAGAGTTCAGTTTTTTTTATTTGCTCATACTAAATAGACAGAATCTTGCCAGACTAAAGCTTTGCTACGGTACTACCAGATATACCCTGGCAGATTCTAGAGTGGCTATCCTAAGTCTCTACCTTTTCAGCTCTGGTTTGGGCTGCCTCGTCTTTCCCTCCTCTCTGGAATGTGCTCCCTCCTTCCCTGAAACTGCTGCTTCACTGCAGCTCATCATCCCAGCTCCCCACCCCCACCCCACCCCCCACCCCATTTCCAGGTGGGTAGCATCTCTCCCACTGGCAGGCTTTGAGAATCCAGCCACAGAGTCTCCCTCCCAGCCCCCACCAGGGTCTCGGGCATCTTTCACTCACCAGCTTGGTGTCTTGTCCTGAGCTGGTGGAGCAGAGGCTCGGGGAGGAAACTTGGTGCAGGATGGTCTGGGTGGTTGTGATGGAATTGTGCTGGCTGTTGTTGGAGGAATCGGTCTCGCTGACGGGCTGCTGGCCATACCTCATGCCCGGGTCCGAGAAGGAGAGACCTTGCGGCTGCGGCTGCTGCTGCTGCTGCTGCTGCTGCTGCTGCTGCTTCTGCTGCTGCTGCTGCTGCTGCTGGGGCTCTGCTGTGCTGCTGGAGAGGAGAGGGATCTGAAACGACAACAAGAAAGCCCCATCAAGTAGATGCCTTGGTGAGCATGGCCAGGGACAAAACCCCCGTGCCACAAGCTTTTGCCCCCAGGATAACTCTTGGTTATGCTGCCTGACCTGCGTCCTCCTGCTCAGCCAGGGGCAAACGGTAGTATTTGGAAAGTAAACACGGGGGTACTTGGGAAGTCTTTCAGTCTCCTGAGGACAGCAGGCCACAACTTTTCTGGCTCCACGGACTGGTGGGGGAGGGGATGGTTTCAGGTGCGCAACCAAATTCTTGTGTATGCGCAAATAGAGCTTTGCGCAACTTGCCTGCTGTTTGCACAGACTGGTTCCCAACAGGCCGCGGACCGGTAGCAGGCCACGGACTGGGGGTTTGGGGACCCCTGCTTTAGGAGACCTTAACCTCCTTCTGCCCTCCCTCTCTTCAGAGCTTGGTAGAACTCAAGGCTACAAAGCAGATGCTCCAAGTTAGCAAAGCTCCCACATCTTCCTGTGTCACTTAGAAGCAGAACTTTACATGTGACTATACAGGCAGTGCTCGGCTTACAGCCATCCATTTCGTTACCGTGGAAAGTTATAGCGGCATTGAAATAAGCGGCTTAACCATCCCAGCATCCCAGGGGTCACATGGGTGATAAAAATTCAGACGCTTATATTTATCAATACTCGACTAGGGGGACAATATAGGTGCATTATTTTAGGTCGCTTTTCTTGGTTTGGTTTGGTTTAGTTTTTGCTTTGTTGCTTTTTTCTTTTTTGTTGTTGTAGTTTGCATTTTAACTTTGGAAATGAAATAAAAAATTTATCAAAAAAACATTTCAGACGCTTAGTATTTAGTGCTATGTATTTAGGACAGTTGCAGAGTCCTGGGGTCATGTGATCGCCATCTGCCACCTTCCCAGCCAGTTTCCGACAAGCAAAGTCAATTGGGGGGGGGAGAGAGCCGGATTCGCTTAACAACCTCAAGTTTCATTTAATCATTAAAGTGATTTAAATGAGGGCTTTGTCCCTGGCCAACCGTGGCAAAAAGAAGGTTGCAAAGTCAGGTATGATTCGTTTAACAACCACCTTGCTTAGCCATGGAAATTTTGGTGCCAATTGTGGTCATAAGGCAAGGATTACACATACATTGATTTAGATACATACCCACATATGTATATATACCCACTTCTTAGTAACAGAATAACAGAATTGGAAGGGACCTTAGAGATCTTTTAGTCCAACCCTGTTCAGGCATTCCAGACAACCCTCTGTACCATTCCAGAGAAGTGGCTGTCCAGTCTCTTCTTAAAAATCTCCAATGTTGGAGCATTCACAACTTCTGGAGGCAGCTTGTTCTGCTGATTAATTATTCTAACTGTCGGGAAATTTCTCCTTAGTTCTAGGTTGGTTCTCTCCTTGATTAGTTTCCATCCATTGCTTCTTGTCCTGCCCCCTCAGGTGCCTTGGTGAATAGGTTGACCCCCTCAGATATTGGAAGACTGCTATCATGTCACCTCTAGTCCTTCTTTTTATTAAACTAGACATACCCAATTTCTGCAACCGTTCTTCATATATTCTTCATATGTCCCTGCCCGTCTCCCTCTGCCCTGCCACCCCCTGCCTGGCACTCACCATGGACTTTGCTTGGGGACAGAGGAGTTGACGATTGGAGAGAGGAGGACCCATGAGAGGCCAAGATGGGCACAGAGCTGGGCTGGGAGCCGTTGTAGCTGTCCATGGCAAGCTTGTGCCTGAAGGCTTCCTCTTTACGGCGGTTGGCAAACCAGTTGTAAACCCTCACCTCGGTCACCAGGTTGGAGCCCAGCCCCTGGGCCTGGGATGGAGAGACGCCACGCTGAAGGCACTCTGCCCTGCCAAGGAAGGGCATGGTTGGGTCAGGTCTGGAGCAATCTTAGGACCTCCCCAACTGGATATGTTCCCAATATGGCACAACACAATTCCTGGAAGTTCTCAGCCACCGACTGGGAATTTTGGATGGAACCATGCTTCTCAACCTTGGCCACTTAAAGATTGTGGTTGTGGAATTCTGAGAGTTGAAGTCCACACATCTTCAAGTGGCCAAGGTTGAGAAATAATGATAAAGTTTAGGAAAACTTAAGTGATCTCCAAGAATGTGTGATAGTTGTCTCTGGGGAAGGAAAGTTGATAACTTGGTTAGTATCTCATGCAATCCTGGTGTGCTCAAGGCAGAATGATCACAGTTCACAGCACGCTAAGCACACCCAAGACTATGACAATTGGCTTCCTTCAACAGAGGTTCCACACTTCTGCTAAACCATAAATTATATGAGTCATCAGCCGCAATTGCTGGATTTACACAGCACATTAAACCAAACCCAGCAGACCGTTTTATGGCTCATTTGATAAGTGAACCAGGTTCAAGAGATACAGTGCATCACTTTGGCAAACTATTCAAACCAGTCCTCAAAAAGAATATACACATCATGGTGACCACCATTCCGAACGATGGCTTATTCAGCCCAACATGCAATTGCAGAGAAGTATTGTGCGCCGGAGCTGGTGCTGATGAACCTCAAAATGCTTAGGTAGGAGCCCAGCATATTCTGCAAGACTCAGGTCTTCTGAACGGACAAACTGTCATTGAACTGCTTCTCCAGAGTTAGGAAGAGAGCCAGTCTGGTCTAGTCGTTAAGGCACCAGACTAGAAAGCAGGAGACCGTGAATTCGTCCTGCCTTAGCCATGAAAGCTGGCTGGCCATTCACCAGGTGACTGGGAGTTCTAGTCCTGCCTGAGGAATAAAGGCCAGCTGGGTGACTTTGGGCCAGTCCCTCTCTCTCAGTCCAATCCACTTCACAGGGTTGTTATTGTGGGGGAAATAGGAAGTTGTGTTGGATATGTTCGCCACCTTGAATTATTTGTAAAAATAATAAAAGCAGGATATAAACAAACAAATAAAAATAGATAAGTTTGAAGGTTTTTGCCATGAATAGCCCAGGGAAGCTCTCATGTATTTATTCTGCACTATGCTAATTGTAATCGAACTATGATTGTGCTGAATCTCTCAGTGTTCTCCTTTTTTTTTTTTTTTGGCATCAAGCTCAGATTGATGGTTAGTTGTTTAAGGTTAATTGGGAACAAAATAGAGATGGGAGGGTGAAGGAGCACTCGCCCCCTTTTCACGGAGCAGATTGTCTTGCTCGACTGAGGGAAATTGATGAAATCTCAACCCTCCCTCCCAACGGGTGTCTGGAGGCTACTGGACTTGGCATCCGGAGGACGAGGAATTCACTTCCCATCTTGTGGGGCCTGCTGGATCAAGGGGCCGTTGGCCTGGCAGGGCCTTTCCGGTGGTGGCCTGTGGGAGGCTCTGGGAGGCACAGAGGGTGGACTTTATAATACTGGAAACATGGTTTTGTAATACTGTTGCACTGGGTAATTAACAGGGGTTTTCTTGTATTTATTTTAAATTTGCTTTTTTCAATTGTGTTGCTAATAATTTCCCATCGGCCTTAACCTTCAAGAAAAGGCCTCTCTTTCAGAAACCAGGACTGGCAGGAGAGCATTCAACACATTGTAGGTAACAGTTTCGGTTTTAGCTGTTCGTTTCTAGCCTCTGTGAACAAAGAAAATAGTCAAGCCCAGCCTTGAGAAGCGAAACCCATTTGGATGTTTATCGTTTGCAAATGTTTCTTTCACTTTTACTGAGAATACAATGCTCTTTCCTATGGCTATGCTGTAGTTCTTGTGGTGTAACTGAACAGATGACTGTTTCTAAACCAATCCGCTTTTGCTTTGAAGTTCTTTGTTGTTCTAACTATAAAAGTAAATGGAATCCATTTCTCGGGGTTCCCCCTTCTCATAGGGAGACCGAACTTTATCAGAGTACTGTAATAAATTGCTTTTAAATGATCTTCCGACTTGGTTGCTTATTGGAAAAGGGAAAGCGAGGCAGAACCTAGGGCCGGATTTGGCCATCAGCTCCCAAGAGGGATCCAAAGGTCTTCTCCCAAGGAGGCCCATCCCGGGACGGGCGCGAGGCAGCGTCCGTCTCCCCAGTACCTGTTGCATTCCTCCACCAGCGCCTCCCTCTCTTCCTTGCTCGGGTTCTTCTGCCTCTCGTAGGCTTGGAAGAGGATCTGCTGTGACGCCGGGCCCCACTTGAACCGGTTCCTCCGGCCCTTCTTGACCGGGAGCTCCTCCCCCATCGGGTCCTCCAGCATGAGGCCCTGGCCGGCGTGGGTGAATTCTGGAAGGGCAAAAAGAGACTCTGGGAAGGGATCAACGGGGAAGGACTGGAAAGCAAAGGATTGCTGAGCTCTGGAGAAGAGAGCAGAAGCCGCTTCTTTGAGGGTTTTCTTGGGATCTTGGGGGATTCTGTTTTCAGCTAGCTTCCCCCCATCTGTTCCCTCCAAGACTAAAGGCTATTGATGGTTGGGAATAATTTATTCATTATTATTTATTTATTAAGCACATTTATATAGCCGCCCAAGTCAACAGTGTACAACATTAAATATTCACGATTACAAATTCACAATTTCACCCCACCCCAAAAAGAAATTGGGAATAATGGGAGCTGATGGAGCCCTGATTTAGATCCCACCTCTAAAGTCCATCATCTTGCAGTGTCTGAGGGATGCTCGGCAATTTTACGTGCATGACAGAGAGGACACAGTTAATTACATGTATATGTACAATTAATTAAATCAAATTAAACCTAATTGTGGGTTTGCTGCCTATTCTTGACCCCATCATCTTTTGGGGGGTACAGATTCCAGAGTGACATTTGCAGATTTCCCCGCCCCCCCCCCCAGCCAAAAAAAAAGTTTTCAAGGATCAGGATTCCAGATCCAGAGGATGACACAGTTTCCACAAGGGAAATTTCAAGTTTTCCCCCCCCCCCCCCCGCCAAAAAAAAAGTTTTCAAGGATCAGGATTCCAGATCCAGAGGATGACATGTTACTGTATTTCCACAGGAAACATTTTCTGCTCGGCTTGCAACCCAGGAAGGGGCAATAATAATACACTCCCCACCCTTTGGCAGGTGTGGCTAACATCTGGCCATTTCCTGCTGAGAACCCTCAATGAGAAACTAAGACAAAAGAGACGCCGAGCCTCAGAACTGGTCAGAGCCTCTCATGAACGGAAGTAGCAGCCCTCCCCAGGCCCACCCACCCTTCTGCCTCACCCTCTGCCCACAGCAGCCCTCAGCCCCAGAAGGAGGAAGGCCTGCCCAGATCTCGGCTGGGGTCTGCCTAGGGCACCGTCTCCCACCTCTGCGCTGGGAAAGCTTGCTCAGAGGAGCAATGCCTCCAACCTGGGCGTCTTGGAGCAGAGATACCTCCCAGAGTCCGAGCCGGCCCCTGGTCTACACGCAGGGGTCTTGGGAAGGGGGCACGCTGCCGGTTGCTGTACTTACGCTGGGCCACCTCTCGCTGCTTGCGAACGTACCAGGTGTACAGTGCGGCTCTCTTCTGGGTCTTCATGGGGGTGCCCTTGTTGAGATGCTGGGAGAGGTGGGACTGGTTCAAGCCTGTTGTGTCCACCACCTCCCGTTGAGGGATGTTGTGCTGCTGGAGGTAGGACTTCACCATCTTTGCCACCCTCCAGGGATCCTCCCTGGAAGAGACGGAAAGCGGCTGACTCAGAGGGGGGTCCTTGCCCCCCTCCGAATCTTGAGATACAATTTATTTATTTAAGAAAATGTATATGGCCACCCAACTCACTCTTGGTGACTCCGAGCAGCTTACAAGGATAAACAATTCAGAATTGCTGGGTTCACACAATGTGTTTACTCCAAATGTGTAAAGGTCTTAGGGATAACATTCGGTTCTCTGATTCCTGGAACATGTGAAGACACCGGCTGTGTGCCCAGTGCCCACAACTCTGTTTTAGCCCGGTGATATTAAATTAGACCATACTAGGAAGCCAGCATCATGCTTGCTAAGACTACATTTATTCCGAGGTCCTAGTCACAGAACCCTGCAAGTCTGAAGCCCCCTCCTTCCGTCCTCCCTCTCATTATCTTCAAGAGAACCAAGGAGGATCTTGTCTGAGACACTTTTTGGCCCAGACTCAGATTTCTTCTCTCTCTGACCATTGTCTTGCTGACAACTCTTCCTCCTGTCCCTCAAGGTCAGGAGTCTCCAAGCTCCAAGGAGTCCACAGGTCGTAAAGTTGTTCTGGTTGCCCACCCCTGGCTAGCAGTCAAGGATGCAGCTAGGAGAGGGCGAGTTTTAGTCCTGCCTTAGCCAGCTGGCTGACTCTGTGCCAGCCCCTCTCTCTTAGGCCATGACTTCAGGCTCAGATGGAAGCCAGTCAATCCTCTTCCTAATTCAATCAATTGATCAGCACTTGGTTGATCAAAAGCAAAACAAACAAACAAACAAAAAAGACAGAGCCAGCACTTGTGGGAAAAACACTAAGAAGAAGAAAAAAAAAACTTTAGAGAAATACTAGGCAGAATCCCGCGGACAAAATTTCTCAGATAAAGGGAGTGCAAGAGAACTCCTCAAAACTAAGATGCCGACCAATGAGGAAAAAGCAGCTCAGGAACCCACCCAAGATGCCCAAGGAGCTTTTGACCAAAGGGACAAGGAGACGGGTGTCAATCCCCACAGAAGCCTGTCAGACAGCAGCTAATGCAGGAAGTCGGAACCCCTGAAAGGCCAAAGGAGCAGAGCTCACAAGGGAAGCCGAAAGCAATAAAAGCCCCTTTTGGCTCTAGGGGTGGTAAAACCAGGAGGAGGGAGGGGTGGGCGGCTGCTAAGAGGGGAAGGCAAGATGGGGAGAAGGCCCAATTCCTACTTGGCTTCCGGTTCCTCCTCTGGGGGAATTGCATTCAAAGGGATCTAAGTAGGATGGGGGACAAAAGGAGGGAGTGGCAAAAAAAATAACAGAATAACATAATGGAACCTCGGAGATCTTCTGGTCCAACCCCCTGCACAAGCAAGAGACCCTATACATTCCAAACAAATGGTTGTCCAATCTCTTAAAAACCTCCATTGGTGAAGGTTTGGACTTCTGGAATCTGGAGGCAAGCCATTCTACTGATTAATTGTTCTGACTGTCAAGAAATTTCTCCTTAGTTTTAAGTTGCTTCTCTCCTTGATTAGTTTCTATCCATTGCTTCTTGATCAGCCTTCAAGTACTTTGGAAAATAGGTTGACCCCCTCTTCTTTGTGGTAGCCCCTCAAGTATTGGAACATTGCTATCATGACACCCCTAGCCTTTCTTTTCACTCGAGTAGACATTCCTGCAACCGTTCTTCGTATGTTTTAGCCTGCAGTCCCCTAATCATCTTTGCTGCTCTTCTCTGCATTCTTTCTAGAATCTCAATATCTTTTTTATATCATGGCAATCAAAACTGGATGCAATATTCCAAGAGTGGTCTTATCAAGGCATTATAAACTGGTACTAACACTTCACGTGATTTTGAAAGAAAGGGGAGTAAAGCAAGGTTCAGGTGTCCTAACTGCTGCAAATGGGTTTAGGGCTCCAAAATCAGGTCAGTTCCATCCAAAAGGCACAAAGGGACCTGTGGATGTTGTCTTGGAGGACTTTTCGGTGCATCTGAGGAACCATGGAAGGTAGAATGTCAGAAGTTCAGAGAAGGCAAAAGCTGCCTCACTTTAAAAAAAAATGGGTGGGGGGAAGAACGGAGAGCAAAATACCATCTAGCTCAGGGGTGTCAAACTCGATTTCATTGAGGGCCGCATCATGGTTGTGTTTGACCTCAGGGGCAGAGGTGGGTTCCTCCCGGTTCAGACCACTTCGCCCGAACTGGTAGCGACCCGCTGGTGATGTCACGGTGACGTCACAGAGCCGGTTCAGTTGGTGCTGGTCTGTGGGCGCCGCCATCTCTTTTTTTTGGATTTTTTTTTAAATTTTTTGGATTTTTTTTTTAAATTTTCTTCTGCGCATGCGCAGAAGCCGAGTTTCCAGCACTGCGCATGCATCGCCATCTTTACGGCTTTTTTTTGGGATTTTTTTTGTTTTTTTGGCACTGCGTATGCACGCGTGCATGAAGCGCATGTGCGCCCACATGGGCTGGCCACGCAGCGCGGGAGGAAGCGAACCGGCAGCGAGGTAAGTTAGAACCCACCCCTGCTCAGGGGGCTGGGGTGGGTGTGGCCAGAGTGGGCATGGCCTGCTCACGCATGTCGGGGGCACCTGTAGCGGCCCAAGCGCTCTGCCAGCGAAAACGGGCTCCCAAGCTCCATTTCCAGCTGCGACAGCCTCCTGCAACTCTCTGCCAGTGAAAACGGAGCTCGGCAGCCCGTTTTCGCTGGCAGAGCGCTCGGGCCGCCACAGGCGCCCCCAACATGAGTGACATCGAGCAGGCCACGGCCACAGTGGAAACAGTGAGGGACCGGCCCACAGTTCCTCTGCCAGCGAAAACGGGCTCCTGAGCTCCGTTTTCACTGGCAGAGAGTTGCAGGAGGCCGTTGCAGGCAGAAACGGAGCTCGGGAGCCCGTCTTCGCTGGCAGAGGCACCACGGGCCAGTCCCTCACTGTTTCCAGGGTGGCCCTGCAGGCCAGATCTAAGCGCCCCGTGGGCCGGATCCAGCCTGCGGGCTTTGAGTTTGACACCCTTGATCTAGCTTGATGTTATTCCTGGGGAAAACACCCTGGAACGGATGACTAAGCAGTTGGTTTGAGCCAGGAGTAAAGCAGGGAGGGGCAGGAATCCTTTCTAGGCTCAACATATTTATGTTAGACTCAACATATTTATAAATGACTTGGAGGAAAGATTAGAAAATATGGTTGTCGCATCTGCAAACAACAGAACAACGAGGGGGAAAAATTGAAGTGTTTAGATCGGCATTTCTCAACCTCGGTAACTGTAAAATGGGCGGACTTCAACTCCCAGAATTCCCCCAGCCAGCAAAGATGAAGTCCGCCCATCTTAGAGTTGGTAAGGTTGAGAAATGGTTTAGATGACAATATCAAGATGCAAGAGGATTTTGGATTTTGACAAAGGGCCTCAAAGGCACCACATATAGGGAATTTACAGTCTCTTTAGATGGTGTTGTGTTTATTCTGGCACAGAGGCGTACAACCTGTTTTTAAAAGAAGTAAAGAGAGAATGAGACTATTAGATGCACAAAGATGGGGGGGGGGAATTAAAAAGCCACAACAGAGGCAAGAAACATGAACACAGCAGAACTTGAGAAATAGTGAAATTGACCTCTTTGACCAGGGATAAGACAAGTAGAACTTTGGTAAAAGACTGAATATCTCTGATGGACTTTTTGTTGAAAATGGAAAAAATAAATTGGCAATTTATAGATTTGCTGTTTAAAAAGGGAGGAAGAGAGCCATGTTGTAACTTTAAAGAGGGAAGAGATGTAATCAATTTGTTTGTAAAGAATATTGGAAGTCTTTTTCCTTTCCTTTCCTTTCCGTCACTGTTTTTTCCACTTATTCTTTCATCTTTTATATCTTTTTTCTTAATTTTACACTATATAATTTCAGGTTTACTGTATGTGAATATATACATATGCATATCCATATACTGTACATATACATATGAGAAATAAAGAGATAAGTGAATTTAAGGTGGCCACAATAGCTTATTTTACTCTGGGAAAAATGTCCAATATTTCATTGCCCCATAATGCAATTGAAGAAAATTGGAAATAAATTTGAGTGAAGGTAACACACAAAATGTGCCCATCTGTCCCCAGAAGGATCTCAGTTACTTTGGTAGAACCAGAAATGTGGGGTTCTTGGGGGCAACCCCTTCCTCTCCAATGCCTTGAAGGGAGGCCAAAAGGAGCGTTCAGAGCAAGCCCTGTCTGGGCCTTCTGATGTGGGGCAGAGGTGGGGAGCCAAGGTGGTCCTTAGAAAAGTATGAAGAAACCTAGACATTCAGAAGGTCACCTTAATTCCCCCCTCCTGGAGGCAGGAGGAACAGGCTTTAGTGGCCACTCTGCAGGAGGGCTTCTGGGTGTGGGACAGCTGAGGACGGGTCCCTGACCCCCTCCTGCCCATGGGCTTCAGTTCCTGACCTCCAGCCTTTGGCCCTCCTGCTTTTCCCTCTGGGGATCACCCCTGGGGTTCAAGTTCCTCTCTTGCCCAGTCCTGAGGTTATTCCTGAAGGGCTTCCTCACCTCCCTTTTGTTACCTGAACAATAAGTAACCCAGGTAGTTAGTTATCAACTCAAAGGGAACAAGAGCCTGGTTGATAATTTATAGCAGCATCTCAAATTTAAATGGAAAGTAAATATCAAGTTGTTAGCATTAAAAGAAAGCCCAATCCTCAGAAGAGGGAATTCAACTTTCGGGGTGGGGGGAACGACTCCATGTTCCTCCCATCAACATCGTTCCTGCTGAACTCTCCTTCTCTCCTTTTCATTCTCCTCCATGTCCAGATGTCCCCCCCGTCCTCCAGTCCTGCCTCCCTCAGTGCTGAGCCAAGCCAGTCTGGGGCGGCCCCAGTTTAGCCTAGGTCAACCAGGACCTTGGATTCTTGGGAAACCCGAGACTCCTTACAGAGGACCAAGCGGGATGCCAGATCGCCACGCGTGCCAAGGATGCGACCATCCCTGCTGTCCTTTGACCCGGGACCGTTCTTCTCTCTCGCTTTTGTGGAATTCAGTGGACTTGGGGGACGGACAGGAAGAAAGGTAAGACTTGGGTGCAGTGGTGTGTTTTATTCTTCTTGATGGATTTGGCCCTTCCTGGCTTAGGCTGGATTCTGCGCTGTCTGAGGCAACACCAGAGATGTTGCAATTTTCAGACATGGGCCCAAATGTCTGCAAAGAGAAAGTGAGGAAGGGACCCGGGGCCTACTTTCATTTCACAGAACGTGATTCTAGTTGCCTAAATGGCTTTTCTTATTTTTGGAATAGAATTCCATTTCCCATCCACCCCTCCAATTTCTTCTCTATTTAAAAGAAATCTTGCTTGGAATTTTCTTTCAGGAAGTAGCAGCCTCCACAATGAAGGGCTTGATGCAGCTCAACCCACGCTCTAGCCCCTGCCTATCCGTTGAACATTGGTGGGCGGCTACAACAAGGCCCTTTTCAAACTCTGGGAACCCTCTCAGCCTTGGCTACTGCCCTCCTCCCCAGTTTAGCGATTTGGCAGGGGTCCCTCCTGGGTGCTCCGTGCCCCCAACACATCCGTGTTACTGAATCTGATGGTAATGGCAGGCAAGCTGTCAGTGGAGGTTCTGGAGGAGCCCAGATGTTCTCCAGGACTTCCACGGAGAGAACCAAACTCATGAGAAGGAGACGTGTTACCTCTTTGCCAGCACACCTGCACCCATAGACCTGGGAGTGTCTATGGAGATTCTCAATCATCTTCTAGGTCATGGTTTCCTCAAGGGTGCTTTTCCAAAACACAAGTGGACTTTTTCCCCCTTGAAAGCGTTTCGATTCTCATCCAAGAATATAGATGAGAATCGAAGAAGCTTCTTGGATGAGAAGCAAAGCGTTTTCAAGGAAATAAACCGCAAGAGTCCAGCTTCCTTTTGGAAAAGCATCTTTGGGATTCTCATCCAGGACTGGCTTTCTGTTGGCTCCTTCATGGATCTCTCTCTCTCTCTCTCTCTCAGGGAGGGGGTGGAAGAGGTTTTGTTGGGCTGTGCAACTCAGGGAGGGGCTGGAAGAGTTTCTGTTGGGCTGTGCAAGGGCCACCTCACCTTCTGCGCCTTTGCTGTTACCAGTATTTTTCCTAAGGCCAAAGTCCAAAGTGCTTCCACAAGCTGGATAAATTAACAGGAGTCCATGTTTACTCTCTCCTCTCTTACAAGATAAAGAGCACAATGTGTTCCCAGAAGGACAGTGAAAAGGCCTGGATGTGGTCCAGAAATGGCCCTGGAACAAGGCAAGGCAGATCTGGCATGCCACCAGAGGCAAAAGGGTGGGCAGACTTTTGGGGTGCAGCTTCTGTTGGCTGCAGTGGTGTCTTTCCTGCTAGGTTGGGATGCTCCTCTTCCGTCCCTCTCCCCAAAGTGGCTGTAACCACCTTGCTAGCCAAGGAAAGTGAACAGAATTAGGATTTGGTCCCTGGGTAGAAAAGCACCAGGGAATGTAGACTCTCACTTTCCAAAGAAGTGGAAAAATCTTCCTGTAAGAAGTCATTTGCAGTTGTGAAAGGGACAGTAGGAGTTGCTTATGAAGCCACGTTGAGATGGTCTGGGAAGAGGAGAGGAGCAAAGAAAACGTTCTTCTTTCAGTTCCTTTACGTAGAAACGTCCTTTGCTGAGAACAGGCACCAAGAAAGAGTATGATTACTAGAGTCAGCTGCACAAACGGGTAAATTAATGAAAATTGGTGCAATCAGCTGCTCTAAAACAAGGGTGTCCAACCATGGCAACTTGAAGACTTGTGGATTTCAACTTTCTAGCATGCTGGCTGGGGAATTCTGGGAGTTGAAGTCCACAAGTCCTCTAGTTGCCAAGGTCGGACACTCCTGCTCTAAAGAGTTTTGAAAAAGGGCTCTTAATACACATTAAAAAGCCCCCCCCTTTTTTTTTTAGCTCACCGGAGCCCTTAAGACTAGATTTGCATTAGACTCCTGGCATTCCACACTTTCAGTCACCTGATAAGAGAATGGAAAAGGTCAATTTCAGCCCTGCAAGATTGATTTTATTTTATTGTACCCTGTTTCCCCCAAAATAAGACATCCCCTGATAATAAGCCCAATCAGGCTTTTGAGTGCATGGCAATAATAGCAATAGCAATAGCAATAGCAGTTAGACTTATATACCGCTTCATAGTGCTTTACAGCCCTCTCTAAGCGGTTTACAGAGTTAGCATATTTAGCAAATAAGCCAAGCGCTTATTTCAGGGTTCAAAAAAATATAAGACAGGGTCTTATTTTTGGGGAAACACGGGTATGATTTTCTAGACATCCAAATGAGTATGTAATCAATGGGGGTTGACTCCAGTGATTCTGTTCTCAACCAAGAACCTAAGAGCCAAGAAATAGAACGGTGTTTTGCAAAATGAGGGATGTCAAGTCTATTAATGCTTTGGGTGTTGCACCAGGGCCCGGTTGTTGTTGCTGTTATTTCTAGGCGGGGTGGATGTAAAATACTGGCTAGAGCATGAGCCAAATTCAAAATGGTGACATGGGGTCAAAATGGCTGAATTTGGCAGGATACAGGGGTATCCACAGGGTGTAGTCAAAGAAGCAAAGATGATGGCCAGGATAGCATGATAGAAACTTTTTATGCTGTTGCCTATAAAAACCAGCAGAGCTTCAGTGACTCCGTTCTGGCTGCCATATTGACTTTTCTGACTGTACCCTGTGGACCCTCCTGGTGGGTTACAGATAGAATAGAATAGAATAACAGAGTTGGAAGGGACCTTGGAGGTCTTCTAGTCCAACCCCCTGCTCAAGCAGGAGACCCTATCATTCAATCAGAATAGAGCTGGAAAGGATCTTGGAGGTCTTCTAGTCCAACTCCTTGCTGAGGCAGGAAACTCTATACCATTTCAGACAAATGGTTGTCCAATCTCTTCTTAAAAACTTCCAGTGTTGGAGCATTCACAACTTCTGGAGGCAAGTCGTTCCACTGATGAATCAAGCAGTTAATCAGTGGAGATCCTCATTATGAGTCTTGGAGCTGATTCATATTGTGGGTTCCTTTGATCTTGCCCTGGAAGCTACACATTTAAAGGGTCTGCAAAAGAGACGACTGATGGGAAATGGGATAGCAGTCTTCGGATTTGTGTTATTCTCTGTTGCCCAGAGGTCTGAAACTTTGGAAAAGTAGATTCAGGTTAAATGTGAAAAGCTATTTCCTAATAGTGGGCTTCTCTCTTGATGGAGAAGTCTTCTCTTCACTGGAGGTTTTCAAGCCCAGCGAGGGGTTGGACTAAATCAGGGGATTCAGCCTTGGCAACTTTTAAAACTTGTGGATTTAAACTCCCAGAATTCCTCAATTCTGAGAATTGAAGTCCACAAGTATTATGCCTGGGGAATTCTGGGAATTGAAGTCCACGAGTCTTAAAGTTGCCAAGCTTGGAGACTCCTGGACTAAATGACCACTAATGTCCCATAAAGCTCTAGGATCCTTTGAAAACAAATTGTTCGGTTGAAGCCAGGGGTGGGTTCCAACTTACCTCGCTGCCGGTTCGCCCCCTCCCGCGCCGCGTGGGCACGCCACATGGGCGTGCGCACGCAAAGTGCGTGCGCCCATGCACAGTAACAAAAAATCCGAAAAAAATAATAAAAAAACCCCACAAAGCCGAAAACAAGATGGCGACTGCATGCACAGTGCCGGAAGTCGGCTTCTGCGCATGCTCAGAAGGAAAAAAATTCAAAATTTTTTTTTTAAAAAAAGATGGCGGCCCCCACGGACCGGCACTGACCGATCCGGTTCGGTGACGTCATCGTGACGTCACCAGCGGGCCACTACCGTTTCGGGAGAACCGGTCCGAACCGGGAGGAACCCACCCGTTTGAAGCTGAATTTTAGCAGCCCAGTCTTAAGAGCTCTGGGGGCTGAAGAACTTAGCTGAAGGGCTCACATGACCCTCAAGTCACTAGCTGTCTATCCCTCATTTAATATGAGGATTAATCCTGGTAATTGTGATTCTTTAAACAAACCTGGATGTAGCAAACTATGGTTTAGTGTTACATGTGAATTCAGTTACAGTTTCATGTTCTTGGTTAATTCCTCCCAAATCCTCTACCTGAGACTAAAACACAGGTGATGAATCATGATTTGGACTGTGGGAAAACTAGATATCCCAGAGAGGAAAATATGTGAAGGAAAAGGTGGTTTTTCTTGTAACTAAATGACCAGATGGTTTATGATAAGGAAATGCTCTCCCTAGGGAAAAAGTAGAAGAACCACAAGCTGGTAGGGAGTTTTCCAGAAGGACAGAGGGCATCCATGCTCCCTTGAAGAGATTGTAGGAAAAGAGCCCTCTTCGCCTCTGGTAGCCTCAAATAACACCTTTTAAGGCTCATCGGTTTTACAAGGAGGCATATTGTGCCTCCTAACAAAAGATGTTACTCCAAAATAATGGTTCTCAACCATGGCATAGCTGGCTGGGGAATTCTGTGAGTTGAAGCCCACACAGTTAAGGTTGCCAAGGTTGAGAAACAGTGATTTAAAAGGTGTTTCCACACACTTTTTGACCTATATTCTAGGTGGCCCATCCAGAACTTCTGAAGTGTCATAATTCTGGAGCTTCTTCTGAATGTTCTCTAAGAAAGCAAGAAAAGGAGGGAGACAGGAGGTTGCTGTGGCCTGGAGGGGACTATGGAGGACCTCATGTTCTCTGCAGTTGGAGAGGATGGACCCCACCTTTGAAGGGAGGTCCCTGAGGTTGGCTGCTGCACTCCATGTCCCAAGTTATCATGGATCTGACTTGATTATGGGGAAACCCAATGAAGTCAATCACTATGGTTTGTCTCATAAATCCACAGAGCCATCTGGTATGGCTTTATGATAACTCAGCTAAATCCTAGATGAGCTAATTCCGTAAATTTATGTGAGATATTTTGAATTCTGAAATAGTGCCAGATCAGAGGGCCAATATTGTTGTCATTGGGCCATATTCCTGCAAAACTGGCCAGAATGCTCTCCTTGAGCACTGGGCACCCAGTTCAGGTGAACCCCCAGCCTATCTATCTATCTATCTATCTATCTATCTATCTATCTATCTATCTATCTATCTATCTATCTATCTATCTATCTATCTATCTATTTATCTCTTTCTTTCTCTTCCTTCCTTTAAAACCCTGTTTTAAAATACGTCGGCTCATGAGAATGGAATAAGTATTCTGTATATTAACATCTAGCCTAGTGCTGATCCAGGCAGAGACCCCCTCTCCCCTCCCTCTCCCCGTCTGCCCTGCTGGTTTCCCAGGACCCCTTGCAGGACAGGTGTTCTCTGGCTTCTGCGTTTTCCTCTAAGAAGAGACACCTGATAAATCATCAGAAGTTAATGATCAAAAGGCTTATCTGAGCCTTTTCGTTTATAAATGTATAAGACAAAAGAGAAATAATAAAGCCACTGGATAATTAGTAACCAGTCCAGTCCTGAAACGTTGGAAACCAAGCTGACCCTAGATCTCCACGCAGAGTCAGGGCGACTTGGGGGACGAGAAGAAGGGGTCATCTGAAGGGCAGGTAGCTTGGAAGCTGAACCCCAGAAGGGGAATTAGCGAAGGGAGATGAGTGGGGAAGGTCTCCCTAGCTGCAACAGAGGAAGAGGAGGAAGAAGCCCAGAAGCTGGTCTGCTTTGCCCCACAGGTAAGGATCCCATCTAGGGCATGCTTGTCCTTTACTAGGGAGGGGAGCTTCCTCAATCTCTAGGGCAGAAGAGCTTCTCGACCCCCTGCAATCTGACTCTGAGCCGCCCAGAGTCCCTTGGGAGTTGGGCGGCATACAAATTTAATAAATAATAATAAATAATAATAATCTCTCTATTCCCTTCCTTCTGAAAGAGGGGTGTCTGCATTTGCACTCATCCCCCCATGTTGAAAGAGATGGCTGCTCCCAACAGATCTGGAGGGGCTCATGTGGGCTTCACATTTTCCAGGGGACCCTTTCATTAAATGCCTAGTGCGGGACTCCTCACTTTTTATTCGGACAGATCTACGACCCACTCTTTAGCAACGTCCTGAGCCCTTAGAAAAGAATAAAAAAGACAGCGTAAAACAGAGTCAGAAAACAGCCCCTGCATTAAGATCCAGGAGAATGAAAGAAACGTAAGGTGTGGAAGAGGCATGGGGGGGGGGTCTTCCATCCTGTACAGAAACTGTCAGGAGTCATGACGGGGGGGGGGGAGCAGTCACAGTGCTAATGTCAGGCAGCAAAATGTGTTCCCCCAAACGCGTTGCCCAAGAATAGAGGGGCCTCATACAAAGACTTGAATTAATCATATAGAATTATTCCCCCTCCAAGAATTCAACTACCCGTTTTTAAGCTGGTTAGGTGCGGAGTAACACCCTTTGTAAGTTGTGTGTTTGTGCAACTCGCTTCATCATGTGCCATGGGTTACAATTAATACAGGTGAAAGGTACTTCTGCCATCAACACAGTTCTTCACAGCTCCCGACCTTCATAAACAGCTTGTTCCCCGTTTGGTTCTATAGGGTTCCTGCATGCCGTTTCCTTCTAGCAGTATTTGAAACGGACCCCCACAAAAAACAGGATGTGGAAGGTTGTTTTCTGCTTTGACCGAGAAAGGATTCCCCCCCCCAGATGTGCCTGAAATGTCCATTGTCCCTCTACCCTCTTTCAGGATTTCATGGAATGGTAGAAGTTGGATCTCATTGTCAGCCTTAGGATAAACCTCTGAAGTTTAGGTTAGTTGGGATCCCTAAACTACTCCTGAGGTCATCTTTCTCTCACCAGGCCCCTCTCCATGCACATTGGACTGCACCTTCCATCATCCCCAGCCAATGCCTCCTTCAGAGGGATCCTATTGGTGAAAGGGGTCCCAAAATGAAGGAGGAAGAAGACAAGAGCCACGGACGAAGGAAGAGGGAAGGGCGAGAAGACGACTAGAGGTGCTCTTACTGTAATAATCTCTCCACCACGGCTTTCTGGTGAGCAGCTTCTTCTGGGCTCAGGTTTTCCAGTTCCTTCATGATTGGAGGAGTGAAGTCTTCCCCATCATCCGAGGTCTCCTCCTCCGACATCCTGGGCTCCCCCATTCCATTGGGGAGATGCGGGATCATCTCGCTACAAGGCTCCCCCTTCTCCACTTGGAGGGCTCCACCGAGCTGCTGGCTCTCCCTGTGGTGCACTTCGGACTCCGCCAGAGCCTTGATCAGGGTCTCCTTGCTGAGCCCCGATTCCAGCAGGGCTCCCAGCAGCTCCACCTGAAGATGGGTCAGTTTGGAGACCATGGTCCCGACTGTCCTCCTCGCCTGGAACCTGCGCGCTCAATGCCTTTTGCCACTGAACTCCCTTTTGGGGCTACATCATACTTCTGAAGTCAGCCATCCAGCCGTCAGCAGAGTAGAAATGGCCGCAGATCTTCTTTTGGCACCCCCACCCCCAATTTCCCCAAGACCAAAAAAAAAAAGAGAGAGAGAGAGAAAAAGCTGCCTTAGGCCCCCCACCACTGTCCTGAGCCAGTCCTGATAAAGGGACCCTCGCCTCTCTGTTTACATTGGAGCAATGCAAATTCTCCAAGGTTCATATTTATCTGTGTGCTTAGGCAAGTAGCTGAACTTTGGACTTCGGCATTGCGACAGCAGTTCACAAAGTGCGTTAGGAGGGAGGGAGGGAAGGAGAGTGAAAATGGGGGAGAGGAAGAGAGAGGAGGAAGGCTTATGGAGAGAAGGGCCAGGGATGCACAAGGACCCCACACCAAGATCCTCTCGCATTTGTGGGAAAAGGAGCTTCCAATCAAGGCGAGAGCTTGAGGGACCTCATCTAAGAAGCTCCATGGAAGATTGATATCTCAGATGGGCCCTCCAGAGCTCCTCTCCCTCTCCTCTAGATTAACGGAGAGCCACCTCCAGCATGGATGGCCCTGTTGCAGGACAGGCGTTGAGAGGAAGCACCACAGGGAGTATATGTCCCATACTCTGCTGCCTGCTCGGTGTGACTTTCTCAGTTGCCTCGTCATGGGACCTTCTCCCTTGAGCTGAAGGCTGCTTTGCAGACCTTGCTGGTCTGTTTCCTTCTTTGGCAACCAAACTTCAGCCGGAACATCCCTGTTTCCTCTTGTAGGGAAGGGAAAGAAATAACTTTAACCCCAAGCATAAGGGATGAAGGTGAAAGGAATGCAGCCAGTAGAACCATGGATCATGCTTCATTCCAGTTCTGTCGTGGCTCCTGGGTCATAGAAAAATCACGTTCTCTCCATTCCAGGTCTGAGCTACTTTTTTTTCCTCACAAAATGTGGCAGATGGAATTGCACAATCGTACTCTTATTGTCCTCAAAAACAACCTAGAGATATAACTACAACAACAACAACCATATTACATAGTCCTAAGGCACATTGAAAGCTAGTAAGAAGATATGTTTGAGTTGTTTTAGTTCAAAATATTGGTTTTACTGGTTGATCATTAACTTGTGAACTAATATTATTGGCTGCAATTTCGCAATAATTGTGTTTTTCTTTTGATCTAGTTTCTCTTACTAAGCATCTATACAATGGCTTTGTAAAGGCTCAGAATGAATGTTACGATTACGATTGTTAACCAATTAATTGTGCAACAATCAGTTGCTAGAGGCATTTGGCTTTAATCTGCAGTGGCTAAAGAGATATTTTACTGATAAGCCTCCTCCACACACTAAAAAAAAGAAAAAGAAAACAATAAATAAATAAAAGTTATTTTATTTACAAGGTAGTCCTTGACTTATGTCCGTAACAGAGCCTGATCAGAATAACAGAGTTGGAAGGGATCTTGGAGGTCTTCTAGTCCAACCCCCTGCTCAAGCAGGAGACTCTACACCATTTCAGACAAGTGGCTGTGTCCAGTCTCTTCTTGAGTGATGGAGCACCCACAACTTCTGAAGGCAAGTCATTCCACTGATTAATCATTCTCAGTATCAGGAAATTTCTACTTCGTTCTAGGTTGCTTCTCTCCTTAGTTGCTTTGGGAAATAAATTGACCCCGTCTTCTTTGTGGCAGCCCCTCAAATATTGGAACACTGCTATCATGTCACCCCTAGTCCTTGTAACTCATAATGGTAATAAAGCAGGCACTATATGATTGGACCCATTTTTACAACCTTTTTTGCAGCAGTCATTAAAGGGAACGCCATGGTCCGGGGTGGGTTCTGGATCCTTTTGCTGCCGGTTCGCTCAGGGTCACGCCGTGCACGTGTGCGCGCCCGCAGCAATAAAAAAATAGCTTCTGCGCATGCGCAGAAGCAAAATTCAAGATGGCGGCGCCCATGGAGACACCGACAGAACCGGCTCCATGATGTCATCGCCGAGTTACTAACGGTTCTAAAGAACCAGATAGAACCGGTAAGAACCCACCTCTGCCATGCTCGTAAAACAAACCCATTGTTCCCTATGGACCTTTTTGCTGAAAACCAGAAATAAATGCCTGTTTTCAGCAAAAACGTTGCAAAATGTGGTCATGTGACCATGGGACACCCCAAACTCTTGTAAATGCAGGCAACTGGCCAAGCTCCAGATATGCAGTCACATCCACCCACGCTAATCATAATGGCCACCAGGAAGCTTATATGGGGCAGGAAGTATATTTTGGGTGGAGGGCGTGGCGAAGGCTGCCTCCTGATTGGTGCAGGGAGGAGGGGAGTGGCCAACAGGCCTATAAAAAGGTCTGCTGGCCATGAGCTCCAGAGTAGTGTCCCACTTGAGAGCTGATCGCTGGAGAGATGTTTTAAGAGAGAATTCAACATTAGGTTAGGCCAGGAATGTCCAACCTTGGCAACATTAAGATTTGTGGACTTCAACTCCCAGAAATCCCCAGCCAGCAAAGCTAAGATTGGACACCTCTGATTTAGGCAGTGACTTTTAGACATGGATATTTTTGAGTTTGAAACCTCCTGATGGAAACAACCAACAAGAACTGAATTCAGGAGCCATCTGCTGTTTCCCTGTTGCAGAAAACCACAAGTAACTAGATTTTGTGTACCACAGTATGCAATGCATGGTCCTTTCTTCATAAAGTGAAAATACAATAACCCTAAAATCTACCAATATAAGAGTCAAAAAGGGAGGGATGGGACCAAAAAGGTGACACTGGGAGAAGTCGGCTGCCTGGGACACGTTTTGGTCTCTCTGCCTTCTTGCCAATGATGTGTATCTGTGGCCTTTGGCAACCTTGGCTTGAGATCCGCTTAAAGACACTGTTTAGGTAGTCCCAGAGTTGTGACAACTGAGCTCAAAATTTCTGATGCTAAGCAAGGCAGTTGTTAAGTGAGTTGTGCCTCATTTTACAACCTTTTTTGCCATTGTTGTTAAACGAATCTCTGCAGTTAAGTGAATCTTACCTTCCTGCAGGGAATCCGGCTTTCCCCATTGACTTTGCTTGTCAGAAGCCAGTTGGGAAGGTTCTAAATGGTGATCACATGACCCCAGGATAATACAACCGTCATAAATGCATGCCAGTTGCCAAGCATCCTAATTCTGATCATGTGACTATGAGGATGCAGCAATGGTTTGAAGTGTGAAAAAAATGGTCCGAAGTCATTTTTTTCACTGCTGTTATAACTTTCAACAGTCACTAAACAAATGGTTATAAGTCGAGAATTTATAGCGGTGTTCCAATATTTGAGGGACTGCCACAAAGAAGAGGGGGTCAACCTATTCTCCAAAGCACCTGAAGGCAGAACAACAAGCGATGGATGGAAACTAACCAAGGAGAGAAGCAACCCAGAACTAAGGAGAAACTTCCTAACAGTGAGAAGAATTAACCAGTGCAACGGCTTGCCTTCAGAAGTTGTGGGTGCTCCATCACTGGGGGTCTTTAAGAAGAGATTGGACAGCCATTTGTCCAGAATGGTTTAGGGTCTCCTGCTTGAGCAGGGGGTTGGAGTAGATGGCCTCCAAGTCCCTTTCCACTCTGTTTTTCTGACTACTTGTAATGATAATCATCTTATACAGTGATACGCCTCCAACTTAGTGGGCATAGCCATGATTAGATGGAGGAGTTAAGCCATGACTATCTTGCAATGGACACCTTAGCTGCATTTTGAAGTCCTGCAGGTTTGTGAAAGAGCAGGCTAATTAGAAAAATGGCAGGCCCCCGTGCCACCTTCCTCCCCTTCCTCTGAGGTTTTCCCCCAGTCAGCAGGGCAGAGTTGCCAACAAAGCTGCAACCTTGACACAGGTGTGGGAGGAGAATAGAGAGGCGCTCATTTTGGAGGCTCTGCAGCTACCGGCAAGCAGACAAAGCAGCTGAAGAAAAACAGGCCTTTGTCTCTCAAGGGAATGGATGGTGCAGAAGAGAAAGAAGTATAGAGCAAAGCACAAGGCACAGGGACTCTACATGCTGGCCATTAACAGAGAAGAAAAAGAAAGTAGAAGAAATCCTGGAGAGAGAAGCATTAAGGCAGAAGGCAGAATGGGTATCCAGTTGGCACCCTCAGATTGATGGCTATCCAGCTTCCACTTCAACACGTCCAAGGAACGCCCCTGACTCTACTTCCAAATTGCTCTCATTTGTTAGAAAAGGTATAAGATCTCCTGCTTGAGCAGGGTGTTGGACTAGAAGACTTCCAAGATCCCTTCCAACTTTTATTCTTTTATTCTGTAATATCTGTTATCATGCTTAGTTGGAGTCTGCCTTTGGAGTCATAGAATCATTGGCTGTGGAAGGAATCCCCAAAGGGGCCAAATTGTCACTAGGAAAGAACTGAGCATTTTTTGGGAGTCATAGAACATAGAATCATAGGCCTGGAAGGGACCTCAGAGGTCTTCTAGTCCAACTCCCTGCTCATGACAGATGACTTTATACCATCCTGGTCAAATGGTTGTCCAGTCTCTTCTTGAAAATCTCCAGTGTTGGAGCACCCACAACTTCTGGAGACAAGTCGTTTCACTAATGAACTGTTCTAACTGTCAAGAAATGTCTCCTTAGTTCTAGGTTGGATCTCTCTTTAAGTTTCATCTGTTACTTCTTGTCCCGCCTTCAGGGTCTTTGGGGAATAGGTTGACCCCCTCTTCTTTGTGGCAGCCTCACTTCTAGCATAACACCTCTAGTGATATGACAGCATATCGTATCAATCCCCTCTTCTTTGTGATAGCCTCTCAAATTCTGGAAGACAGCTATCATGTCCCCCAGTCCTCCTCTTTGTTAGAGTAGACATACCCGGTTCTGGCAACTATTCATCCTAGGTTTTATCCTCTATCATGCTCTTTTCTGCATTGTTTTTAGGGCCTCAGCAACTTTTCTATATGATGGTGACCAAAACTAGATGCAGTTCTCCAAGTGTGGCCTCACCAGTGCAGTGTAAAGCAGTACTAACACTTCACATGATCTTAAAACTTAAATCCCCCTGGTGATGCAACCTAGCACTGCCTTGGCTGTGGGACCCACAGTCAAATTTCTACCTTATGGCACCTGTATTGACTGCTGGTTTTTCTTCATCTCTTTTTAGGTCTGCTGAGTAGCTTGATGGGCAAAGGGGATATAAACAGAAGTTCACTGGAAAGAAAATCTGAAGTGGGGTCAGGGGCTGTGCCCCAACAAAGCCACGCACCCTTTCTAAGCCTCTGCTGATTCCATCAAAGGAATTGAAAGGTTCCTTTGGCTCCTGCAAATTCCACTTCAGAAGGGCAACGGGGCATATTTTCCTTCTGCTGAAGGAAATACATAAAATACATATAAAACTTAAAGAAAACAATATTCAAGAGTTGCCTCTGAATTTGAAATATCTCCAACAGATGATTAAGGCATTTATACTTTCTCTTTAAGGTCTAGAAAATAACATGCTGCAGTATCATCATCAGACAATGGACTTTAATTCAAATGTCAAATTACGTTTTGCAAGAGTGTTAACTATTAGTATTTTAAGATAGTTTAAATATTGATTTTTCATTTAAACTAGAGAGGTTGTTGTATTATACTGTTACCTTTATATGAAAAAAGGAGGTCACTTTTATATTTATTTGACTTTTTTGTTACTTTTTAATCTGTCCTGTTATTCCTATCCTGTTTGTATTTTAATATTTATGAAATGAAGATATTTGTAAAACAAAAGATGGAATTCATTTTAAATCAATTAACACGTGTGTGGCATGACTGCAATCTAGCACACACATCCTTTAACCCAACATGAGATCGGGCCAAAGGCTGGGCTGCTCTGACGGGCACCCTGATTTCAATGGGAGCAATTTATTACAAGGCAGAAGCTTTGATGAGCTGCAGGGGAAAATCCAGAAGGAATCTGGGGGCACCTTTTCAGATGAACCACTTGAGGCAAGGAGATCTGGGATGCTGGCAGCACATCCTGGGATGTTCCACTTTCCCTCCTGAATCAGAGAAGTGGCTTTGGGAAGCTTTTCTTCTCCTTTCTTTTCTCTCTTTTCCTTCCTTCCTCCCTCCCTCCCTCCCTCCCCATTTCTTCTCTCTTTCTCTCTCTCTCTCTCTCTTTCCTTTGTTTAAAAAAATGGATGGCTTAAATCCCAGATCTGTGTTTCTTATTCAAAACACATGAGAACAGAATCAATCATGATGGGGGGGGGGCAAAATTTTTTGGAGGTAGCAAATGTCACTGTGCAGACAATAAGATAATCTCTTCCATTACCCTCTGTCTAGATCTATGTTTCTCAACCTTGGCAACTTTAAGATGTGCGGAGTGGACTTCAACTCCCAGAGTTCACATTTTTTATTATTTATTTATTTATTTATTTGTTTGTCAAACATGTACAAGATAGCAGGTATAGGTATAAACATAAACATAATCAAAGTGAATACAGATAGATGAGGACAATAGGACAGTAGGACAGGGACGGTAGGCACGCTGGTGCACTTATGCACGCCCCTTACAGACCACTTAGGAATGGGGTGAGGTCGACAGTAGACAGTCTAAGGTTAAAGTTTTTTGGGTTTGGGGAAGAAACCACAGAGTCAGGTAGTGAATTCCAGGCATTGATCACTCTGTTGCTGAAGTCGTATTTTCTGCAGTCGAGTTTGGAGCGGTTTACATTAAGTTTGTATCTATTGTGTGCTCGTGTATTGTTGTGGTTGAAGCTGAAGTAGTCATTGACAGGTAGGACATTGTGGCAGATAATTTTATGAACTACATTTAGATCGGTTCTAAGGCGACGTAGGTCTAAGTTGTCTAAGCCCAAAATTTCAAG
>QLTV01004096.1:1296407-1309175 GCA_003457575.1 Thermophis baileyi
GAGCTGCCCAGGCGCCGCGCTCCGGTTGGGGGGGGGGGAGGCGGCCCGGGTTCCTCCGGCCTTGGGAGCTTTTGTCCCCTTGAGGAAAAAGGGGCCGAACGACCCCCCCCTCCTCCCCCGGCGCTCGGAGGGGGGGCCTGGAGCGCACCTGGAGTCGCCCACCTGGCTGGGCAGCGGGGGGGGGGTCTCGGCCACGAGCGCTTCCTTCCCATCCCCAGATCGAGCCGCGGGGCCGATTCGGGGCCTGTTGTTGGCCTAGAAAGTGGCCGATTCGGGGGCGCTCAGTCGGGGGGGGGTGGAAGATGGAGGAGGGGGAGGCCTCGCGCGCGCCTGTGTGTGGTGTGTGTGCGCGCGCGTGCCCTGTTGCCAGACAGGCTTGGGAACCCCGCTGGGCGGGCATCTGATAAAAGTCCGGGATGCTGCAACCGTCTCCTTCTCTCCGGGCTTGGAGCAGCAGAGCATCCCACCTGCACGCACATCGCGCCGGGCTGCTGCCTGGGTCCATCTCGGGGAAACGGCTCGGCGCGCCTTTTATGGCAGTCTCCGAGGTGCCTCCCTGCCCTTCTGCCAGGAACAGGTTTGTTTGTGTGGAGACCCAAAAACGGAGTGGTAGATGAAGGCCATTTTCCGAGGGGAAAGGGATTAAGAGAGCGTGGCTTTCTTATCGTCATGCTGATGGGGGGCTCCTAGCAAGTTGTCTAGTTGTGGGGGCAACCTTGCTTTGCTTGTGTGATGAGTGGGGAATAAAAGGGGGGCTGCAGCTTTGCACGTGCCTCACAGTGGCTGTTCTCCCTGAAATCTGCAATTGTGACAAGAGGCAGCACTGTCCTTTCTGTTAATGCCTTCTTAGGATGAACCCTTACAGAGGCATGATTCATACTACAGTTCACACTAAGTCATAATGTAGCTTAATTTTATTATTTATTTACTAATCTTACAGACTATTATAGTCCAACAAATTCCCAGTGGTTTAGAATATTTAGAATATTCCTGTTAAAAGATCAAATTTGGATAAACGGTACAACTGATAAAACAGTAGGTACCCGTATATATTTTGATGATTGGATCCTGTAAACCCAAGCATTGTACTTTGTAAATGATGGTATATTGTTTAGTGTAATGTGTGAAAACAGCTAAGATCTAGTGGGCTTCATTTGTAAGTGAATGGACATAATATTACACCATGTTTTTAAGTATGGTTGGGAATTTGGTATTCATACATAAGATTCTCACATAAAGCAGTAAATGGAAACGCTTGGACGGCTATTGTGTTAAGTGGTGCTCTTTCACATTCCTTTGGTGCTCTTTTTGTAAGGTTAGGATCAGTTACTTGGTTAGAGCCATTTTGGTCTAGTGGTTAAGGCACTAAGGCTAGAAACCTGGAGATTGGGAGTTGTAGTCCTGCCTTAGGCATGAAAGCTAACAGAGTGACTTGGGGTCAGTTGCTCTCTTAGCCCAACTCACCTCACAGGGATGTTGTGGGGAAAATAGGCGGAGGAAAGATTGTTACGGTAGTATGTTTGCTGCCTTAGTTATTGATAAAAGTAAAGGGATAAAAATAAATAAATTAAACTGATGTCGCATGGCTGAAAATCAGTGGACTGTAGGCTTAATTCCAAAGCTGGATGCTTGTGAGGCAGTGATACCATTGACCTGAGTATAACTGTTAAGAGTGAATTGTGGTTAAATTGAGATAACTAAATACTTAGAAAAATATTTGACTTGAAATGTTAAGTTTTGGCCATTACATGCCAACTAAAATGACCTATAGCTAACATCCTAATTGAGATTTCAGTCCTGACTCCCATGACAGGGGAGAACATTTGTAGCTCAGGGTTGAAAGGAGGGGTCCTTGGGGCTGTCTGACCTTCTGTTCTTGCAGATGTTTCATTACCAACTAGCTAACAACATCAGGTGACTGAAGGAAACAACCAAGCACAGGGAGCACCAAGGTCCCCTCTCTTCTTCTTCTTCTTCTTCTTCTATTCAATTGTGTCTGATTCTTGGAGACTGCCTGGGCAAGTCCCTGTGGTTTTCTTGGCAAGCTGTTTTCAGAAGTGATTTGCCATTGCCTCCTTCCGAGGGCTGAGAGGAAAGTGCCCAAGGTAATTACCCCAGGCGACTTTGTGCCCAAGGCAGGACTAGGAATCATGGACTCCTGGTTTCCTGCCCGATGCTTTCACCATTACCCAAATCGGCTCTCAGTTGATAAATTAAAAAAAAATATATATTCTTGAGTCACAACAATATCCACTTGGAAGTTCTTAAAGAATTATTCTATCAGAAATATTTCTGTTTCTAGTTTTTCTGAAAACTAGAAAATCATTAACTCCAGGTTTTAAAAGGATGTAGGGAGGAGGCAGGATTGACTGGCCTATAATATCCTTTCTAAGTAAATGATAAAAAGCATTATTGAAGAGGCAGTAATTAAATATACATACAGAAGAACAAGCTTGCTCTAAAGAACCAACATGGCTTCTACAAAGAGGTCAGCAAGCATGTAGACTGGTTATAGTCAACAGATTGTATATTTGATATTTCAAAAAGCTTTTGTTGGTCTCCCTCATCCAAAGCTCTTATAAAATCTTAAAACCATACAATAAAAGAGCAGGTCTTGCTGTAGATGTTCAAAATGGACACAATATTCGGACAGTTACTTTTAATTTATTTGGACTTAGAATTGAGTAGAGAATTGGCCAGTTTGCCAGTGATATCAGTTGTAAAATCAAAAGAAGAAAGACACTGGGAACTTCAAAAGAATCTCTCCAAAGTGGATGAATGTGGATTGCAATTGCAATCTGGCACATTTTTTTTCTCAAAAATTTCACATGTGTACAATGATGGGATCCAAACTGGTGATGAGTGACAAGGAAGAGATTCTTTAAGACAGACATAGTAATGATTAGCCAGAGTATTATGGGTACTGTGAAAAAGTTAAGTTCCAACCAATACATTCTTAAAGGAACCAAAAATTAACTAGCCACTATAATATGATTGGACCACACTTGGAATGTTATGTGCAGCCCTGGTCGCCATAATATCTGAAAAATGGGATATTGTATAATAGGAAAAGATGCATCGAAGGCATCCAAAATGATTAAGGGGCTGGAACACCTTCCCAGTGAAGAAAGACAGTGGCCTAGGAGTGAACCTAAGATGTAATAAAGGTAAAATTATGGAAGATGTGAGCATATATTAAAGCATAGGTTTATCTATTAAAATTAAATATATGGAAATTCAACAATATTTAAAGGGAGGATTTGTTTACATAATCCATGGTTAAAAGTATAGAAGCTCTTGTATTCTGATGTGATAGCTTGTGGCTGGTTTAGGGGGTTGGATCAATTATTATTGATATTATTTTATGTTCTGTTTCCAAAAATCATGACCAGCTGATCTTAAATACCAGATTGACCACTGTGATCTAGAATGCTAAATTAGATGACGTTGACATGATCTAGTAATCTCTTGTAATTGTTGTGTCAGTGTGTTTAGGACTGCAATCTGAATTTTATAGTGATGTAATTGATCCAAGAGGTGAGAATTCCCAAGCTATATAGTGTAGGACTGATGTGGTATTTTGGATAGAGAAAATGTGGTTCAAATTGCTCTTTTAATTAAAAATTGCATTTGGCGGCTGTGGTGCAGTGTTCAGGTTCAGATTTTGAGTTTCTCTCATTTCCTTGTAGAATCTTGTTACTTTTGTTGTTGTTTTTTACTGTATCCACATTAGAAAAACACTTGCTTCCAAATCAGAAAATGGGGACTTTTGTCATTTTGATTCTAGATTGCTGAAAACCTGTAGCTCTTATAGAAATCATCTATACTTAATAGACTTCGTTTGTGTTTGCTAAATGTGGACATTTCATTGTTGAAACATTGCATTTTTGTACATTGTTTTACAATTGTGTCAGAATGGTTATGTGACTGAAAATGACCACAGAAGCAGATTCAAACGTGAGCAGCTGAATGTCATCAACTTTCTCTCAGTCTTAAGCTGCAATACAGGGAGTCCTTGACTCACGATCAAGTTTGAGCCCAACATTTCCGTTGCTAAGCAAGACAGTTGTTAAGTGAATTTTGCCCCATTTTACGACCTTTCTTGCTACAGTTGTTTAGTGAATCACTGCAGTTGTTAAGTTAGTAACACGGTCATAAAGTGAATCTGGCTTTCCCATTGACTTTGCTTGTCGGAAGATCACAAAAGGGGATCACATGACCCCAGGACACTGCAGCTGTCCATAAACATGAGTCAGTTGTCAAACGTTTGAATTTTGATCACATGACCATGGGGATGTTTCAATGGTCATAAGTGAAAAAATGGTCATGTCACTTTTTTCAGTGCTGTTGTAACTTATAACCGTCACTAAACGAATGTTGTAAGTCAAGGACTACCTGTACTTTAGATGAAACATTTATTTACTTACTTACAATTGGGATTCTGGGCAAATTATTAACAGAGTACAGATATGAAAGAATACAAAACATTTTATCAAAACTAAAACACCTCCCCCAAATGTTTCTGTGAATGAATGTAAAAGGCTCAGTGGAATAGGACCAATGGGGGGGGGAACTGGGTAGTCACACGGGAGTTGAGATTTGGGGGCCACAACAGGAAGGGCCTGCTGTCTGGTACTTCTCTACCAAACTCTGTTGGGAGGGTGAGTCATTGTGGGCCTTCTGAAGTTTCCATCCTGGCAAGGAGGTGCTGAATCTATCCAGGTGCTTTGTTATCTGTAGGTAATAATGACACTTTGACTTGGACCCCAAATTCTACTGATGGCCAATGCAGTGATTTTAGAAAAGAGTTTACCTCGCAATTAACTCTGCAGTGATCCCAGTGCTACCTTTTGGATCAGATGCCATTCTGGGCTGCCTTAACCAGTGTACATGAAGCAATCAGCTGGATAGTGGTAGAAGCAGATTGGGTCACTGCTGACACACCTGAGGAACCTGGGCAAAAGACCCCTTTAACATGACTCCCAAGAGGGCTCCCTAACTCTAAACCAATTCCTTCGGAAGGAGGATATCTCCATTCAGACAGACTAGTGGAACCAATGTTTACGGACACTTATTGACATACAGCAACTCAGCTTTGAGTTAATGCCATGCTTAAAACACGGAAGTTTTCCTTGGAACTTTTATTGGCACATTATTATAGATAAGGCTCGTGTAGCTACTGTTCAGTGCCCATTTGGAACCTTACATTTATTTTATTACTAAGGCTTATGTTCCAGGGAGCATCTTGTGTTCCAAGTATATTAAGTTGGGAGGCAGCATTGACTTAAGTTGAAACGGGCAAAAAAAAAAAAAAAACCCCATAGGTTTTGATGAGTTCTTTCCATATTCCATCCTTGGTCACATCAATTCATCCTATTAGATCTGGCAGAGAAGACCTCTGCCTACATTTGGTGGGTCCCAGGAGCACCTGCCTCCTGGAACCTGCTTCCCCCCTAAATGAGATTAGTCCCATCACTTTTGCCATTTCAGAAATCCCTCAAGATCTGTTATGTTGTCATGCCTGGAGTTCCCAGGGAACCAGAGACATGCTTACATGGCTCTGTTGTTGAAAAGGCTATTCTGATCCTCTCTCCACTTAGGGTTTGTATATATATTTTATAATGGAGATCTTTATATTTTTATATCTGTTGGTTTACTTCATTGTTGTATGCCACTCAGAGTCAGTTTTGGTGAGATGAGTGGCTATACATGTTTGATAAATAAATAAATGAATATTGAGGACCGTTAAGAATCAGGACAGACTGAGAGGGTTTTACAGGTAGTCCTCGAGTTATGACCGTACTGAAGTATGCCCATCATGGTCATACTCACGAGAGTCATAATGACCTTTTTTGGTCATAACTGTGATTGTGGCAGTCATTAAGCGAACACCATGGTTGAAGAGCAACCACCACAGTTGTTAAGTGAACTCGTGGTTCGCTATGGGCAGTTTCACCATAAACCAGAAGTAAATCCAGTTTTCAGCCAAATCGTCATAAAACACTGTGATGTGACTGTGGGATGCTGCAAACGGTCATACTCTGTGGCCTTGTAGTCAAGGCTTAAAGTGCAGAACATGACTGGAGGGAGAGCAGCTATTGGAATCCAGATTGTAAGTATCCCTCAGGTAAGTCAGTCATAATTTTGAATGGTTGCTAGGCCACTGATCATAACCTGTGTAAATCTCAGAAATCTCAGTTTTTCTAGGAGGACATCCATTGCAGTTAGAGCAAACACAGGTTTCATTCAGTGACTGCCTTGTTTAGCGATCATTTGCAGTTAAGGTGGTGATGAAAAAGTAACTCGATGACCAGTCTTCACTTTTTCAAGCAGCCCCCAGAAACAAGAGGAAGTTGAAATCCAAGCAGAGGCTTTAATCCCTGAGTTGAGAGGCAGTGTGATGAGGTAAGGGGCATGGTGTGCCTTAGGGGGTGGAGAGGCCCGGTGCCGGCTGCTTGCATCTCTCAACTCAGGGGCTAAAGCTCTGCATGGATTTTGGCAGGGACGATTTTCAGCTCCTGAGTGGAGAGACACTTGTATGAGGCCTGTGCCAGGCTTCCCAGGGCCTCCTCCATTCCCCTGAGGCACCCTGTCCTCCTTACTTGGCACTCCATTCGCTTAACAACCAATGGGGATTTCTGGGAGTTGAAGTCCACAAGTCTTAAAGTTCCCAAGTTTGGAGACCCCTGTACTATACCCTCTGTAAGTATCCTAAGAACAGCCTTATGTCTCCTTTCTTGATAACACGCCTCAGGAATTCTGGTCATTTTTATGTGTGGTTACTAGTATGAGATGAGTATGATTTAGTTTCCTTGGATGTAGCCAAATTCTGTTATATGGCCTGTAAAATTAGCACACTGATTACCAGTTAATCTTAATATTATCAGTTAACCTGCTGTCAATTGCAACATTCTTGTCCTGTTTTGTATTTTTAATTCTTATTTTTAAAATGTTTTGTTTAAAACTCTGATTTGTAATAAATTTGGAATGGAAATGGCCTTGAAGGGAATATTCAGAAGCCTCTTACAGAACCAGAAGGGCAGAATTGAGGAGTTAGCGTTAGGAAGCGGCTCGGGTTGGTTCCTCCCTGACTCAGTGGGGTGTAAGAGGGACAGAAAGTAAACATCAGAGTGCAAAATTCTGTTCCTGTAGCCTATCTCAATATAGTATATTCTAGAACAGGGGTCCCAACTCCCAGGCCGTAGCCAGGCTGCAGCCTGTTCGGACCCGGGCAGTGGGCGCTCATGTACAATGCTCAAGTTGTGCAAGTGGTGCGTGTGCCCCTGTGCAAATGGGGCACATTCATGCAGGTGCCTGCCACTCCCCACCCACCCCGCCGGTCTGCTAAGCCAGAAAGATTGGGGACCCGTTATTCTAGTTTTTCTGTGGAGTCAGATCCGATCTGCCTCGTGAGACTGACAATTGTGTCAAAACTCAACAATGTTTTGTTTCTCTTAAATTGTTTTTTTTTTAAAGTGAAGGCGCTACAAATGCCCTACAAATTGCACACAAAATACATTCTCCTGATTTTGTGCCTGTACTGCGAGCACCCTGTGAGGGAGATTATGCTGAGAGACTGAATCCTAAGGTCCTTCAGAGAGCTTCTGTGGTTGAATGTGAGCTTGAATCTGGTTCTTGTAGTTGGGGCCCAACTTTGGAACATCTCACCGGCATGAAGAATATTGTCTAAAATACAGAATATTGTAAGCATTCTATTCCTCAAATTTAACTTGTATTACATTAATTACATTGCTGTTTCATGCCTTTGTCTGCAAACGTCCCTGGTGATGCCATTGGGTGTTTGCCAAGCTCTCTGCCACACCTGATTTTAAGATTCTTTTAATTAAAAAAATAAAAACAAAAAATGGAAACTAGTATACTGCAAAGCAAAACCTAAGTTTAATTTATAATCTCAGTCTCCAAGAATTTCTCTGGGCCTATAACAGCTCCCATATATAAAATATAAAAATATAAAAATGATAAGCGGCTGCTGCCTAGAGTTTTGTTTGGGAGTGTGCCCACCTGCCCAGAAACACAGTAGCTGGAGAAGGAGAGAAGCTGTAGACATTGGTGAGGAGCAACTTCAATAGCTTGCCTTTGGCTAAATGGGAGTTTTGTGGGTGGCAGTGATTGCTTATATCAACCATTTTATGCAAGTTCTTATAAGTTCCTTGCCTCCCAGAGTCATTTTCTGAAATGGGCGGCTATCGAAATTAAATAAATACATAAAATAAGATGCTTTGAAAATTCCAGATGTGCCCACCAGCCTATAAAGGTTGGGGATTCCTGGAGTTGGTGATTGGATGCATTGTTGCTTCACTCTCCCTAAATGCACTTTAATTATACTTACTTTGCCATCAAAACAGATTTATAGTTGGCAGTCGCCATAGTAAGCCCAATTTAGGTGTCGTCAAGCTGTTAAAAGTCCGTTATTGCAAAAAGAATTTTATCGCACCTTTAAAGTCACTAATGTATTAAATCTTAAGCATTTAGTTCATCTGATGGGAAATTAGGGTTGATTAAGGTGGAGAAAGCAAATAACCATAATAGGCAAAGTAGTTTGTTTGGTTACTTTTCAATTTAACATACTTAGAGAGAGAGAGGACATCCCTGCCAGGGGCAGAAAAGACTTCGTGGATTACTATATCTTCATGTAAACTAGTATATTAAACTGCAGAATGATTCATAGGTTGAAACATTTGGCTTCCAGATTGTTGTTTCCGGCATCTATGGGCAGAGATGCTTCCTTTAGTGGTGGTCTCCTCCTCCTCCTCCTCATTTTATTCTCATAGAAGGAACTTATGAGATTTGTCCTTGCAAAAAATCACTATCAGTTGAGGTAGATACTAAAGGTTTGACATGTATGATATGTATGGGTGTATAATCAGTGGGGAGTAACTGGTGGGATGAACTCTGATGATGTCATTCTTGAAAGTGGATGTATAAAATCTATACCATATTGAAATAAATGACTTGCGTTGTTTTTATGCCATGTATAAATATAACGTAGATTGTGGAATTAACATGATTTGGGGACTCTTTCTCTAAAATTTCTCTAAAAATGGTACTTTCTGAAATATTTATTTATTATTGGTGCTTTCTGAAATATTTATTTCATTTATTAAACAAATTTATTTAGTCACCCAACTCGCACAAAATGACTGGGGAAATGCGGAAACAATTTTTTTAAGAACATCTGGGAAACTGGCTTATGTTTCATACTAGATTCTTTAGAAGTATCATGCAGATATACTTGCCATCTTCTTTTTTGAGATTTAAATCACTAGCAATATTTGCAGAAGTGTGAACTTGTACCATGTTCTGAGCCAATTTGGGATTTCACTTTTGAATTAGGTTTGTTTTATCCATAATAGTGTTTAGTAAGCCATAGTTGCTTGTTTTCTTACATAATGCTGATCCATAGATTCTGGTTTGCAAATCTCACATCATGCTAAGCTAAAACCAGACAACCCACATTTCCACCTAAGGTATATATGTATGAACTTATAAATCATTCATTCCCATGATGGAGGTAGTCTTATATGGAGGTACTCTGTGGCCAGTAATGAGCCATATTGTTACAATCCATTGTTCTAGGACTGTATAGTTTGTTTTCTGTTCTGTCTCGCATAAGAATAGCTGTGTGCACGTACCTAATTCTAGCTTTAAATTAATCACAGTTCCTTGAGTTTGGAATGTCACTGAGATGTATTTAATTTTAAAATTAGAAGCAGATGCTTCCAGTTTACATGAGATATAAAAGAATGAGAGCTTTTGGGATTGTTGCTCTATGTTGTTTTATTCCTATATTGAGAAAAATCAAGGGTTCAACACCTCGAAATATTCCAGCCTAATAAGGGCTGTTTTCTGTATTATAAGTTACAAATAGAATGTGATCTCAAAATGAACTTGGTTGTTTTGAAGAGTGTTATTCCAACTGTCTTGATAATAGAAAATATCTTAAAAATTGAACTTTTGTTTTGAGCTTGAAATAAATACAAGTAGTCCTTGATTTATGGCTGGATATTAGTGGCCGTTTGCAGTTATGGCGGCCTGGAACAGGCATTCCATGGCTGTCATAAAACATTGCCCCCCCAGTCACATGATCACATTTGGGTGGCAAACTGTTTCCATTGACGACTGATTGCCAAGTGCCCTTCAAACAATCCTATGTTTGCCATTTGCAGTCTTCTCTGCTAGCTTCCCCAGAAAGTCAGTGGAGAAGCCAGCGGGGAAGTTGGCAAGTGACGGGATGGTGGAGTTGATGTCTGTTCCCCCCCCGGCAGGCTGAGGGATATCTCCTCCCACCTGCTGGGGGAATGGAACTGAAATCTGGCAAGAACACTAGTGAACCCCCCCCCCCCAGCATTCTGGAAGCATTCTCAGAATGCAGCTGTTTGCTATTGTTTCTTCCTTCAGAGAGGTGGAAACAGTGGCATTCGCTAAAATCCTAGCAAATGCCTGCGTTCTGAGCCATCCAGAATGATGGTCTTCATGATCATTGTCCCCAACATGCCCTATCCCCATCCCAGCCTGGGAGGCTTGGGCCAGGGGTGGGTTCCAACTTACCTCGCTGCCGGTTCGCTCCCTCCCACGCCGCGTGGGCGCGCGCGTGCAAAGCACGCATGCACATGCTCAGTAACAAAAAAGCTGAAAAAAAGATGGCGACCGCATGCATAGTGCCGGAAGTCTGCTTCTGCGCATGCTCAAAAGGAAATAAAAAATTAAAAAAATTTTTTAAAAAAAATAAATAAAAAAAAATAAAAAAAATAAAATAAAAAAAAATTCAAAAAAAGATGGCGGCTCCCACGGACCGGCACCGACCAATCCGGTTCGGTGACGTCATCGTGACATCACCAGCGGGCCGCTACCGGTTCGGGAGAACCGGTCTGAACCGGGAGGAACCCACCCCTGGCCTGGGCCCTCTCTCTTGTATTTCGCTTAATCACCCATGGGATTGCTTAGGAGTGCAACTGGAAGAGTTGGGATTGTGGTCATTGAGCGAAGTGGTCACACAGTTTCTCACTTAGCGTCCAATTTGCTCAGTGACTGAGATTCTGGACCCAATTGTGGTCATAAGGGGAAGACTTCCTGTACTCAAAAAATATTTTTCATGAGACTTCAAGTTTTGTTCCGATGGATCATATTGAAGTGGCCTGCGTTATTTCAGGCTTGAAATAAATCAGATTTGTAATTTTGTATGTACCTGTACATGTTTAAACCAAGTTTATGTATGATACAGATAGCATGGTACCATACTTTATAGATGTGTTGATAACTGGCTTAAATGTTTAATTCTGATGGGTTTATTATATTTGGCTATGCTGTTGTCTTATGTTCAGCTTCTGCTCCTGAGAGTTTAAAAGCTGCCCTTGTAATCTGCTTACAGCCTAGGCTGGCTTTGTGATGGTGTAGTTCTTAAAGCAAATGAAGAATGGATTAGCCTGGCTGGACACAGTTGGATCCTGTCTCTCTATGCTTGCATATATCTCCAGACATATTAAACGTTTTATTATGTTTAAATGTGCGTGGGAAGAATTTGGGTGTCGCTTATGCTTGTGTTTCCTGAATTGATCAGGAAATTAATGTTCCTTGACTTCAATGTTGATTTTTTTCCCCTTTAAGTATAGTTATTGCTTGAAGTTTTTTATTTGCAATTATGTCCATTATATTTTTATTTAATTGTGCTGCATTTCAGCATGCCATGAGGGACATTGCTAGGTGGGAAGGTGTTCTAAACATCCAATTAGTAGTACCGGTAGTAATAATATCAGCTGCTGTTAGCTCTGGAAGGGAGGCGGTAGAGCCGGTCTCCGCTTACAGCAGGAGTCTCCAACCTTGGCAACTTTAAGACTTGTGGACTTCAACTCCCAGAATTCCTTAGCCAGCAAAGCTGGCTGAGGAATTCTGGGAGTTGAAGTCCACAAATCTTAAAGTTGCCAAGGTTGGAGACCCCTGGCTTACAGCATATCCAGCAGAAGAGAGAGAAGCTTATGCAGAAACCATAACCACGGCTATGTTTCTGCATGTTTCTGAGGAGCAAAGGAAACATTGGTAAGCTCTTCAGAAAGAAACAACTCCTTTCACCTAAAATGCAAAAAATGTGTTTCAGAAACCATATGAAACAATGGGATAAATTCATTCTGAACATGGATCATTCAGAACACTAGATGTAGGTGAAATGGCTGAAATAGCTTTTTGGAGTCTAAAACCAGATTATGGCAACATGGCTCCCAAATACAAATAAGAAAGTTCTGTACTTGTTTCCTTTGCAGCTCCCCTTTTTGAAAATTTAACATGATCAACTCTGCAGCTATAAGTAATGTAGCACCTTCTGAAATTAAAAACACAACTTCGTTTGCATAGTGATTTTCAGCCCTTTTTGTAATGTTGGAACATGCATAGGAGCTTTTTCATTATGGATATTTATTTATTTTATTTATTTATTTTATAAAATTTATATGCCGCCCAACTCCCGAAGGACTCTGGGCGGCTTACATCATAAAAAATAAAACATATAAAAACAATTTAAAAAAGAAAGGGGAAAAAAAACAAAACCCCAACTATATTTAAAATAAAACATTCACACAACCATGCATGGGCCAATCAGAACAACTATTGGCCCCAGGCCTGCCGGAAAAGCCAGGTCTTAAGGGCTTTACGGAAGGCCAGTAAGGTGGGGGTAGTACGGATCTCGGGGGGAAGCCGGTTCCACAGAGTCGGAGTGGCTACAGAGAAGGCCCTACCACGCGGTCCCGCCAGCCGGCA
>QLTV01004096.1:1312189-1325018 GCA_003457575.1 Thermophis baileyi
TTCCTCTTCCTTCCTTCCTTCCTTCCTTCCTTCCTTCCTTCCTTCCTTCCTTCCTTCCTTCCTTCCATGGTGCACAATGGTTAGAAAGCAGCATTGCAGGCTAACTCTGCCGACTGCCAGGAGTTCAATCCTGACCTGCTCAAGGTTGACTCAGCCTCCCATCCTTCTGAGGTGGGTAAAATGAGGACCCAGATTGTTGGGGGAAAAGAGGCTGACTCTGTAAACCGCTTAGAGAGGGCCTGTAAAGCACTGTGAAGCGGTATATAAGTCTAAGGGCTATTGCTATTGGGCCAGTATAGGCCCTCAGCTCACAGCCAGTCAGAATGTGATCTAGAGTTTGATGTGGGACCCTGCAGTCACACTGAGGGGAGGATGCTTTGCCCCATTTATACAGAGAGCGAGGTGCGAATCCTATTCAGGATTGTCCTTTGCTGACATGGTGGTTCAAAGCCTGGCGCCTTTTTTGTGGGCTCATTTGTTCTTCCTATAACTGGGCGTTCAGCAACCCATGTGGGTTGAGATCACTATAATGGTCTTTCAAGATTGGTAGCATGGCATGGTTATTAGAAATTATCATTAATGGGAGTTGACAGTTCTATCAGGATATATATTTTCTTAAAATGTATTTTAAAATCTGCAGTTCTTCACTTATTAAAGCTTTACTAGACAGAAGCACACTTTTTATAGAATACTCTCATTTCTGAAGAGCAGCAGAAATCTGAACAAAGTGCTTAGATTTTTTTTAACGAAATAGTATGGCTAAAATAAATCAATCCAAAAATATAAATTTTATCTTAGCGGATGCTGCTGAGAGACAATGACGGTTAGCGGTATAATAAAGCTCAATAAGTAAATATAGTGCATGCATTGAAAAGTAATCGGATGCCATTTGGAGAATTCCATGCCAGCAGGGCGCCACGGTGATACTTGGAAAGCACAGTATTGATCTACTTTATTGCCGTGCCTGGTAATTACCACTTATATATAACAAAAGAAGGATCAACGACACATAATTTTTTATCAAAGGATTTTGATTACAATAGTAAAAACTAAGACAAAAACAAATACCAAAAAGGGCAAGGAAAAAGAGAGAGAAAAGGAATATGATAAAGAAAACAAAAGTATATAAAGAAGTGACTTCCAACTTCCATTACAACAAATGTAGACAAATTTAGTAACTCTTTACCGTTATAAGATTATAGGATACATATATGTCTTTATCCCTTATCTATAAAGAAACCTATAAAATATCAACTTTTCAATTCTGTCAGCAAAAGGTGCTAAAAGGTTCCCAGAACTAAATGTGTTAATTTAACCTTGATCAAATAAACCTATATTTCTTCTTTTTACTTCTAACAGTCTAAATTTATAGTTCATCCAAATATTGTTGTAGGATTTGTTTTCTCTTCAATTATTTATCCCACCACACAGACTTCTTCAAGAGATTAACAAGCCTCTTTTTTGAATCCAATAAGGAAACATTTTCTTTTGGTTTGGCATTTGTATTCCCCCTTTAATTTTTAAAACTTCAGGCAATTTCTTTTGTATATTCAATAAAGCAAAGCACCCTTTTCCAAATCTATTTTGGCCTGTCATTTGTAATTCCACTTTCAGCAGTTTATCTTTTCAGGAAAAAATTGTTCCATATCTGTCATTCCCTCATTGAGATCTTTTTGGACATAATCTATCCATAGAATCAGACATTATTACTGACATTATTACTTAATATTATAACTTCTAATTTCTGGCTCCATTCTTCAAAGTTCTCCTTTAATACTTCCCTTGTTAATGATATTTTGTGTCATTTTGTAAATCCCAACTAACCGACATCAAAAACTGGCTTGTAATTCCCCCACCCTTCTTAGAATTTTTTATTCCCTCCTAATGTCCAGTTTCTAAAAAATTTAAAGATGCTTATCTTTGCTTTGAGCCAAGGTAATCAAAATAAGTCTGGTTCCCATGAGAAAGCTATTTTTTATAGTTAATTCCAAAATCTTATAGTAAAGGTAAATATTTCAAATGTCACTGGACTTTTAATCCATTTGTAATTTTCTTAGATCAAAATCTTATTTACCTTTTTGCTATAGATTTTATTTTTTATGTTCTTAAATTTGCAATTTTTCTTTTGTTCAGCGTTGAAGCTAAACTCACCCAGGTGACTTTTCACACTTATTGTTCCAAATAACTTTAATTTCCAAAAGTGATTAGAAGGTGAAGTTTGTGAACCTAGTGTCTGTCATGGCCCAGAACTCAGACATTGAGGAAAAGGCGCCAGCAGAACTTGTAGGATGTCAGCCTCAGAAGACACAGAACTAAGAATAATCTGAGGCTGATCAAACATAGGAGCAGCTGGAGGATTCAGGTGAATTTCATGACATCAGACCTCCCCCCCCCCTGAATAGAGGGAAGAGCAGAGCGACATCATTCTATTAGTCTTCTGGCCAAGCAAGGGAATAAATCTCTTGATTGATAACAGCTGGTTGCAGCCTCATTTAAGAAGCAGTTCTGACCCATGTTCCCTTTGCTTGGAAGCAACATCTGGTCTCTGGCTCTTGCATGGCATCCCTGTTTGTGTAACAAACCCTGAACCTCTAGTCCAGGGGTTGCCAAGAATGAGAACCCCTGCTCTGACCCATAGGACTGGCAGGCAACTCTGACCCAGCTCTCGGAACATTAGATTGATTCTGGACTATTTTTTGGTGTGCTCCAGAGGTGGGTTCCTCCCGGTTTGGACTGGTTCACCCGAACCGGTAGCGACCCGCTGGTGACATCACCGATCTGGTTCGGTCGGTGCCGGTCCGTGGGCGCTGCCATCTTTTTTTATTTATTTTTTTAAAAAAATTAAATATTTTTTTTCTTCTGCGCATGCGCAGAAGCCGAGTTTCCGGCACTGCACATGTGTTGCCATCTTGTTTTCGGCTTTTTTTTTTGAATTTTTTTTTGAATTGTTTGCACTGCAGGAGGTGCGCGTGTGCCCACGAGGTGTGGCCACGCGACGCGGGAGGAAGCGAACCGGCAGTGAGGTAAGTTAGAACCCACCCCTGGTGTGCTCCTATTTGAAAGCAATTCATTCAAGCAAGCACCTAAGACTCTGAGTTGGTTTCGGTGCTCTTATCTCTTGACTTTGAGCAAGCTGAAAAATAGCGTACCAACTATGTGTGAGTCAATAATTGAAAGAAACATTTGAACGATTTAGTTCAAACAATTGAACTGAAGCAGGACAATTAAAGCAGGACTCCTTTAAAAGCCTCTGCAGTGGTTGTGAGCAAGATGTCTCCTGGCACTCAAGCCCATGGAAGACTGATGCCCTGTGGTCTCCTCAGGAGGAGGAGCTGCCCAGAGCGGGTGCAGAGTCATCTACTGCCCTCTCCTTACCTGGAGAAGATTCCCCAAAACCGGTCTACTTATTGGGTCTTTGGAGTTTGCCACAATTGTCGGCTCTGCTTTCCCAGAGGCATCTAGTTCACCATGCCTTCTCTGGATGGCTGTAACGTAAGAATGGTCAATGAATGTATCATTAAGGTTTGAAATGATTACAATAAATAAAATGTTAACATCATAGAAATAGCATCAGATTAGTATCCTGAGCCTATTTCTTTTGTGAAAGTAAATACCATTTAGAAAATCTGTTGGGAGCACAAACTTTATGCTCTTCCATCAAAATGATTTTACACACATTTTAAAGACATTTTAATATTCCAAAGCCGTGTTCTTCTCTTATTATCTATATGTCAAATGTCTTTCCTCATATTAATTGAAAATGTGAACTTGTCAGTATCAAGTCCAGATTATCCCAGAAAATTCTGATTTTTAAAGACGTGGTCCAAAATGAGGACAGGTACAGAATCTCTTCAATGGCTTTTATGAACAAATTATTGGAAAGAATGTGCCAAGTTTTAGGGCAAAAATTGTGGCTTGACTGAAATGATTGCCGTCATCATGTGTCTTACAATACTTTGCTTTCCTTTTAAAAATAACCCAATTTGCTCTTTAATAAAAAGTATGTATTATAGTGAAATACATTATGTCTGCAGAATGCAAGTCCATTCTATGTTAGAGCTTGCATTTAGGAGAAAATGTATTTCCTCTGTCATTTGTATAACTGAATGTGCAACATCGTCAGTTACCTCCAATGGGGGGAGGGGCGGTGTATACAATTTGTCCTGGCCTTCCAGTTTTACAACCGTTGTAAATTAAGTGTGAATGCTTTTAATGAATCATGTACAGGGTTCCTGCCAGTAAACTGGATCCAAAGGGGAAGCTGGTCAGTGAAGCAGAGATTGAAGATTCCCAGTGATAGACTTCGCATTGTAAACATGTATTGTGTGGCAACACAGAGACTCTGCTCAAAATCCCATCCTGTACTGTCAAGATGAACACTTTCAGTAGCCAAACTCACCATGAAGTAAGGTATATGAGAGCAAGTTGCAGATGGAAAGTTTTTCCAGCATTTAATGGCATGTGGGCAAATGCCCACATCTAATGCCCGCCTTTTTCTCCTAATTATTACGGAGCCTGGCATTTTCACACACAATTCATTTCTTCTAGCTAGTAATATTTCAGTGGATTACATGATCTGATATCTAATTTAAAGTCAGATCTGGTAGCAGGGCCGCATCACTCTCGAACGCAATCTTTTGAGCTAGCAGGGCCCAGGTCAATATATTTGCCCGGCTAGTGCTGTAATTCTTTCCTTTTCCTTGTTGAAAAAGGAATGATCAGCTGAATCAAGGGTGAAGTGGGATGGATCATTGAACCTACCAGGATTTGTATTTATACATTCACGAAGTGCCCAAATAATATTTGTGGGTAGACTGGATATGTTAATTCTGTTGTTAATAGGTAATCATCCTCTTGGCAGCTGTTTTGTGAGTATGCCCCCGGCACATTTTCTCATCTGCTGAAAATGTCTTTAGTTGGCCAGGTACAATAGTTTCAAGCAAACGGCCAAGTATTAAAGTAAAATTTCATTGAAATACTTTGCTGTTGGTGCTCATGGTAAAAGATAGAAGATCTCCCACAGAAAGCCAATTAATTGAGAATGGGAGACATTTCATGAAACTGACTGACTTGGGAGTAGCGGAACAATACTTTCACATGGTATGTGCATGTTACCACTGCCTCAACATCGCTGAAAGATTTAAAAAAAACAACACTGCTGCAATTTGAATTTTAAAAAAAAAGGTGAAAAAAGAGTTTATGTAAAATCCAAATCTTCCGATACAGTAGACCTTGACTTAGGACCATTCATTTGGTGACTGCTCAAAGTTATGAGGATGCTGAAAAAAGAAAGGCATGACCTGAGCTTGCACTTATGACTCTTGCACCGTTTCTGTGGCCATGTGATCACCATTCAGACACTTGCCAACTAACATGTATTTTACATGATTGCAGGGTCCTGAGGTCATCTGATTATATTATTAAATTTATCGGCTGCCCATCTTACCACAGGGTAACTCTAGAGCAGGGGTCTCCAACCTTGGCAACTTCAAGCCTGGCGGACTTCAACTCCCAGAATTCCCCTGCCAGCAAAGATGGCTGGGGAATCCTGGGAGTTGAAGTCCTCCAGGCTTAAAGTTGCCAAGGTTGGAGACCCCTGATCTAGTCTGGTGTCACTGAATAAATACCCCGTAATAAAACAAAACTAGCAGTCTTTCATTCCTCATTTCCATTGATGAGCCGAGGTGGCGCAGTGGTTAGAGTGCAGCACTGCAGGCTACTTCAGCTGACTGCTAGCTGCAGTTCAGCGGTTCAAATCTCACCGGCTCAAGGTTGACTCAGCCTTCCATCCTTCCGAGGTGGGTAAAATGAGGACCCAGATTGTTGGGGGCAAGAGGCTGACTCTGTGAACCGCTTAGAGAGGGCTGTAAAGCACTGTAAAGCGGTATATAAGTCTAAGTGCTATTGCTATTGCTATTTGAGGCCTTCCCAGTCAGCTTCTGACAAGCAAGGTCAATGGGGGAAGCTGGATTTGCTTAACAACCATGGTGATTCACTTAATGACCATATCGCTTAGCAACAGAAAGTTCCAGCCCCATTGTGGTAATAAATCGAGGGCTGCCTGTAAAAGAGATGAAGCATACATGGGAGAGGAAAGTCTTCGCATTTTACTGTGGGAAAATAAGGATTTTAGGACTAGGTCAGATCCGATCAAAGAATTAAGCCAAGATTGAATGGCAGAATGGAACATTAAATCTTTAGAATATAAACTTTTGGTACTCAGAGAAAATAGCTGATAAAAAAACCCAGTAAAAGAAACAGTGAATCAGATTATATCAAGAAGACAGCAAGGCAGGCGTCCAGGGCTCACTGCTTTCCCTGGTCATGGAAGGCATCCATTCCTCTGCATATCTTAAAACTAATCGTGATCTATCAGGTTTACATCTTCAGCTGTTTATCTAGGTCCATGATGGCGAACCTATGGCACGCGTGCCCAAAGTGGCACGCGAAGCCATGTTGCCCTGCACGCGCGGCCTTGCCTGTTTGTCTTTTGGGTTTCTGGTGCACATGTGTGCATGACGATCAACTGTCCTTTGCGCACGTGGCAGTGCCAAAAACTGACCTGCGCATGCGCGCCGGCCAGCTGATGCGCGCTAGAACCCAGAAGTTTGGCTCTTCCGGAGCGTGGGCCCGATGAGCGCGCACATACGCGTGCAATGTTTCTGCGCAACCTTTTTGGCACTCGGTTCGCCATCACCGATCTAGGTAGTAAGTAGCCTAGAGAGTCAAAGCTTAGGAAAATCAAACGCCAAAGCCAATCGGGGGGGGGGGGGAAAGGAAGCTTTCTCCCTCAGGGGGGTTTTTAAAAGGGGGTGGGGGGAGCGGTTCTGTGTAGCAGTGAATGCATCAGGCTAGAAACGGGGAGACGGTGAGTTCTAGTCCCACCTGGGGCATGATAGCCAGCTGAATGACCTTGGGCCAGTCCTCCTCTCAGCCCTAGGAAGGAGTTAAGACTTGAAGGGACCAAAAAGGGGGAGGGGAGCCCCCCCCTTTATTCTGTCCTTGTTTTTTGCCTTTCCTGGGAGGAATGGGAGCATCTCTTCCAGGCTGGCTTAGGGCCAGGTGAGCAGAAGCCACAAAGTCAGAAATCTCTGGATAGTCAGGAAAGACATAGCTACTGTATTTAGGGACAAGAAGAAGCTGGATGCAGGTTGGCATGTTGACTGTTCGGTGGAAAACGGTTTCAGCTGTTGCCCTTTTGTTTCGCCTTGGGGGGGGGGGTTTGCAGGTGAGCAGGGTCTGTGTCTTCCTGGCCGAAGGAGAAAGGAAGAACAGGAAAAAAAACCTTTAGGCGTTTTTGTTACTTTCTTGGTATGTATAATAAAGAATTGTACTGAGTCGGCAGTTTCATTCTGAAAAGGTTTCACTTTAGCATCCGCATCTTCCTCTGCTCAGCTAAGTTACAAGCCAGGACATAAAAAAGGGAGGAAGCAGCAACTTCACCTCCTTCTGAGTGATTTAGCTCAGGGGCAAAGTCCAGAGATTATGGGGGTGAGATCTAGGGTTAGATGCCCCCTCATGGGACCCTATTACATCCCAAGTATATATGCATTTGCTCACTCAGAACACTGACAGAGAATAATGGTATTGGCAAGAAAAAGTTTATAACACCAAATTTTCCATGCTGTAAAACAGGGATCTCCAAACTGGCAACTTTAGGACTTCTGGATTTCAAGTCCCAGAATTCTCCAGCCAGTGCATTCTGGGAATTGAAGTCCAAAGGTCTTAAAGTTGCCAAGTTTGAAGAACCCTGCTTTAAAAAATGCAATGCATAGAAGTACAAAACAGAATTTATAGATCATGTATTTACATGGAGTTTATTTAATTATTTATTTATTTAGTGTATGATGAGAACATGACAGAAGAGTTTATTTAATAAAATGTTTCAATTAAAACTAAGGAAATCAACCATATGATAGGAGAAGTGATAAAAGAGGAGACAGTAAAGCAAATTTTAGACACACGTTACCAAACTAGGTAACCTCATCATTGCTAGTAAGGAGGGGGGAGTTGCTCTCATTTTATATACTGGTGCCCTATCAGGGTGGGAGGGTTCCAGGATTCAGGTATTGTTCCATCCAACCTGTTTGCGCTTATTTATTTAGGTAATTTAGCACATGGCAAAAATGTTAAACAGCACACCACAATTACATTCTCAATGAGTAAACGTGAAACTGTTCTATTCACAAACTCAAAGGTAGACTATATAGTCAATACATGATGGAGTTTCCCTGATATGCGCTCAGAGGGCAAAGTTCCACAATATGGCGCACTGTCTGCTTTGAACTTAGGACCAGTTGCCAAGCACCCCGATCACCATTCTCCAACCTTCCTCACTGGCTTGCTCAGAAAGTCAACAGGGAAGCTAGCAGGGACAGGTCACAGGTCCCTGGGGTAGGTCTCCCCAACCTGCACACTCTCCCCCAGGCCTGCTGTGCTGGTGCCATTCTAGCCATCTATGCACACGCACCGATCCCCCCCCCATGTACCTGGGCCACACATTGCCTCTTCTGAACCCTCCCAACCTATGTGCTGCCTCTTGTTCACCCCCTTGCACCCTCCCCAACCCGAGCCTCTTGTGCACTTACCTGCACTGTCTGCAACCTACATGGTGCCTCTTGTGCACACTCGTGAACCCTCCCCGAGCCTCCCCTGCGCACCCTCTTGCTCCCTCCCCCAACTGGCATCAGCCATGTACCTGCCAGGGGTCTGGGGCTTGCAACTTCCTGCTGGTTTCCCCATTAACTTTGGTTTGAGGAAATGATCTTGCCTAATGACTGTGGAATTGAGTTAACGATGGCAGGATGCAGGCAGCACACGAAACCACGCCCCCTCCGGTCTGCAGAAAAACCCCTCTCCACAGAACCGGTCCCTGGTGCCCAAAAGGTTGAGGGTCACTGAGCTACACAATAGATGGTGTTTTAATAATATGAGTCTTGCTGGAAGTTTTCACAGTAATGCATTAAAATCAAGCTGAGATTTTGAAATTCCAGCCGATTAATGGTGCAGCACTGCAGAGATACATTGATAAAAAGAATAATTGATATTGAGGAACAGCTTCTCCAATACACAGCAAAACAGATCTTTCTGCATTTGAACAAATCCATGGTGATGAATGCTGCGTACTACTGCAAGAAGACTTGTTAATTGATCAAATGCCATCAATCTGGATCAGTTCTTAGTGACCGCGTGATAGATTCTCTCCAGGGTGATCTGTCTGCAATTTGATCTTCAAAGTTTCTCAGATGTGGACGTCCATTGACAACATAATTGAGTCCATCCACCATGATCATCCTTTTCTTCAAATTTTCCTAGCAACTTAACAAGGAAGCTGGGCCTTCATGTAATAGGTCCAAAATATGATAAAGCTCAGTAGTTACTGATTAGTCACTTTTATATTTAATTGTCCCAATTTTTCACCATGCTCCTTGACTTTCATTACTAGACTCTCTAGATCAGTGGTGTCAAACTCGATTTCATTGAGGGACGCATCAGGGTTATGTTTGACTTCGGGGGGCCAGGGTGGGCGTGGCCAGCTTGACGTCACTCGTGTTGAGGCACCTATGGTGGCCCGAGTGCTCTGGCAGTGAAAACGGGTTCCCGAGCTTTGTTTCCAGCTGTGACGGCCTCCTGCAACCCTCTGCCAGTGAAAACGGAGCTCGGGAGAGCTGCACACGGCCCTCCCGAGCTCCGTTTTCGCTTGCATAAGCACCGCGGACTGGTCCTTCGCTGTTTCCAGGGCAGCCCCAGGGCCAGATCTAAGCACCCCGCGGGCCTGATCCAGCCCCCGGGCCTTGAGTTTGACACCCCTGTTCTAGATAATTTGCTTTGATATTTCTTCCTCTGATCCATGGTTATCTTCTAGTCCAGCTTCTCCCAGTGTATATTAAAAATATTGATTGACTTAATAAGATGAGAGTATATAGGTTTGTCTCACTTCTTTGCTGACCTGGAGTTGGCCTGTTGCATCTGGACATGGAACATCCTGTCGTATATGTAGATTTTGCATAAGAATAGAGATGTTGTGAGATTCCCATTTCACAGCTTAACAGGGTTAAGCCGAAGTTACATTTCTGTAGTCATTGAAGTACATATTGGCTTATTTGGGGTATTCTTCAGCTTTTTCAGTTATCCAGTATGATCAGTAATGTACTTGTGGAGTTTTCTAAAACAACTGTCATTTCTCTTTCTATGTAGGGCTCTAATCTGTAATTTAAAAAATCCTTAATACTTTTACAAAGCAAGAATCTGTGTTGCCACTTTAAACGTACCCTTTAAAAAAAAAATCACAGTTCGCTCTCTCAACTCACAGCCACAATTGAGCCCAAAGTTTCCATTGTTAAACAAGGCAGTTGTTAAATGAGTTTTGTCCCATTTTATGACCTTTTGTGCCATAGTGAATCGTGCAGTTGTTAAGGGAATTAGACTTTTCTTGTCAGAAGTCAGCTGGGAAGGTTGCAAATGGTGATCCCATGGGCCTTGGAACAGTGCAAACGCCATCAATACATGCCAGTTGCCAAGCACCCAAATTTTGATCAAATTTTGCTGAGAAACAGTTCTGTTATGCTGAGGTTCTTCACAAAAGAACTTCAGCACGATAACAAAATACTATGGATTTACGGCAGTTTCGAAGAAGGAGGTTTGAGATGGATTTTTCTTGCATTCAGTGTGTAAATGTACAGAGACATCTTTTTGCAAAATGTTTAAGTTGTTGCCTAAATCAATGCTTTATGAGTAAATACAGCAAATAAAATTAAAACCAACTCCAAGAATAATCAGCTATTTCATTTATTTTGTTAAGATTATGATAAGCATTTTGATAATTTGTTATTACATCCAGATGTTCGGTAGCTTTCTCAAAGTGATTATTTGACACATTTAGTAGATTTATAACAAATCAAATTGAATTTCAAGTAATGGAAACAAAATTGGCATCTGTAGAAAATTTAAAAAATGAAAAAAATATGTTTTATTTGACAGAAATATCTAAGTAGCTTAATAACATTAATTTCATATTTAGTTACACTTACTGATTTTTATCTCTGTATTTATTGACTATTCAGGCAAGAAAATTCTGTCAACTATTCTCAAGCAGATTAAAACTGCTGACATGGAGAAATTTAGAAACTACTTAATGTGCTCTGAGAATTGACAGGATGGCTGAGTTCAATGGCCTAAAGAACTTGAAGGGTGATGGTACACTTGGGGAAAACGTGTCAAGAGATAATTTTGCAACTGTGGCCACAGTGACAAATGAAAGCCTATTGTGTTCAAGGTGGAAATTTATAATTTCAGCAGCAGCAGCCAGAAGTCGATGCTCTTTATCCACAATTGTGGAGTAAACTTTCATTACAGCTACCGGTTTTACAACTTTGTACCTAGTTGAATTTGGTTCCTGTGCAGTCAATCTTTTTACCAAAGAAACTTATTTTGAACTTATTTTTTTAAATAAATAATACATTTATGTGAATAATGAAAAAGTGTTGTTTGTGTGAAAATTGATTTGATAGCCACTAAAGAGAACCCCTTTAAATTCAATAAAACGTAAAATGATTTACAAAACTGAAATGTCACAGGTGAATGAGAGTGGTAACTATTTATAAAGAGGTATAAAAACCAGAAATGTTATATAGGTGGGTGATAAAATCTATTGCAAGCGTAAGAATATTGAAAGACTGGGAGCTGATTGAAAACAGATTGCATATCATTGCACTTAAGCATCCAGACAGGTATCGCCGATTGATGGGAGTTGGGTGGCATATAAATTTAATACACTGCAGGTAGTCCTCGACTTACAGCCACAATTGTGCCCAAAATTTCCATTGCAAAGCAAGGCATCCATTGAATGAGTTTTGCCCCATTTTTGCCCCAGTTGTGAAGCGAATCACTGCAATTGTCAAGTGAATCTGGCTTCCCCATTGACTTTGCTCCTTGGACCTTGGTTGGGAAGGTCGCAGATGGTGACCACATGAGCCCAGGACAGTGCAGCTGCCATAAATACAAGGAATGCCAATTGCCAGCATCCGAATTAAGATCACATGACCAAGGGGATGCTTCAGGGATCGTAAGTGGGAGAAACAGTCATAAGTAACTTTGAACGGTCACTAAACGAATGGTTGTAAGTCAGGGACTACCTGCATAATGCGTTTTTATTACATCCGATGCTTTGAAAGCCTCTCTTGCATTCAGCCTGAATTCTATGAATTTCAACCCCGTTCTTGTTTTGCTGTCAACAAAGCAATAGGCAATAGGCAAGGTGTATGGTAGCCTTTTAGAATTAGAATTAGAATTCTTTATTGGCCAAGTGTGATTAGACACACAAGGAATTTGTCTCTGATGCATAAGATCTCAGTGTACATACAACAATAGTGATAGATTATTATCATAGTCATTGTAAAAATACATTCATCATAAAACATTAGATACAACACTTAGTGATAGTCATGGCTACTAAATAAGCAATCAGCATAAATCATACTAGGATACTAATTAAACAATTTAAATCGTAAGATACAAGCAACAAAGTTATAGTCATAAGAAGATAAGATGATAGGTAATAGGTAATAGGAAGGATGAGAAGAATAATAGTAATACAGTCTTAGTAAATAGTTTGACAGTGTTGTGGGAATTAGTTGTTTAGCAGAGTGATGACATGGGAGAAAAATTGTCCTCGTGTCTAGTTGTTTTGTTGTGCAATGCTCTATAGCAGTGGTGTCAAACTCGATTTCATTGAGGGCTTGTATTTGATCTCGGGGTGGCGGGTGGGCATGGCCAGGGTAAGCGTGGTCAGCTCGACATCACTCATGTCGGGGGCACCTGTGGTGGCCCA
>QLTV01004096.1:1344073-1365914 GCA_003457575.1 Thermophis baileyi
TGCTAAAGTGAATTGGCTTGAGTGGGGTCCGTGTCAGGCTGCCAGACCGGCGCAGATGGTGTCCTGCTGGGCATTGTGCCTGTAGATTGAACCACGGCAGAGCTTTTCCCTGCCAACCCCAATGCCTCTTCAGGATCCTCATTGGCCAGTACCCTTCCCTCTTTGGGTAACATAGTGCCAAGCGGTGGGGAAGTCCCCTGGACCAAGAGTGCTGTATCCTGTCAAATTGAGCACCTTGTGAGTAAGCAGCCAGTTGCTAGCCCTGCAAGCAAGCCAAGCATTTAATTATTGGCAGCTGCTGAGCAAGGGAAGCTTCAGCTGGGTGCATTCAGCGGGCAGAGGAGTGCCTCCCATCGCTGGAAGCAGCTTTGGGGTCTGGCTTTGTACTTCAGGTTTTCTTGCTCCTGGCTCTTATGGTTTCTGGCCAAGTCTTGGGCTCTTCCACTGGCCTTTTCCAAGAAATGGTGCATTTTCTAATTCTTCTAATGGTTTTCTAATGGTCCATACCAATTGACCTGGTTTATGTCGCCTTCTCAGCCTCCATTAAGCTAATGTGTGCACACATGTTCTCCATTGAGTCGACGGGAGAATCCAGGTTAGGTTGGGTTACTCTAGCCTCGTTGCTCTATTGACTGAGTTGAAATTCTGAGGACACGCCTCCCTGGTAACGGTCCCCAGTTTTCAACTCAGTCTCAGCTCTTTCGGATGCTTTTTTAGCTCGGAGAGCTTCTGAGTGTAAATTTGGAAGAACTCCCTGGATTCTTCACATGACGAGTTTAAGACTTTTTTTCTGTCAGTCCAGCGTTCCTGCTCCTTCGCGCTTCTCAGCTGATCACGGAGCTGCAGAGAACGCTTAAAGGCTAGTAACATCGGCGAGTGCCCCTGGACTATCCGCGGCTGTGGAAAGGGGCCTGGAGTTGACCGCTTCGGCAGTCATACTCCATTGAGCAGGAAGCCGCGGTAGCCGTGTGGTCACGTAAGACTGCCCTTTTACCATAGCGGCTCAGTGACGGCTCAGGCAAGCTCCGGGTGCCTCTCCAGACTTGCCTTAGGAGATGGAGTCGCTGGTTGATTGTTCGGCCACACTCCCGAAGTCTCTGATTCGCTGCGGCAGCTGCGAGCCGCTTAAGACTGTCTGTGTTCAGCGGCGAGGCCAGCGCTATTTTGCAAGCCTGGGATTCTCCCAGCTAAGGCTCGTGCCCACAAGAAGTCCTCCAGGGTGGAGGAGAAGGCAGCCAAGCAGAGGCATAAGGCCTTCAATAAAGAATTTGGCAGAGCCCGTAAAGGATCAGATCGGCAAAATCAGTCTGATCTCAAGATGGCCAACATCTCAATTTCGCGCCAGTTCTCTGAGAGGGCCTTGCAGCAGGCGCAACATGTGGAGCACCTGGGGCCACCTGGGAGTGCCTGGTCACCAGTTGGCGCTAGTGAGCAGTTAGTACAGCACGGCCTTTCAGGGCCTGCACGGAATGCTGAACTTTCGGCCCATTCTCTGGCTCAGATTCCAGTGACAGTTACTGATGAAGGGCAGCTCCTCAGAGGGGCAAGATCCACTCCAGAGGCCACATTTACCCCAATAGCGGCGGGGCTCCACCCTGGGGTGCTTCAGGAGCGAGATATGCCTCCTTTTATGAGGCTTTGGATATCTCAGGTGATCCAAGATGGGATTGCTGAGGGACTGCAACAGAGTCAGCAATTATGCATCCCAGTAGCTGAGCAGGCCATACACCTTGAACTTTGGCAACCCGCGGGTGAGGCTGCAAACTACCAAGGGCCTTATTCCCCGGAACCTTTGGCCCGAAGCCAGTCCTCCCTTTCGGAGGGGGGGCTTCAGGGGGAGGGGGATTTTTCTGACTATGAGAAAGATCCGCCCGGTATTCCGGCCTACAAGGGTCTGTTTAATCCCGCTTTATTTAAGACTCTGCTTGCCAAGGCACGGAGCACTGCTCGCCTGGGGAAGGAATCTGCTTCACAGAATCCCGATCGAGAGTTGGCTGAGCAGGAGGACTTTCTTTTCACTGAGCAGACTACTGAGACGGATGCCATCCCGGTCCCCAGGATGTTCCTGGATGCTATCAAGAGACAATGGGTCTCTCCAGGCATATATTCTTGACCCAGTGGTTCAGAGCACATGCTTTACGGCGTAGACTTGGAACTCCTGGTCTTGGTCCAGGTTCCGAAAGTAGATACTCCAGTAGCTGCTTTAACTTCCTCCTCAGTCCTGCCACCGGACGCGGAGGATGCATTGAAAGCAGAGGAGCGAAAGGAGGAGATAGCTCTCTGCAGAGCTCATCAGGCAGACTCCTGGGTGATTCGGGCTTCCACTGCAGCATCGTTTTTCACCTGAGCATCAGTGCGCTGGCTCAGGCAGCTACAAGCAAGGATCCCAACGGAGGATCTTCACACACACCAAGACCTCTGCAAAATTATTGCTGCTGCCGAATTTACCGCAGATGCTTCTCTGAATGCCGCCAAATTTTCTGCACAAGCCATGGTCTCTTCGGTGACGGCCCATCGCATGTTGTGGCTGCGCCATTGGCAAATGGATGCCAAGAACAAATGGAAGTTAGCTTCTGCCCCCTTCGGTGGAAAGAAACTATTTGGGGAGTCTCTGGAGCCATTTTTAGTGGAGACCAGAGACAAACGGAAGGTCCTTCCGTCCCAGGGCAGGAGGGCGGATTTCCTCACCTCGCCCTACTTCAGGCGGCCCTCCTTTCGGCAGGGAGAAGCTGGGGTTAGCTTTCCCTGACATCAGAGGCCCCTTTTCTCCAGATCCAACTATCAGACCGAGAGATCTGGTTTCGGACACAGAGGCCGACAGCAGCCACAGGGCAAGCGGCCCTTTTGTGGCAACAACAGCAGGGCATTCAGATGCTCCAAGTGACACGGGGCCTCAACCTCCCATAGGGGGCCATCTCGGTCTGTTCGCAGATCGTTGGGAGGAGATCACGAGAGACGCCTGGGTCCGGGAGACAATAAGATCTGGGCTCTCCCTAGAATTCCTTTCCTCTCCCCTGAGGTTTTTCCTCCGCTGCCCCATTTCCAGAGACCCTGCAAGACGGGAACTCATGGAATCGGCGATCCAACATTTGTTGGATATTCGGGCATTCAGCTGGTTCCAGCGGGCCAGTGGGGGTAGGGATTTTATTCGAATTTGTTTGTCATCCCAAAGACCGCGGGGTGGGTGGGTGGAGAGCTATTCTGAACCTCAAGGGGCTCAACAAGCATCTGGTCTACAGAAAATTCAAGATGCACTCCCTTCATTCCATTCTGGTAGGTATCCGGGAGGGGGACTTCTTGGCTTCTGTAGACCTAACGGAGGCATACTTCCACGTCCCTATTCGTCCAAGCCACAGACAATTCCTGAGGTTTTGTTATGCCGGACACCCATTTCCAGTATGCGGCCCTTCCATTTGGCCTGTCATCGGCCCCAAGGGCATTTACCAAGATCATGGCAGCTCTGGCAGCATACCTCAGAGCGTTCCCCATTCGGATCCAGTGCTACTTGGACGACTTGTTGATCCAGGCCTCCTCCCGCTAGCAGGCAGAGATAGGTATTCACACGACAATCCGGATCCTCCAAGATCATGGGTTCTCAGTCAACTTGGACAAATGACATTTACTACCCACGACAAGGCTTTTGCACTTGGGGGCGCTCATAGACACTTTAACTGGACAGGTCTTTCTATCCCAGGAGTGCCAGGACAGCATCAAGGCCTTGACAGGCCAGATTCAGGCGGACAGAGTAGTACCATTGGCATTACTGTCCCAGCTCCTGGGAAAAATGATACCTTGTATTGCCATAGTGCCATGGGCACAGTTCCACGCCATGCCACACCACTCCAGTGGTTCCTGCTTCCCTACCAGAGGGCGGGCCGCAGCACCTCGGCAACAAAGGTTCGGGTACCCCCGGGGGTGCTTCATTCGTTCCGCTGGTGGAGGTCCCAAGCCGTCACACGGGGTTGCTTCTACAAGGAACCGGACAGACTGACTATTACGTCCGACGCCAGCCTATTCGGCTGGGGGCCCCACTTCGGCTCCCAGGTGGCCCAGGGGCAGTGGACACAATAGGAGCTCCGGCACAACATCAATTGGCTGGAGCTCAGGGCGGCCTGATTGGCCCTCAGGGCATTCCAGCAGGGGGTTTCAGGACAGCATGTCCTCCTCCTAACGGACAATGTGGCCACCAAGGTCCACATCAACCGCCAAGGGGGGGGGAGACTCGGTCGAAGTCCCTCATGAAGGAAGCAGAGACATTGTGCCGGTGGGCAGAGACGCACCTACTATTGATAAGGGCAGAGCACATTGCGGGAGTATCCAATGTGCGGCCAGACTGGTTGAGCAGGGCCACTGTAGACCACTCGGAGTGGCGTCTGCATCCCAGTCTGTGGAGCTATCAGAATGGTTCGGCTTCCTGATTCTGGATCTCTTCGCCTCTCCGTTGAACTCTCACCTTCCCAGATTGTTTGCGAGGTTCCCAGCACCGGGGGTGGAAGGGGTCGACGCGCTACGCTGCCCGTGGCCCCAAGGGTCTATTGTATGCCTTCCCCCCTCTTCCCCTGATTCCAGGGGTAATCAGGAAAGTGCTGTCAGAGAGGGCGGAGATCTTGTTGGTCCAGACGACCGTGGTTCGCCGATCTGGTTGGCCTGTCAACCTCCAGACCTTGGAGGATTCCCCCGGAGAGAGTCTCCCTCAGCCAGGGTCCCATCATTCATCCAGAGCCTCAGTGGCTCCAGTTGACTGTCTGGCGGTTGAGCGGAGACTTCTGAAACAGAAGAGGTCCTCCAGTAGGATCATTTGGACGATCCAGGCGGCCTGGCGGCCTTCTACCACTCGCATTTACAATGCAACTTGGAAGAGTTTCTGCGGCTGGTGCGCTAAGGGCCATATGGACTTCACCTAGGTCTTGGTGGTGAATGTACTGGAATTTTTGCAGGAAGGTCTAGAGAAGGGGCTATCACTGAACACTTTACGGCGACAGGTCGCGGCCCTGGTCTCAGTTTTGAGGTTTGGGGATCTAAGCTCCCTTGCTCACCACCCTACAGTGCGAGCCTTCCTCAGGGGCGCCTCCAATCTGAAGCCCCCAGTGGTGCACCGCTACCCCACCTGGGATTTTCCCAGGGTGTTGCAGGCCCTTACCGCGGCACCATTTGAGCCCTTAAGAGAGGCCAGCCTACGTCTCCTCACGTATAAGGTGGCCTTCCTGGTGGCCATCACGTCTGCCAGGCGGATATCACAGTTGGCGGCTTTATTGGTGAGAAAGGACCTCTGTGTTTTTCATCCGAACAGGGTGGTTCTGCGGTTGGACCCTGCCTTTCTTCCAAAGGTTAACTCCTTGTTTCACCGATCACGGGAGTTGATCTTGCCTGATTTCTGTCCAGGGCCTCGACACGCCTTGGAGAAGAAATGGCATACTCTGGATGTTAGGAGGGCCCTCCGCATTTACATCACAAGGACCACTTCCATCAGGAAGACCGAGTCCCTGTTCGTTTCCTTTCAGCTGTCAACTCTAAGCCACAAGGTGACGCCTTCCACTGTGGGTTGTTGGCTACGGGCATGTATTGCCAGGGCCTATAAGCTTCAGGCTCTTCTGGTGCCTAGAAGGATTGTGGCACATTCCACCAGGAGTGCGGCCACGACGGTGGCCTGGGCAATGCAGGCTTCTGTGGAAGAAATTTGTCAAGCGGCGACATGGACGTCTCCATCACCGTTCATCCGACACTATAGAGCAGGCGTGTCCTGCAGAGAGTGCATGAGGAGGCGGGGACTCCAGACCAGAGCAGTTCCCACCCGTAGGACAGCCAAGCTTTGGTATGTCCCAACCTGGATTCTCCCATCGACTCAATGGAGAAGGGGCGTTGGTCTTACCTGATACGCCCTTTCTTATGGAGGTCGACGGGAGAATCCAGTCCCACCCGGTGGACTGTCTGGTCCAGAGTCCGGGAGGAGCTACGTTTGGACTGGAGATGGACTACAAGATTCGCTTCGTCTTTGTTTTCAACTGGGGACCGTTACCAGAGAGGTGTGTCCTCAGAATTTCAACTCAAGTCAATAGAGCAACGAGGCTAGAGTAACCCAACCTAACCTGGATTCTCCTGTCGACCTCCATGAGAAAGGGCGTATCAGGTAAGACCAACGCCCCTTCCTTCTCAACGCTACTCCTGTTGTCTCTCTCAACTGCCCACATTGGTACACTCCTCATGCCTCATCTTTGCCCTCCTGTTGTGGTTCCACCAGCCAGGTTCTCCTGACACTTCAAAAACCTCATTGGAAATGCACTGTTCCCATTGTGCATATATGGACTCTCCCCTTGGCTCTCCTCGCTTCTCTGCCTCTGCTGCCAAGTTCCCTCTTTGGGGTCTGTTCCCACCTTAGCCCCTTTGCAAGGCTCACACATGGCTACTTGTACTGTGCCTTTCTTTTGCCTGCCAATTCCATGGGTGTTTTGCACCTGCTGAAACTCGGATGTGAGAATGTTCTGTGTAAATATGGAATTGGGGTTGGTTGTTGAATGTAGTAAGAGCAGAGTATATGGTGGAAGTAGAGCAGGCAGGCAGGAGATGCTTAGTTCAGTACCGAATGGGGAATAAGACAGGAGAAGGTAGATGAAAGTGGGTCGGCTGTCTTAAGACTTCATCTTCACCACCCAGGAGGATTAGCAGCTGAAGAAGTAAAGGGAATTGGAACATTGGGCAGAAGTGATCATGCTGTCCAGCATGATTTGTGATGTCCAGAGGAGGAGTAATTAAATTTGTATACTGAACTTCAGAAGCAGAGTTGTTGATGAACCCCATGTAGTTTGGATCCAATAGCTTGAAATCCTATTTTTAAGGAGAAATATGTCCAGAAAAGATAGAATATCCTATGGAAAGAAATTCCACAACCCCGTGGAAAAGCATTATTGCAGACAATCTCTGCAAGAAGGAAAATGGGAGGACTCCTCCCGAAAGAGCTCAGCCTGAAAATAGGTATTGCTTGTGGAAACGATGACGAGAAAAGGGAAGAAGAACAGAAAATGGAAGGGGAATATAGCCAAAAAAAGACCAGAAGGTTGTCCCCAGAAACTCTAGGAGCTTTCTCTGGGAATTCATGTTCATTGGGCACCAGTGGTGGGACACAGCTGCTAAAAGGCAAGTTGCAATCTTGAGCTTCGTTCCCAGGAGCACAGGGTCTTTGGATCACAAGGAGTCATTGTTCCATTCTACTCTGTCCGGCTCAAAGCCACAAGGTGTACTGGGATGTCAGTTCACAAAGTGTTTTTCTCAATCAACTGTTTGGTGCATTGCTGAAGCCAAGGGGATGCACTTGTGCTTGGTGTGGCATCCAGACCTGAATATACGTCATGTATATATTTATTAATAGGCTGGCCATCTCACTATCCAGAGCAGGTCAGAATAAATTAGATATTTTTTCACATAACCTTTCCCATTGATCCACGCTTTGAAATTTTGCATCCATTTTATCATGCAATTTTTGGTCCTGTTTCCATATATTTCAGTAACAGTTTGTGAATACAATATAATGAATGATCTTAGTTTTATGTGAATGCTTCAGATTCTGTCATTTTTCTCAAATTCTGATTATTATTATTTTGCCTCCAAGCACCCGTCAAAGTCAATGTGTCCATGTGTTGGAAGACTTTTTTTTTGGGGGGGGGAGATCTCCCCCCCCCGAAGTGGTTTATCTAAATTCAGTCTAGAACTCCATTTGTGTCTCTTACAGTGGTGATTTCCACCTCTGCCATTTCCACCAGCATGTGGCAAAATCTTGTATGAAATTGTTAGGCAGAGCCCTGCATGGTTAAGTACATAAACAAGGCAAAGAAAAGGCCCTATAAGTGGCCCAGCCTGGATTAACACCTGAAAAATAAGGCACGATGTCATCTTAGAAATGTAATGGCTTTGTTAGCAATTACAAAATAAAATAATGTAAAATATGATTATGTGAATTAAAGTTTTCTAAAGGCAGAATTTTGAGAATCACCTGTTTCATACTTACTGCTAAATTATGGTGAGGTTTGCTTGTTTTATTTAGCACTGTCAGAAATGTTCTCCCCTTCCCACACCCAAGCTGTGGTTTAATACGATATGTGAATCAGGTTAGTAGTCAACCCATGGCTTAAACGATTCTGATTTAGCACAATATGTCAATGCCTTAGTCTGGTTTTCTCAGGCTTGTTTTGATTGCAGCCTTCCAAGCCTTCCCTCCCGCCTGTTTCCTGCGGTGCGCAACTTCTTTGTCATCTTTGTTATAGCTACTTCATGCTCAGCCCTGTGTTTCTCAACCCATAGCGACTTCAAGTGAAGTGTGGACTTCAACCCCGGGAGTTTCAAAGTCCCCACTTTGTAGAATTGACTCGGTTGGGAGACACCGATGTAGCCAGCCTTTAATTGATATGCAGCTCAGGATCAGGGCAATTGCTTCGCTTACAGTAAGCTGCCTGTTTCCAGCAATTTGGCTTTTTCTGAATGTCTCCTGGTGCAGACAGATAAAAATGAGTTATGTCACCTTTTCATCTACTCTCAGCCCTCTCAGATAAAACAGCAGGAAACAAGACTAGATGAGTTAATTTTATTTTATTTTAAGGGTACATTAACAGAATCTTGCAAGTCTGAAGTCCTGCCATCCCTTTTAACTGTCTGATCCATTAGGGCAGGACCTAAAGTACAAAAATAAACTTCGGACTTCTGGTCTGAGTTACACTTTTCACAATGCAGAAGGCTGCAGTCTGCTTCAGGAGGAAGGATCGCTAGAATTCAGTTTGAGCAGTTCCGACTGGAACTAGATTGACAGATCAGTACAGTACAGACAGCAAATTGTACAGCAAATTGTACAGACACAGGTGTTTTGTGGTTAGGACATGCAGTGCTTTAATGAGTAATTTCACTTCTGGGATAAGGAAGAAAATATGAAAATAATTTACTGTATTTTTTGGAGTATAAGACACACCTTTTTCCCCCCTAAAAGAGGTTGAAAATTTGGGTGCATCTTATACTCCGAATGTAGCTTTTTCTATGCTTTTTTTCAGCCCTAAGGAGGCGCTAGCGAGTGAAGCCATCTTCCCTGCTTTGCTAGGGAAGCGATCTTCCCTTTGCCTGCTTTTCTCATTGTTTCTCTCTCTGAAGAGAGAAGAAGTGAAGTGTTTTAGAAACTGTTTTTTATCCCCAACCAGGGGATAAAAAGCAGGCAAGCGCTCAAAACCAGCAAACTAATGTGCTGAAGCTGACCAGACTAAGGACGCTAGCCAGATGAATACCTGGTAGGCAGAATTCCCCCCCCCTATTTTCCTCCCCAAAAACTAAGGTGCGTCTTATACTCCAAAAAATACGGTAATTACAATATTTTTTACATATCCTCCTTTGGGTTAAGAAACAAATTTATTTTGAAACATAAAGTGCAGATTTACTTAACATTTAACAAATGGTTTTACATTGTTCTAGAATTCAAAACACTATGAATTTTTACTGTGTATTGTAAGAATTGGTGGCGTGAACAAAACCTGCAGCAGTCATAAACATTAATTGAGGCAAATAAACCTTTTCACACAAGGGAAACCGAGCAAAAGACAGTATTAAGCTGCATGACACCTGTAATAAAAAATGCTCACCTCATAAAAGTCAAACTCTGCAACAAAAGTTTGCAAGTCTGACCATAAGGCAGAGTGACTCCATTCCAGGATGTCTTCACTGCTTTGAAACTGGTTATCTCCTCCAACCGAGCACTCATTTCACAGAAAACAAGCCATTAATTTCCCCAAATCATTTGAAAATTAATTTATCTTAAATGAATTGTTCTTCAAATTAATTTCCCACAGATTTATTATCTGAATAAATTACTGTTTAGCTATCTCAATATAATCATTTTCTTTGTGGCTGCCAACTCATCTTTTCCAGCTTCTCTGTCTGTCTGTCTGTCTGTCTGTCTGTCTGTTCCTCCCTCTCTCTGTCTGTCTGTCTCTCTGTCTCTCCCTCCCTCTCTCCCTCCCTCTCTCCGTCTCTTTCCTTCTCCTCCCCTCTTCCTCCCCATCTCCCTCTCTCTTTCTCTCTCCCCCCTCCTCCTATCTGCAAACCCCACTCCCTAATATGCAAGCACATTTCACCCTAATTCATTTCGCCCTCCTCGCCAAAAAACATAAAGTAACAAAAAGAATTCTGCTGGATCAGAGGAAAAACTTATTAATTCCCTGAGTTTCTAGCAGCTGGGATTTAGAGGTGCACGGCCTCAAGGATTACAGGTAACATAATCACCACAGACTGCCTGTGCTCTCCGTGACCTCTGATCTCCCTTTGAAGCCATGCTATTGCATCTTTTGAGAGAGAGGTGCACACTCATCAAGTGTATGTAGCCACCTCATCATCTCTGGGGTTCAAACCCTGCATTGGGAGTTGAGCTGAAGGGCTGTATGCAATTTGGGTGACAATATATAGTAACATCCATCTCTGTTCCGAGAACTTAAAGAAGGAAGTGAGCTGTATATACCATTTTAAACTTCTCCCATAAAATGATCTGCATACATTTCCTCTTTTATTGAACAGATACTTTAAAAGAATTATGTTCTTTTGATGTGAAACTTTTATGGTCTGCTTTTATTCTTGGCATGGAATCCATCCGTTTTCTGAAGACCCAACTAAGTATTCAAATATGCTCTAGAATGCCAAACAACCTTCCCCAAGGGGTGCCCATTAAATACTTTGAAGTGCAACTTTATCCCTGGTGGCAACAGTGGCTGAGCTTGATGGGAATTAAGTTCCCACCCAACTGGATGTTGTGAGCGTGGGAAAATCTGATTAAAGTAGCACACAAACTCTTCTACTACCTCATCCGCACTGCAACATCTTCAGTTTTGTTTGTCTAGTAGTTGGTCTTGCGTATAGGAGGCAACTATAGAAGCAACTATAGTGCGGTGATGGTGAACCTATGGCACGCGTGCCACAGGTGGCACACGGAGCCATATCTGAGGGCACGCAAGACGTTGCCCTATGTCAGCTCCAGCGCGCATGCGCGCGCTGGCCCGCTGATTTTTGGACTTCTTTTCGGCTGTTTTCGCTCTCCCCAGACTTCAGGAAAGCCTCCTGAACCCTGGGGATGGCGAAAAACGGCCAAACGGGCCAAACGGAAGTTCGGAAATGAACTTCCAGTTGGCCCGTTGTGCCGTTTTTCGCCGTCCCCGTTGTGCGCATGCATGGGGGAGGGCATGGGTGTGGGCATGCGCGCGCTAGTGCGCGCGCACACCCTTTTGGCACGCGAGCCAAAAAAGGTTCGCCATCACTGACCTAGTGTGAGAAGTGGGAAGCAGGATTCCCATTAAGTGATGGACAATATACTTGGAATTTATAAAGATACTTTTATTTGGATTTTTATTTGGATTTTTCAGGAATAGGATCTGGCCAAAAGGTTTTGTATACAATACAGAAAAGAGTAGCTGATCTGTTGAAACAGGTTGGTGATATGTTGATGAAGATTCTCAGTCATTCAGGTACAGTTGTTTGAAGGTTGAGTCATGGCGACTGGAATTATGTTTCTTGTTAGTTTGAGACCTTGCTCACCCAAGCAGCGGCTAGTTAGTTAGGCAGAGAGTCCTTGGAGGTACCAACTCCTCACAGATTTCTTCCCATTGTAATAGGTTGATTGGGGGGGGGAACCTTCGAAGTTGACCAGCCAAACGTCTCAAACTAAGAAGAAAAATAAGTTCAGTCTCCATGATTCAACCTTCAGACGAGTTGCTGATATGTGTCAGTGTTGGATTAGCCTTTTTTGGGGGGTGGGCAGAGAGGGGCAAGAGAGGATGATTTTCAGGCAGAGAGGATGATTTGAAAGCATCTGATCAAAGATTTGGGACTTCTCTCTATCACATTTTCCCCATTTTTCTTTCCTTGCTGCTAATTTTATGACTCTGTTGATTTTGCTGATGCATGCATTTGTACTTTTTTTATTAGTTTGCATTGTATTTATACAATAGGGTACTTTTTATAAATCCCTACATGGACAAGCCTGGCATCAACAGCTAATTCATCTTATTCTGGATCAGAGCTCATATCATTCCCCCCCAAAAAATAAAAAATAAAATTTTTTTACTGCTGAAGCTAAAACCTGGGCTCTCCCATGTAGAGAGAGGGGTTAAAAGATATATTTCCCATATTATTATTTTAGCTTATAAGTTTTATAACAATTATGTTTTAATACTGTTTTTACGAATATTCGCTGTATTAGTCAGCAAGCATGGTCAAAGGTTAGAGTGAAAGAGAAAATGTCTAAACACATAAATTGCCACCTGAGTCATCTCTAATGTCTAGAAAGCTGTGGTTGTTACATGTGTGCGGGCCTGATTTTGATCACGTGACAACAGTGGTATTGTCACAGCCCTAATTTCGAGCCTGGTTCAGAAGTCCCTTCACTCGGCAATGTTGTGACTTATTGCGGTCGCTGAATCAATGATCCTAAGTTGAGAACTCCCTGTATTCCTCCGTCTGTTGCTTCCATCCATGCAGATGTGTCCGCCCGTGTTTCCCCCAGCTGTTCTTACCACACACACACCGTTTTACTATGCCAAAAAGCATTTTGGAAAATGAAAATGATGCAGCATGCCATCACTGTTAACCTAGCACACACAAAACTTTGCCGCACACCAAAGAACCTATTGTGAAGAAGGCAAAAAGCAGCAGCATGGGGCCTCCAGGCACCAAAGGGAATCTGGGGATGTTGTGGAATCTACTGGTGATGGGAGAGTGGCTCTAGTCACAGAGGCCATTAAGAGATTGCATGCATTCTCTCTGAGGGAGAGATGGGCGGTTAAGGAGTGTGAAATATTAAATTCTACTTATGGTCTTCATTTATTATTTGTTTAGCACAGGGGTGTCCAACTCAAGGCCCACAGGCCGGATCTGGCCTGCAATGTGGGTAGATCTGGTCCGCAGGGCTGCCCTGGAAACAGCGAGGGGCCACCTCCTGCCGCTCCGGCCCAGCTCAGCCGGGCGCTCCCCTAGGGTGCGCGCACAGGAGGCATAGAGCGCGCAGGGTAGTGGTGGTGGTGTGTGGCAGCAGCTGCAGCTCATTATTATTATTATTATTATTTATTATTTGTTATTTATTAAATTTGTATGCCACCCAACTCCCAAGGGACTCTGGGTGGCTCACAACAATATAAAAAAAACCATTAAAAGAAAACATAATAAAAACAGTTAAAAACAGTTAAAAACTCATACATACTGTTTCATGGCCGGACATTGCCAATTACACTATTAAAAGAAATAGTTCACTCCTCCTCATCCTGCTCCGCCTCATCCTGCCCGCAGCGGCACCGACAGCAGCAGCAGCAGCAGGCCCGAGGAAGAGGGAAGTGGGGCTGGGCTGTGGGGTCCCGGTGCCCCAGGAGCTCGAAAGCCGGCCACGCTACCTGGCCACGCCCACCTCATAGTCTTACTTGCAACTGGCTCTTTGAGGGCAACCATAATGCTGATGCGGCCGTCAATGAAATTGATTTTGACACCCCTGGTTTAGCGCATGGCATCTACAGAGGTCATGGTCTTCAGGATACAATTCCAGAGGACAGTATACAGGTAGTCCTCATTTAACGATCATTCAGTGACCATTCAGAGTTAACAGCAGCGCTGAGTGAATGGTACTTACGCCCATTCCTTGAAGTTATGGCTGTTGCAACGCCCCCACAGTCACATGATCAAAATTCAGGTGCTTGGCAGCCCACCCACATTTATGATTAGAGGGGCGCCTCAACTTCCCCCACAACTGTATCTCCCCCTCTCTGTCCTTTTGGCTACCCTGCACTCCACCACCATTGCGGCCCCAGTTTAACTTCCTCCCATTACTGAGAAGGCGTGCCAGCCTAGCCCTATGGGAAGCAGCCACTGGCCGTGTGAAGCTTCAGAATACTGAGTAACAGAGTTGGAAGGGACCCTGGGGGTCTTCTAGTCCAACCCCCTGCTCAAGCAGGAGACTCTATACCATTTTAGACAAATGACTGTCCAGTCTCTTCTTGAAAGCCTCCAGTGTTGGAGCACCCACTTCTGGAGGCAAGCTGTTTCACTGATTAATTGTTCCAACTGTCAGGAAATTTTTTCTTAGTTCTAGGTTGCTTCTCTTATTGTTCAGTTTCCATCCATCGCTTCTTCTCTTGCCTTCTGGTGCTTTGGAAAATAGGTTCCCTCCCCCCCCCCCGCTTCTTCCTGAGCCTGCCATGGCTGCCTTGAAATTGTGTGAGGCCTTTGGTGTTCTTACGAGGCTTTGGAAAGGCCATGCATCACACCTCATCAGCACTGGGAGGAAGAAGACGTAGGTCATTTGGGAGTGGCAGGGCGATGGAGAGCAAGGTGGGTTGTGCACTCTCCTGTCCCCAGCAGCAGCCACTCCTGGCAGAGCTGCACTTGTGCTGCACCCTTGCTGCCACTTACCTGCCTACTTGTGAGCCTTCCTGGACTCTCAACTTCTGCTGGCTTTCCCAATAATTTGGCTTGTTGTAAGCAGGAACTCGTGAGGTTACTTAAGAGACCCAAGTCCTTCTGTGAAGTTTCCGAAAGATGCCCTAATTAATTCATGAGCCACGAGCCAAGCTTCAAAAGAAATATAGCCATTTATTAGGAGCGACATTTCGGCAATACTCCGATGCAGTCAGAACTGAGCTCACGTAGGTTACATGCCCTCATGACCCTGTCTCCCCCCTTCTCCCTGGACATGTCATAAATCACATTCTCCAATGAACCACGTTGGTGGGCTGTGAAACCACACCCCTCCTGCAGACTCCGGTAACCTAGGACACAATCAGTAAAAAAAACATTTGTGGAATGTAGTTTCAGTTAGGACAAGCAGCAACTCCGTCAGTTCTCCCCCCCCCTCCTGTTTATGGCAACTTGAAAGCTTTGCAAGTTGACACCTTCCTTAACAACATCAACAGGGAGTGCCGTCACTAAGTACCATATTTCCCCGAAAATAAGACCCGGTCTTATTTTCTTTTGGGCCTCAAAATAAGCACCAGGTCTTATTTTCAGGGGATGTCTTACCTGCTTACCTTAGAACTGCCACAGCCAGGCCTCCCACACACCTGACACCTGTCACGCCGCTGCCTGACTTCGGCTGCTTGCGGCTGCTTCCTGGTGCCACTGCTCGTGGCAGGAGGCTGTGTGGCGCGTCGTGCCCTTCCGTGCGCAAGCGGCAGCACCTGCGTGATGTGCCACGCAGTGTCCTGCAGCGAGCGGCACCATGCGCGGCACTGGCAACGCGCCACACAGCATCATGTGAGCGGTAGCACCACTCCATGTGGTGTCTGGTTGAAAGCGGCCGCAGATGAAGTCAGGCCGCAACACAACAGGTGTCAGAGCTGGGAGGCCTGGCTGCAGCGGTCCTAAGGTAAGTGAGTGCAGGCTGCGTAGGGCAGCTCCACCCCCCCCATCCCCGCCCTAGCTTGATTTTTACGCATGTGTCTCACCCCCACCTCGTACAACTAGATGGTGGGCGGGGCTTAACTAGCACTTATTTTTTGGGTAGGGCTTATATTCGGCACAGGCGTACAAATCAGGCTAGGGCTTGTTTTTGGGTTACGTTGTATTTTCGGGGAAACAGCATGGTCATGTGATGTCACACTTTATGACTGCATTGTGTAGCATTGGAAATTCCGATCTTAGCTACTGTCATTACACAACCTGTACTTAAATAATTAGAACATAGAATAATAGGGTTCAAAGGGACCTTGGAGCTCTTCCAGTCCAATCCCTGTTGAACTTCATGTTACCGTCTAATAGAATTGAAACAGAAATATACTCCAAGCCGGGGTGAAATGCTCCTGGTTTGCTCGTGTCTGTCGGTCGCCGTAGAGCCAGTCGCCAAGGTAGCACGAGGCTCCGCCCACCCGGCCGGATGCCGGCGTTTGGGTTCTTTTACCCTCTGCGCATACACAGAACGCTTTGCGCATGTGCAGAGGGTAAAAGAACCCAAATGGCCTCTGGGTGGGTGGGCGGAGCCTCACGCTACCTTGGCGACAGACTCTACGGCGACCGACAGGCACGAGCGAACCGGGAGCATTTCACCCCTGCTCCAAGCCGGTGTTTCTCAAACTTGCAACTTTAAGAGGGGCTGGCTGGGGAATTCTGGGAGTTGAAATCTGCTCCTCTTAAAGTTGACACGGTTGAGAAACACTGCTCCAAGCTATTTTCAAGCTCTATATGCGATGACAATTGCTAGGCAGATCATAGATTTAAAAGCATTAAAAAGGTAACCAACCCTAAGCAGCAGCACCTTTGCATTGTGTAGAGCAGGTGGGACCAAAATTGCAGGCGGGGAGGGGGGTTTAAAGCAAAAAGATGCTTTCAGTGCACCCCTAAAATGGGCTCCTGCTGTGGCACTTTTGAAGTGGTATAGACTTCAGCCAAGGGCACTTGCATTTCTGTAGATGGAAGAGCCTTTAGGTTTGTCCCACTGCATAGGCCCACCAGCTACTGAAGGTGTGGCTCTTGCAATTCTTGTTGTTCTGTGAATACATTTTCGTAGTGATTATTGTGTATTAATGAGTTATTGTGAATCACCCTGGGGATATTAAATTGAAGAGCCAAACAAAAATATTACCTGGCACGAGGAAGAATTACATTTTTCAGCACTATTTCCTTTTATGATTGAAGATGCTGCAGAAATGGGTCTTGGGCTGTGAAGTCCAACCTGAAGCCGATTGCATAAGTCCTCCGTATTGTGACCCAGTTTATATTCTGAATCATGAATTGATACAGCTGGAAAAAGGCCATTTAGGGCATTGTGTTCAGCTTTGTATTTGGTGTAGGATTTCAAATGACAGCATCTGCGGTGTTGAGCCTCTGCTTCAACAGACACTAAAAGAGGGAGCCCAACTGTGGATCAGTTGTTCTCATGATAGGATTGTTTTTCCCCAACATCTAATGAATCTCTTCCTTCTTTGTCTCTGTATCTGGAAAGGTAGCGAATAGATCTTGACTTTCTTCTCCATGGCAGCCTTTAAAAGGTATTTGAGACCACTCCCCTATCCCCTCCACTCCTCCGGCCTTCTCAAGGTGAAGCCTTTGCAGCCCCTTCAATTTTCCTGGAACGTGGTCATCCTTGTGGCCCATCTGTTCCAGCAACCGTGTGCTTACAGGTCTCCTGGGATGCCCGCATTTGGAGTCATGGTGTCCGGTAAATGGGTGAATGTTGAGTAGCTGAGCAAATAGACAAGTTAGATATTGCGACAGGTGCTTTGAGGCTTATTCTGAATTTTCAATAAACCTTTTGCCCAATTTTGGAATGATCAAATTGTAAATTGGAATTGTTCCTTATTGTAATATGCTGCGTCTCTCTTGCCTTTCAGGGCTTACTCCCTTGTGGACTCCAGTCAAGTATCCACGTTCCTAATTTCCATTCTTCTCATTGTTTACGGCAGCTTCAGGTAAGGTCATTGGCTTTTGTACATTGCCACTCCTCCTCCTCCCCAGCATGCCTAGAAACTTAGCAGTTCTGCTCACCGTGTACAATATACCTTAGAGCCCAGGAGGAAATAGGATGGCCTACAATTCAGGTCTCAGTGGGCCTTCCTTCCGTTCAAGTAGGAATGTCTATCGATGCTATTTCCCTGAAATGTAGAATTGCAAAGCAGGCCAGGACTGAAGAGCAGGTCATTTAACGTGTTATTTGTTCCTGGAAGCTTTCATGGAAGATTTGTTTTAAAGGTGGTGAAGAAGCAATTACTTTTATTGTGACTTATTTAAAGGTGAAAATGGAAGCATTTGTCAATTTATTCTTAAGGCTCATTTTAATCCAACCTGCAATAAAAATTGCAATCTGGCTCTTTTATCTGAAACACGCCAGATAATTCAGGGAAAGAGTGACACATTCCTTGAATTTCTAAAAAAATAAAATAAGCAAAGACTCCAGAGCTGTTACAGAAGCCTGGGAAATCTAAAAATAACACCGTATTGTGCAGTTGCTGCTCTTCTTCAGTGTTGTTTTTGTTAAATTCACAGAGATTAGATACTTTGGGGAAGAATTGAAATGTTCTAAAACGCTATTCTTGTTGTATTGAAGAGGAAGGAAGCTTACAGGGAAGATAGGTGGGTGGGTCGGTGGGTAGGTAGGTAGGTAGGTAGGTAGATAATTTATTGATCGATTAGTTTTATGACCTGTTGTTTTTTTTTAAATAAAGATTAAATACACATTAGGCTTCCAAAATAAGATAGGTAAAAGCAAATACAATAATAAAATATGTGCTAAATACAAAGTATCAACATTCAAGTATAGCAGTTTAATTTAATATAATTTAAATGCTGCTCATCTCACTCTACAAAGTGACTCATCACTTGTACATGATACCCCGATCTGTTTTATTTTTATTTTATTTATAAACCGTCTATCTCCCTTACAGAGGACTCCAGGCAGTGTATGAATAAAATATTAAATCCTAAAAAACAGTATATACTCTGATCTGTTCATTATAACAAGTTCTTAGCTGAACTGCCTTGTCTATAAACTTAGCAGTTCTGCTCACCATGTATACCTTAGAGCCCAGGAGGAAATCGGACGGTCTACAATTCAGGTCCCAGTGGGGCCTTCTTCCAAGTAGGCATTTTAAGTATCTAAGCCTAGAAGGCTTTTTTAATAATCAAATAAAACCCAAACAATATCTCTGATGGCAACACATATACACATCTTCTCATGCTATCACAAGTAATGGAAATGCTCCTATTTGGCCATGGAATCCAACAGCTGAAATCTTGCTCTAGAAAAGGTTTTTCTTAGCTTTGGGTCAAACTTATTGACGGGTGTTTTTCGGTTTGGAAAGTAGTTTTGTTTTTAGCCAACCAATTTAAAGATCAATTTTTTGCCAATAACTCCATGTCTGTTTAGAAAATGATAACTAGGACTCTGTTTAAAAATTGCCTTTGTGTGGGAGGCAGTTGAGATGGCATTGGATGGAAAACCCATGCTGTATAAAATAACTTTAGTAGGTTGACTTACCCAGGAGTTGGGCTGAGTCATACTTACGATGAGGAATGGCAGGAGTTATATTTTTTGCAGTCATTTACCCAACACGGAGTCATGGGCAAGTCATTTTTAAAAAAGCTCAGTGACATAGGTACCAAAAATTATCTATGGAGATTCTCAGTCGTCTAGGACATGGTTCTTCCAAAGGTGCCTTTTCTGTATTGGGTGAAGACTATTCCTAAATAGATGAAAGAATTCAGTTGTCCAAGAGGTTTCCCACCCAGCAGCCAGTTATATGTCACACTTTTAGTTTTGCTGAATACCACCACTTTAGATTTTGTTTTAGTGATGTTTAAAGAATTGAGCACACAGTCGGCTTTTAGCTTCTGCAGCATTCTTCTCAGGACTACTTGGGAACATGCCATCAGAGCCGTACTGTCAGCATATAAGAGGATATTAATAAATTTATCATGCATCTTTGACATATGAGATAGGAATCCTGGGATGTTGCTGTCATAGAGGCTTAAAAGCATTGGGGCTAGAACACTTCCCTGTCTAATATCTTTATTAGAGTAAGCGTACTCTGAGTTAGAGAACCATTTACACCAATACACATTGGGTATTGAATACAGGGCCTGAACAGGAGTAAGAGTTAACTCCAACTTTTCTGACTTGATTGATTCTGTCCACAACCTGAACCTTTTGGTCTTCCTATCATGTACACTGGCTGCTGTAGCTGAGGCCATGCTGTTTGTCCTCTTCGCTGTCTTCCTTCCACCTTTCCAAGCATTATAGACTACTCCAGAGATCTAGGTTTTCAAACAATGTGCCCGAAGTGTAATAATTTGAACTTGGTCATTTGTGCCTCAAGTAAAAACTTTGGATTACCGTATTTTTCGGACTATAAGACGCACCAAGATTTCGAAGAGTTAAACAAGAAAAAAAAAGTTTTTGTCCTCCCCGGCCCCCAGGAGCACTCTGCAGGCCTCCCAAACCCTCTGCGCGTCCCTTTTTTGCGAAAACGGGCCTGCAAAAAGGGGGCATGCAGAGGCTTTGGGAAACCTGCAGAGTGCTCCTGGGGGCTGGGGAAGGCAAAAACGCCCCCGTTTTCATGAAAAACGGGCCCGTTTTCATGAAAAACGGGCCCGTTTTTCACCTCTCAAACCCCCCCACGCGTCGCATTTTTGCCCTCCGCAGCCCCCAGGAGCACTCTGCAGGCCTCCCAAAGCCTCCGTGCGCCCCATTTTTGCGAAAAACGGGCCTGTTTTTGGCAAAAACAGGACGCGTGGAGCGGGGCTTCGGGAGGCCAAAAATGACTGTATTCGGTGTATAAGACGCATCAACATTTCCACCCTCTTTTGGGGGGGGGGAAGTGCGTCATACTCCGAAAACTACGGTAATTTGCTCTTACTTCTGCAGAAAAGGAAGAACTTTTTCTCATTTCAGTTCATGTGTTTAAAAAAAAAAGAGAGGAAAAAGGGAAAAACTTTTAGACAAAGAGGAAGAAAAGAAGCCCCAAAACATGCAAATAAGCAGGGATGCCAAGTAGGGACAGAGAGATCATCTCCTTTGTTTCTCGTCAGCTGGCCAGACAGATTAGTAGAAAGCAGCTTTTTACCACCCCGGGATGGGTACATCTCTCCACTTCTGCCCTCAGATGAATAAAGGGTGAATGAGGTAAGCAGAGAGTTCCAGATTTGCTTCCTCCTTTCTCTCTACTGAACTCCGTGAACTTCAGGCATCCCTACTTAGGAGACCCAGGGAAGGTCAGGCTTCATAGTGAGACGAAGTGCACTGTCCCTACCTCCAGGTCAAAAGGAATAGCCGGGTAAAAAGGACAGTTATGTGATGTGGAGGATGGGGACAGCATTCAGGCACATAACTTCCATAAACTGTTCAACCTGGATTCCTACAACATGGTAATCAAAAACCCAACAAGAACCTTGAACATGGATTCTGAGAACACTTACTAGAAGCACCAAAAGGACCAGGGGAAAGTCAGCTGCCTTCCCTGTCTTGTCTAAACTGCATCTAAAATTTCATGATGATGATGATGATGATGATGATGATGATGATGATGATTTTGCCAGTAAAATATGGACAGAACCCACTTCTGTTTGGGAATAAGTGGATAGCTATCCTAGCATTGACAATCCCATTAGAGCCCTGGTTGGTCTCCAAGTCACTCATCCAAAGATGGTCTCACCCTCCCAATAGGGTGCAAAGCTTACTGTAGGTAGATACATGAGGCACCATCACTAGCTATTAGGGCAAGGACCATGTGGGGTTTAAAAACTGCTTAAGATGGCTCCAAGCAAACCAAAACACTTAAGAGAGAAGGTGTTGCTAAAACTCTCAGATCAGTGGAAAAGGTAGAAGATTTGGCTTTGACTCCCCAGCAGCCAGAGCCATGACCACCAGAATAGCAGTGCAACATAGGTTATGGCTCAGTCAAGTGAGAAATAGATCCCCACCCTACTTGTGGAGAAGCCCTATATGTTAAAGAAGCTGGGGACCATATCCATTTTGAAAACAAAGGCAAGAAGGTGCCTTCCCTTCAGAAGTTGTGTATCCCCATCACTGGAGGTTTTTAAGGCGAGACTGGACAGCCACTTGTCTGAAATGGTATAGGGCCTCCTGCTTGAACAGGGGTTCGACTAGAAGACCTCCAAGGTCCCCTCCAACTCTGTTATTCTATGTTTTAAGAGCAGATGTTGCTTCCTATAGTTGTTGTGACCCAGCGCAGCAAACCCCCAGAAACGACACACACACACACACACACACACACACACACACACACAAATTTTCTTACTGTATTTTCAAAATGTATAAGTCATTTTGTCTGTTTAATACAGTTCATTAATAACATTATAACATTTTACTTACTAGTGGTGGAGTGACAATTTATAAAGC
>QLTV01004096.1:1366066-1377674 GCA_003457575.1 Thermophis baileyi
ATAGTCTTAGGGCGTGGCCCCTCTGCCTGCAGGTTTACATGTGAGGAGACCTCCTCCTACAGAACCACTCTTGCCGGCTAGCTGCCCTGCGTGCCCTAGCATCAATCAGAGGCTCCTCCTCTTCACTGGAGTCACTGAACTCCTGCTGGGGAGGTGCAGAAGGCCCTGATTGAGTATCGTCCTCTGGCCCTGCATCCTCCTCGGTCTCGGACTCCGGTGCCGGAGCTACAGACTGCTCTTGCCACCCTATGGTCTGTTCTTGTTCTTCCGGATCCATGAGCAGCTGCACGGGACGGGGGCAAGCCACAACACTAGTTCTAGGCATTATGTTTCTTTCCTCCTTTGAAGTGAGTGAAAGGAAGTGGTAATATTTGAAGTTCCAAATTGATATCATCACCACCCAGTTAAATAGATGCCTAGAGCATTAGGAATAGGTGCCTAGAGCAGACCTTACTTGCAAAGAAAGACGGGTGCTCGATTGGGCTACCTTGTAGAATTCAAAGCAAGACCAGGAAATAAGTTTGTATCATCTCCCTTCTTTCAGCTGAAAGAAATGAAAAAATGTAAGGGGGAAATACAGGTAGTCCTCAATGTATAACCACAATTGAACTTCTGTCACTAAATAATGCATTCATTATTTAATTACACCTGATTTTATAACCGTTTTGCTGTAGTTAAGTGAAACATGCAGTCAATGTCAGATGCAAGCAACCCGAGCTGCTTGTAAGTAGCTAGAGAGAGCAACTCTGTTGTTCCCTAATTAAGTTACAAGAATCTCCCCAGGATGCTTGCCTTCCCCTGGGAACAACTAGATAAAAAGCTTCATTCATTCATTCATTCATTCATTCATTCATTCATTCATTCATTCATTCATTCATTCATTCATTCATTTCATTTCATTTCATTCATTCATTCATTCATTCATTCATTCATTCATGCATTCATTCATTCATTCATTCATTCATTCATCCATCCATCCATCCATCCATCCATTCATCATCCATCCATCCATCCAATCAATCAATCAATCAATCAATTTATATGGTGCCCATCTTACAGTTTGAGCAACTTTGAGTGGCTAATCTTGAGGGAGGGCAAGCCTTTTGCAGCTGCGTAAGGTCTCTAAGCGAAGCCCATGCTTGACTCTCCTCTTCCAGGCTAGCTGGCAGTTTCCCGACAGTATAAGCTGTCAATGGCTTCCCCATTGACTTTGCTTGTCTCAAGCTGGCTGGGAAGATCGCAAATGGTGATCATATGACCCCAGAACGCTGCAACAGTCATAAATACATGCTCATTGCCAAGTGCCCAAATTATCATCATGTTGTCATGGGATGCTGTGATGGTCATAAGTGTGTGAACCAATTGTAAGTCACTTTTGGTGCCATTTTGGCATTTCTAAGTCCCTAAATGAATGGTTGTAAGTCAAGGACTCCCTGTAATAGATCTCCTACAGTACTGGAAACTCTTGCAATGGAACAGGTACTACTGACCAGGGAAAGGAACTCCTGCCCCTGTTCCTTGCATGGGGCTGAAGAAGAATAGGGCTTGGAGAGCTGCTTGAAATTCAAGTCTTTGAACAACTTCAGAGACATTTATAAGGCAACAACTTGTCTTTTTTCCTTCATGAACCATTAGAGAAGATCACATCCAATGGATATCTACTTTATTTGATACTAAATCTTAATTATAAACTCCAGTTTAGTAGTAAAATTCAACTATGTGCATATAAGGCCGTTGACTTGGCCAAATATTTAAGCCCAGATGTCTCTTCAGATACTGTTTTATGAGTCTAGATAGGTGGGCACTAGATCTGTTGAAAATCATCTTGGATTCCATGATCTGTTAAGAGGTTGTTGTCTTACCATCTGAGATGAGGTTGTGTGCCCTGAGAGGAAGCATATTTTTTATTAGTGTTGCTCAGCTGCAGAACAATCTCCCTAAATCTGAAAATTGAAAGTGGCTTCATATTGATTTTATAAGCTATTGTGATTGATATTGTTATAATATTATTTTTAGTTTTTTGTTTTGCTTCTCTTTCTATACAGCAAAGCTAGAAAAAATGTCTTTGGAAGGATGCAGATCTTCAATAAAAACAAAATTAACTCTTGTGCATAAGGATGTTTTAACGAATCATGCTGCTAAGTTTGATTCTGTGATTGCTAGCATTTACAACTGCTAGAATTTCATATTTTTCTGCATAATTGATTTTTGTTAATACGTCTACTATTTGTGTAAGATGCTTGGAAAATTCTACCAAAAAGTGGGTACAAATAAAAAAACCCATGTTTTGATTGCACTGATATTCCATTTAAGGACACCAAAGTTCTGGCCCTTCCAGATGTAAAGCAGATATTTTGCATGTGCTCATTTTCTGCAGGTCCCTGAACATGGACTTTGAGAACCAAGACAAGGAAAAGGACAGCAGCAATTCGGCTGGACCCTTCAATGGTGGTAGCACCAATAACAGTAAGAGGCTTCCTTCAAAGGCCAGCTTTCATAACAGCGCTACTTTTGGGGGTAGACTGGCCGCTCCCCACAGCCAGCCAATCCAGCTTTCAGTGTAGCCCTGCTGGAAGAAATGGGACTGAGGCCCTCTCTGCAAAACTGGGATGTTTAAAAATCTTCTTTTAATGGAAAGGGGTAGGAATTAAAGGTTAGGCTCCACCCCCAAGGTATTGTTTTGACTGCAGCAAATCTTTTCAGTTGGGTTTGGAGGGTTCAGGCCTTTCTTCAAGGAGCTTTCAATTTTGCCCATCTCTGCAAAAAGTATATAAAAAAAGGAAAGTACTCTAGCATCGTTTGCCCAAAGTGAGAAACACAGAACCTGCAATATCATAAAACAAGGAATAGCTTAGTTGAATGTTTCTTTTTAAATACTGCTGGCATATGCAAGATACAAAAATGAGCTTATTTGTGAAAAGGGGGAAATTAATAAAAGGACGGCAACAATGACAAACTCCAAATAAAAGTCAGAAGTAAACTTAGTTGAATCACAGGTTGTGTAAGGTTCAGCATCTGCAGAAGCAGCCACAGTGCCAGTGAGTCCCAGAAGCTCTGGATGAGATGCTTTTAGGAGGATCCGGACTCCCGGATTGTGAGATCCGTGGAAGCTTATCTCTTAGTCCTGTGGGAGAGTAACTGGTTTGTCCAGTTCTGTCATCTGTTTCTCGTGTTAGTGGTCTAGACAGTAAATCTTAAAATTATTGTATGGTTGGGCCCACCTATAATAAATGACACATTCCAGGAGCATATTGAAGAATTAAAATAAAATTTAGCCTACGCAGGTTACCTTGCATGAACTAGAAATGTAGAACAATATCAAAATTTTATAAATCTTTTACTATCTTTCCTTGTAATAATTTTATTTGCCCTGCACTAATACAATCAATCTAATATTACGCATTTCTAATATATGTTAATAACGGTTATTTCATTTTGAAGTAGCAATGCTGTTGTCTATGAAATATAGATGAAATACTTTAAGAAAATTAACCTGATCTTGGAAGTTACAAGTAGTAAAATACTACTTTGAAGAAAGGCATATGAAATATAGTGGGGTTCATTCCATTTTTAATATTTTTAGTTTAAGAGATGTTGGTGGTATATAAGCAGGTTAGTGCAAAGTATTGAACTGTCTCCTATTTTTTTAATTATTAGAATTTTAAATAAAAGCATTGAAACTACAATATTAACAATTAACAGATTAGAATGAAAATAATCATTGACTTCAAATAAGTGAATAGAGAAGAACAGACTGAATTGTGACACCTCTTTAAATCCTACCCTTCAAAACAGTCATTCATTTTCAGCTCCCCGAATCTACATTATTCTTGAGGACAAAGTCTTTTAATTGATTCTGAATTCATATCAAAGTGAATAAAACCTTCTCGGGCCGGATTAAAAAGTCAATTAGCCAAACCGGATTTGCTTAATGATCCCAGTGATTCACTTCCTAGTGAAAATGGTCACCGTAAATGAAATTTACAAGAATGGTCATAAAATCGGGTCAGGTCATGTGAGGAGTCACTTAACAACCACATTGCTTAATGACTGAAATTCTGGTCCCGATTGTGGCCATAAGTCAAGGACTATCTATATTATACTTCTTGTTTTTCTCCTCTTCTGAACATTTCCTATTTGCATTTTAAAAATATGCGTATCTAGCCTGTCACTTTAGCTTTATTTGTTTGTGTGGCACCAAGAGGATCTAGGCTGCTGCCCTTGTAGCTGTGGCTGTTGTGTGATGCCAAATAATCGTTACCTTTCCTCCTGTTCCCCTGCAGGTATCCAGACCATTGATTCGACACAGGCGCTTTTCCTGCCCATTGGGGCATCCGTGTCTCTCCTGGTTATGTTCTTCTTCTTTGACTCGGTTCAGGTGGTTTTTACAATATGCACAGCAGGTGAGGTTGGTTGTCTCATGGAGAGGTTTCCCAGTTGTTTCATGATTCAGAAGCTGTTAGCTGTAAACTGATTTTCTGGAAGCCCTCATCAAGAAATGCAGTGCTAGTGACACAAATTAGCTGCATTTGAGCAAATTTGTTTTATTGATTTGATTTTTACTTATTTTTTTAAATTAAGGGTATTTATATGGCTTCCCAATTTACTCATGATGACTTCAGGCAGCTTAAAGAAATAAAATCCCAATACAAAACCCCAATAAACCTCCTCCCACCCCTGGTGACAACAGTCAAACCAATCACTTGATGGATTCTGGGTTCCCAGGCTTGTTGGCAAAATCATGCTTTTTTCACCCTTAAACCCTCACAGAATCTTGGGGTTCCAAGGAACAGCTTGAAAAACCTGGTGTAATATTTGCCAATAGTTAGCCTTGTGTGTGTATCCAAGAGGGCTGAATAAACGTTATTTATTTTGTCAACCCCAGACACCATGACCAGAAGTGTGTTGCATGCTGGGAGTTGCAGCACAAACTATTTGGGCACTACTAAATTGTCAACCCTTGATTTGGAAATACTTAACACAGCAGCGATCCCCCCCCCCAAATGCCTGATCTCACCTATTTCTGCTATTTTTAAGATCATTTTATGTTTATTACGATTGTCTTGTTTTTATGCTGCTTTTTATTCATTGCATTGGTTCTGTTTTACCTTTTTACAGTAGTAATGTTTTTTTGTAAACCACCATGAAATTGAAGGGTGGGCATAAACCTGTAGAATAAAACAGTTAAAATGAAATAAATAACAGTACAACATAATCCGCTGGGAAGCTCTTTTTCTAAAACTATATTTAAGCGGTTAGAAACTCCGCAAGAGCCCCAGGTGCCGATTTCTTTCAGTGGAGCTGCGGAGAAGAACTCGGAAGATTAGAGTCCAAATGTGCTGCTGATGTTGCTAAACTTTCCCAGTTGCATCTTAGTCACCCCGAGTCTGTAGGCTGAAAGTTGGGCCCAGTCACAAAATGGCAGCCTCTGGTACCCTGCGCCCAGTTTTTTTGTCTTCTGCCAAATGTCACGTATGCGTCTCCATTTCAGAAAGTATTTGTTTCATGGGTCTAAAGCACTGGATAGCAAGTAACGAGGGTACTGATATTGTTCTTCAAGAAACAGGACTCTTAAAAACAAAATTGTCTGAGTTAATTGTGGATGTCTGCTTTTCTTGGATTTTTTTTTTATGGCCATAATGGCATTTCCCCCTCTTTCTGTTTCTCTGCAGTCCTTGCAACAATAGCCTTTGCTTTCCTCCTGCTCCCAATGTGCCAGTATTTAACACGACCTTGTTCACCTCAAAACAAGTAAGAAGGAAGTTTGTTCATCTTCTTTGTCGTTAAGAGATCCTGTTGGACTGATAGTGAAATAGCTTAGCAATGAATTCTGCTGGGGCTTTTCATGCATGCAGAGAAGGTACCATGTGCAATATTTTCTGGCATCAGACAAGAAAACCCAAAGTTCTTTTTCCCTGGCAATGTGGGGCACTGCTGGTGCCCCGATAATACTGAAACACAAGGGGTCCTTGGTGCTCTCTGAGCTTGGTGGTTTTCTTGCAGATGTTTCATTACCCAAACTAGGTAGCATCTACTTGATGTTAACTCTGATCATCCTAGACAAAAAAGACCAAAACACCTCCCCACCAGCAATCAGTACCCAGATGAGCATAGATTGACACCAAGATTAACATCAGACCAACAATCAAGAAGTACACAATACTCCAATCAAGAAACTGCCAAATAACAGAAACAGTCCAACCAAAGAACCTGCAAGACCACTTCCACCAACACGGATAGGACAAGCCACTAGAACAGGGGTGTCAAACTGGCGGCCCATGGGCCATATGCGTCATGTGCAGGCCACGCCCACCCCAGCTCCGCGAAGGGAAAAAACGTCACATGACGGCAACGTGACGCTGGGAGTTTGACACCCGTGCACTAGAATAACAAATCCCACACTTTACTATCCCTGAAGATGTCACCCAGTTTGGGTAATGAAACGTCTGCAAGAAAGCAACCAAGCTCAGAGAGCACCAAGGACCCTTCATTTCAGCCTTCAGCTACAAATATTCTCCTTTATCAATACTGAAACAAACATCTGTCTGTCTGTCTGTCTGTAAATCATATGCTGACCCAATCCACAACATTGTTGTGTAAAAAAACATCTTTATATAACAAGTTTTACAATATGACAGCATAAATAAAAATTGTTAACTACTCAAATAAAATATGGCCAGACATTAAAGGCCTACTTAAAGGAGAAGGAGCTTCCTGGAGTCCAGGGGAAAGAGATGAACAATGCCTGGGTGACATACTCAATTGCGTGGGGCCACAATCCAAAAGCCCATCTTCTGTCCACCCCACCTCCATTTCACAAGCAGACCCTCTCCTTGTGATGGGGCATCTTCTGTGGGTTGCCATGCCTTTAGGGAGAGAATAACGGCTCCAGTTCTACACCATCGTTTAGCATTGGCTTTTCAATTTGGGCAGGGACATGGAAAAAATTCCCCAGTATATCGATTGGATCCATGCTCTCCTCTGAAATGGTGCTCTTTGTGAATAGAAAAAGAAAGAAAGAAATAGAAACAATAAATAATAATTTTAAAAATAGAAAAAGCCAGCTGGGTGATCTTCGGCCAGTCACATTCTCAGCCTAACCCACAACCCGCTGTGGAGAAAATAGGAAGAGGATAGAATTTAGATCTGTTTGCTGCTTTGGGTTATTTATAAAGATAATGAAAATGAGATAGCATCCTGAAGTGGGAGATGCATGACAGATTCTCTGGCCCTGCTTATAAAACTACAAATATTCTCTTAAGAGAAAAAGGCTTAGGGATGGCATCTTTGAAACACCCCTTTCTGTTGGGAGCACACGGAGCCAGCCCCCTTTCATAGAAATGGCCACTAGGAGCCGTTGAGCATGCTCTCCTCACAACCCTTATTCACTCAGGACTTGTAAAGTTAGCAATAACCATAGCACTTAGAACTTATATATTATATATTATTCATAGTGCTTTACAGCAGGGGTTCCCAACCACCAGGCCGCGGCCCACCAGAGTCTTTCAGAACCGGGCCACGGAAGTGGTGGGCAAGTGTGTGTGCATCCCCACTCACGCGCACACTCCATTTGCACGAACGGGTGTGCGTGCCTTCTGCTCGCACAAATGGAACTCTGCGTGCCTGCCACTCGTGCAAATGGAGCTGTGTGCGCGTGCTTGCCCACTGCACATGCGGAACCATTCCCTTCCCCCCCCCACCAGTCCACAAAGCTGAAAAGCTTGGGGAACTCTGCTTTACAGCCCTCTCTAAGCAGTTTACAGAGTCAGCCTCATGCCCCCAACAATCTGGGTCCTCATTTTACCCACCTGGGAAGGATGGAAAGCTGAGTCGACCTTGAGCCATCTGGATTGAACTCCTGGCTATGGACAGAGTCAGCCTGCAATGCTGTGTTCTAACCACTGCACCATCAGGGCTCCTAAAGTTACCAGGCTGTGCAAGTCAGTTCTGTATAGGTATTTTTGCACAATAATTCTTTCATTGCTTACATACAGGGGTGGGGAACTGTGGTCCTTTTATGACTTGTGGACCAATTCTCAGTATTCCCAGAATGACTTGTGAACTTCAACTTGTGGACTTCAATTCCCATGCTGGCTAAGGAATTCTGGGAGTTGAAGTCCACAAGTCATAAAGGGGCCATAGTTCCCCACCTCTGGCTTATAACGTAGCCAATTGTGTAGTGTGTGCAATACTGCGGGAATTGATATCCAGTTAATGCTAATTGGGCTAAAATTATTCTGTTTTTTATCTTGATCTTAGCAGCCAACTATGTATATCTGTCATTTTATGCTTTTTAAAATAATGCATAATTAATTTTTAAATTTGGTTACATATCTAAGTAAGTCACATGGATTTTCAATAGACTGTACAGAGGCTTTCAGAGTTTAGAATTTAAATTTATAGTTCTTAGTTACCTTATTTCTATTTTATTGTAGTAATACATATATTTTAGATTCATAGTTATTCACTTGAACTTTGTGATTAATTATGTTACTCACTTATGTTATAAGTTGTATTCTCATAGATATTTTATGGCAAATATATTTTATTACTAACATCTAGCTCAGTGGGTACAACATCAATTTTGCGATTAATTTTGTTTTGTTTATTTTATATCTGGTTGAAAACAAATAATTCAAGAGAAGTGTAGTAGAAAAGAGCATTTAAGTTTAAGCTTCCAAATTAACTTAGTAATTTTAATAGCGAGTTTTTTTTTTATTGTACTTTGCTTTAGAATGTAAGTATGGCACCATTATGAGCCACGGTGGCGCAGTGGTTAGAGTGCAGTACTGCAGGCTACTTCTGCTGACTGCCGGCTGCCTGCAATTTGGCAGTTCAAATCTCATCAGGCTCAGGGTTGACTCAGCCTTCCATCCTTCCGAGGTGGGTAAAATGAGGACCCAGATTGTTGGGGGCAGGATGTTGACTCTATAAACTGCTTAGAGAGGGCTGTAAAGCACTGTGAAGTGGTATATAAGTCTAAGGGCTATTGCTATTGCTATTATACAATCGTATTTATTACACCTTCTGAAAGGCAGAAATCTAATGGCTGATCCAAAAAGAGCTTTTGTGGTTCCCTTTTAGTGCTTTTGGGAGGACTGATCTTTCTGAGGGACCCTTTTCTTATGCTCTGGTGCCCTTGGAGTCCATAGAAATGAGAGTTGGAGATGTTTTCTCTCCTTTTGTTGAGAGGATCTTAAACTTGTGGCCATATTTTCCAGGATTTCCTTTGGATGCTGTGGGCGTTTCACTGCTGCAGAGCTGCTCTCTTTCTCGCTCTCTGTGATGCTCGTCCTTATCTGGGTCTTAACTGGGCACTGGCTTCTCATGGACGGTAAGTGCAGAAGATACAAATGAGAAGGGTCAGACCTTCCTGAATTTCCCCCCACCTCTCTCCTTCCCCCTCACCTTTCTCGTGGAATGGAGTATTTTATACGGCATTCATTCCTGAATTGGAATAAAGTCCTTGGGTTCAGAGAACTTCAGAATCCTTGCACAGACTTGCCTTCACTTGTTTTGTTTGCTTGTTCTCCATTAGATTTGATGGGCCACCTAGATCAGCGTTTCTCAACCTCAGTAAGTTTAAGATAGGTGGACTTTTAATTCCCAGCATTCCCCAGACGGTGCTTGGCTGGGGAATTCTGGGCGGGTGTTGAAGTCCACATACCTTAAAGTTGCTGAGGTTGAGAATTGCTGATCTGGAGATACATGCAGGCGCTTTGAATCCAACCTATTTCAAACTTGAAATGCCCCAATTCAGCTCTTCCACGCAGGAAACGGGCTGCTTGCCTCATTCTGAAAGTATTTCAAAGACAGGCCCGTTTCTAGTCTGAGACGTACTATTCTGAACTCAAAACGTTTGCAGACTTTTAAAAAAGGATATTTTTAATCTGAAACCCTTCTAATATTGAGTAAGGTTACAGCCCCTGGATTGCAGAGGGGCAGCAAAGTCTCTGTTCAGAGTGCAGAAAGTGCCCTAGCTCAGGCAGGCAAAAGTCGCTGTGTTTGCAGGACATGGGCTTCATTCTTCATTTTTAGAATAGAAAGATGAAGCATGCCGACATTTTCAGTGCAGGAAAAGCCATGGCTCGGCTTTCAGAAATTTGGGGAATATGGCATGTTATCATCCGTACTTCTCTACTACCCGAAGCATTTGGTGACTTTGTGTTCCAAACAGGGTTTGGATTTTTAGTTAGTTCTGACTTGAACTTGGGTACAGGTGGTATCCTGGTGATTTCCAGTGATCAGAATCACCTATAGTTAGTCTTCTTTCTCTCCTCTGGGCCCAACATGAGGAACAAGCGGGCACCGTGGGAAGACAGTTCTTCATCGCTCAACTGCCATATTCCAGCTAGCTGGTAAAATTGCTTTTATAGCAAATAGTTTGGATTTGGAAGGGCTTGTGGTATAACATCCTGACCAAATAAGCCTATCGCGTAGCCTGCTTCTGCTTCTGTATTCCTTGGGGGGTTGGTTCTTGATCAGTTCTTCTGCCTGGTTCTTTCTTCAGAGAATGAAGAATTTCAGGCATTGAGAGCTACCCACTTTTTTCCTGTGTAAATACTGCTGTTTTATTGTACCTCATCTAATATTTGCATTTGTGATGAAGCCTGTAGGGCCTGTACATACTTGATACCAGGAGGACTGGGTGTGAGTAGGAAGCTGCTCTCAGCACTTTCAGTGAAGCATCATCTTTAAATAAACAACTATACTATTGTAAAATGATAGAACGTAAGGGTTGGTGGGGCCTTCAAGATCGTTTAGTTCAAATGGCTGCCCAAGCAGTAACTCGCTCTTACAGCATTGCCAGGAGATGGCTGGCTAGCCTATGTTGAAACAGCTCCAGCAAAAGAAAGTCCACCAGCTCTCAAGGCAGCCCATTCCATTGTTAAACAACTCTTAAGGTTGGGATAGTCTTCTTGATGCTCCAATGAAATCTATTCCACCTGCAGTTTAAACCTTCTTGCTTCTTGCCTTGCATTCTGGACAACTCTGAATGCTTCTTCTGCACCTTGTTTGTGGCAGCTTTTCAGATACTTGAAGGTAGTGATTGTATCTCCCTTTAGTCTTTTCTTCTCCAGACACCTGCCCGCTGGTGTCTCCAAACATTCCCCGTCCATTTTTTGTATGTCTCTTGTTTTCAAAAAAACAGTTGAGTTTGTCATTGTCCTTCTCAAAATCCAACCATCTCCTTTTTATGACCACCATAATCCCTTGCGGGGTGGAGTCTGGGCAACTGAATGGAGCGGAGTGTTTTCATGGCCGGATGCCCTTCCTGTCGCCAATGAGGAGTTATATTCAGCCGATATATTCTCATCGTGACCAGAGAGAGAACTATCTGCCTCTACCTAGGATCGAACTCAAAATCCAGTGCCAGAATAGAATTCAGTGTTCTAGACCAGTGTGGCCAAGAAAGAAAACCTGGGGGCTTTTAAGAGGAGACTGGACAGCCAATTTGTCTGGAATGGTATAGGTTCTCCTGCTTGAGCAGGGGGTGGACTAGAAGGCCTCCAAGGTCCCTTCCAACTCTGTTATTCTGTACTCTGTTGTTGACACTGTATTTCTGTTGATGCAGCCTAGGATCACATTTGCTTTATATGTAGATATA
>QLTV01004096.1:1377702-1413501 GCA_003457575.1 Thermophis baileyi
ATAGTTGCCACATGTTATGGACTCACGGTCAGCTGGACATGATCCACTAAGATACCAAGATCCTTTTGCATGTGCAACTATTAATTAGGGTTCCCTCCTCCGTTACACATGTAGTTCTTCATACAAGAATTTGGGGCTCCTCATTGGTCCTTGTTGGAATTCACCTGGCTTGCGTTTGCCCAGGTGTTCCAACTGACCGTTCTCTGAGATGCTTTCCATTTTTCTATTGCTGCAAATCTAATGCAAATAGTCCTTGACTTAGAGCCCTTCATTTAGTGACCGAAGATACAATAGCACTGAAAAAAGTGACTTATGACCGATTTTCACACTTACGACCATTGCAGCATCCCCGTGGTCATGTGACCTAAATTCAGACGGTAACTGGCGCATATTTATGACGCTTACAGCTTCCCGGGGTCACGCGATCCCTTTTGCGACCTTCTGACAAGCAAAGTCAACGGGGAAGCCAGATTCGCTTATCAACTGTGTTACTAACTTAACAACTGCAGTGATTCACTTAACAACTGTGGCATAAAGGTCTTAAAACAGGGCAAAACTCACTTAACAACTGTCTCGCTTAGCAGTGGAAATTTTGGGCTCAGTTGTGGTCATAAGTCAAGGACTACCTGTAGTCATGAAACGTCTTCAAAAGAAAAAACAGGAAAGTCCACTTGCCTCCTGAAAAAGCACCTTTGGGACTACCTGTAGCCATGTTTTCTAGCCTCTTGTCTAGGTCATTTGTAAATAAGCCCATGAAGTAGACCAGGCCAGGAAATCAACGCCACAGGAAGACTAAAACTACTTTTACTGAGAATGGCTATAAAACTACATACATAAACATTTTGCAAGTCTGTGCCATAAACCTGCTCCACCCTGTTCTAGTTCAGCGAATTAGGGAAGTATCTACCTGAGCTGCTTCCAAATGTTACCCCATTGCTTACTCCAGGACGTTAGCCTGGAGTTGCCAGTGCTGCTCCACTCTTCCCTGCTTGACGTGGACCCACTGATGTGTACTTGCCTGAGATAGGATTATTCAGCCAGCCCTGCTCGGCCTTCTGATAGGCCAGTCCGGCCTCCATTTGCCATCTTCTCTGCTGGAGTCACACGGGTTGAATGCTTTCCAAAAATCAAAACACGTTGAGCGTGCTGCATTCCTGGGTCAGCTCAACTGGTGACTATCAGAAAAGGAGATCAGGTTGGTTTGGCAGGATTTACTCTTTGTAACCCCCTGCTGGCTTTTGCCAAGCGATGCATTCTTCTCTCAATGCACACAAGCCAACTGCTTAGTCATCGGTTCCAGAGTTTTGGCCAGGATTCACATCAGCGGTGGGTTGCTCCCGGTTCTGCCCGGTTCTTAGAACCGGTAGCGGTGGCGGCGGGAGGCTCTGCCCACCCGCCTGGGACGCTTCTGCGCATGCGCAGAAGCATCACGCACGAGCGAGCGCGCAAACAGGTTTTAGAACCCACTACTGATTCACATCAACCTGGATGGTGCTTTGCTCTCCTTTCTCCCCCCTCCCCTTTTTGAAAGTGGGGCAGCTTTTGCCTTCTCCGAATTTCTGACTCTCTATCTTCCATGGTTCCTCAGCTGCACCAGAAAGTCCTCCAAGAGAACACCCACGGGTCCCTTTGTGCCTCTTGGATGATCTGATTTTGGAGCCCTGAACCCATTTGCAGCAATTGGGACCCCTCAACATCTCTTTACTGCCTTTTCTTTGCCACTCCCTCCTTTTGTCCCCCATCCTACTTAGATCCCTTTGAATGCAATTCCCCCAGAGGAGGAACCGGAAACCAAGTAGGAATTGGGCCTTCTTCCCATCTTGCCTTCCCCTCTTAGCAGCCGCCCACCCCTCCTTCCTCCTGGTTTTACCACCCCTAGAGCCAAAAGGGGCTTTTATTGCTTTCGGCTTCCCTTGTGAGCTCTGCTCCTTTGGCCCTTCAGGGGTTCCGACTTCTTGCATTAGCTGCTGTCTGACAGGCTTCCGTAGGGATTGACCCCCGTCCATTTGCTCAAAAGCTCCTTGGGCATCTTGGGTGGGTTCCTGAGCTGCTTTTTCCTCATTGGTCAGCATCTTAGTTTTGAGGAGTTCTCTTGCACTCCCTTTATCTGAGAAATTTTGTTCGCGGGATTCTGCTTAGTATTTCTCTAAAGTTGTTGGTCTCCTGAAATCTACTGTGCGTGTATGGCTGTGCTCCATTTTCTCACTCTGTAATATCTTGAACCCCAAGATGGTGTCATTTCTGTCCAGATTTCCACTGTTTTTTCCTCTTCTGCCAACTCTTCCTTTTGATTAGGATCAGATTGAGGAGAAGCAATACCTTTGTCTTCTCTCTTGCCTTCTGGAAAACAAAAGTCAGCAAGACCAGGGAGGAATTTAAAGAGTTTGCAATCATGCCTGAGCTAGTTTTTGAGCAGATGTGCAAATAATTGAAATCTCCCTTAATTCTCCTCTTCCTCTTCCTCTTTCCCTCTCTTTCCCTCTCTTTCCCTTTCTTTCTTTCTTTCTTTCTTTCTTTCTTTCTTTCTTTCTTTCTTTCTTTCTTTCTTTCTTTCTTTCTTTCTTTCTTTCTTTCTTTCTTTCTTTCTCTTTCTTTCTTTCTTTCTTTCTTTCTTTCTTTCTTTCTTTCTTTCTTTCTTTCTTTCTTTCTTTCTTTCTTTCTTTCTTTCTTTCTTTCTTTCTTTCTTTCTTTCTTTCTTTCTTTCTTTCTTTCTTTCTTTCTTTCTTTCTTTCTTTCTTTCTTTCTTTCTTTCTTTCTTCTTTCTTTTATTTTTACCCCAAACCCTTTGAATAAGTTCTTATCTTTAAATTACTGGAACTTTGAATAGGTGTATTTCCTTCACAGTTAACGTTAATTTCTTCTCTGCACGTCGAAGGCATTGTACAATTTTATAAACAAAAGATACATTTCTTGTAATTCTGGTGCCCACTGTTGCACTTTAAAAATGATGTAGTCAAATTTAAATAAACACAGAAGATGAAGAGTCAGCAGTATAGAAAGCAAGTTTTACAAGAAGAGGTGAAGTAACTGTCTGGCTTAGTCTAGTGAACAGAAGGCCAACACTTTATGGGACAAATTCATGTAGTGTCCCATGAAGACCAAGGATTTGTTAACTGGTCCTGAAAGTTGAAAAAACATGAACAACTTTCCGTGTCTTGAAGAGTCTTAACAGTTGGGCCATTTAGCCACCGCTGTCAATCTTCAAGCAGAGACCGGATAGGTGCCTCCTTAAGGTGCACCAGCCGCCTGATTTTGTGCATAAAGCTAAGACGGACTTCAGCATCCTGCCATGCTTTATTCTGGTTTTTCTACTTGAAAGTGCTGAAATACAGTGGGGAGTGACTTTCCTGCAAAGATTATACATTTAAATGTTTGCCTTGCAAAGTAGCAGAACACAGAAATAGAAGATTTGTGTGCGAGAACTGCTAACACTGACGGTGGGATTTAAAATTCATTTTGAAAGTGTTGAATCAGCAGCTTGCCTTATTCTTTGGGGATTCTGGAAGGCTGGTTCTTAATTGAAATATTTAAGGGTGTTTAAAACATCATCCAGAGCAGCACTCTTGACTGACTTGAGGAAACCCACTGTGACTTAATAAGTAATGAAAAAGTGTGTTTTCCACAAGCCCTTTACACAACGGGAAAGCTTCTGAAATTGACAGATTATTAAAATAAGGTTGCACGAAGGCGTGTGGGATGATCACATTTCTTGCCTGTTTGAGTCAACGGCTTCTGTGCCTAGGGAGGAAGACTGCAAAGGCAGCAGGCTTGGGCCTCAGGAATGCACTTGGCTTGTCAGCAGTTAAATTTGTTTGTCTTGACTAAACTATGTTTGATACAAGCCACGACAAGTCATATTCCCCCCCCCCCAAGATTAATGGCACCACCAAAGGGGAAACAGAATTTAAGCCTCTAGAAAATAAGCAGGGGAATAGCTGGTACCCAAAGCTTTCCAAAGTAGTTGCCAGGCAAGCTGGACATTAAAACACTACAAATGTTCTCCTGAGAAGCTGCTTCCTCTTGCAGAGTTGGGCTACCTGGGAAGGAGATGAGGCTTTTAAGAAGAGGTTGGACAGCCATATGTTCAGAATGGTATAGAACAGGGGCATCCAAGCTTAGGAACTTTAAGACCTGTGGACTTCAACTCCCAGAATTCCCAAGCCAACCAGGGGAATTCTGGGAGTTGAAGTTCACAGGTTTTTAAGTTCCCAAGGTTGGACAACCCTGATATCGGGCCTCCTGCTTTTGAGCAGGGGATTGGACTAGAAGACCTCCAAGGTCCCTTCCAGCTCTGTTATTCTGTAATTCTGGGCTCTCATACCTGTAGCTGCTCCTTCCTCATCTCAAACACTCAGCTCTGTCCAAGCGCAGAATGGCAATGCTGCCCTCGTGTTGGGCTGATGAGCAGTGCCAGTGAAATGAAGAGGAGGCCTGGGCTGGGCCCAATGAGGCCTGGGCGGCTTTCAGTTGAATCTCCTTTTCGGCAGCACTGCTTGGAAAGATACACTTTTGTCTGATATTTGGCGTTGAAATTTGAAAGGGCCAAACAGCCGCTGCACTAAATGAGTTGACTGCTGGGAAGGGAGGCATTGAGTAGATCCTGGTAAATTTCCCCAGTTCTGATCTGGACATCTTAGCTGTTGCTTTAATTTGAAGTTTGTTTCCCATACTATATGCAAGTAGTGCTTGACTTAACGACCGTTCACTTAGTGACCATTTAAAGTCACAGTGGACTTATGATCCCGATTCAAAGTTCCAACATCTCCTCCCCCAGGTGTGTGTGTGTGTGTGTGTGTGTGTGTGTGTGTGTGTGTGTGTGTGTGTGTGTATAGAAACTGGCTTTTACTTCCGGTTTCCAGCTTTTTTCATCCCGTAGCGAACAATGAGTTCAGTGAACAACCACAACCATGCGTTCGCTTAAAGACCGCTGCAAAAAAGGTCCAATTACGAGTTCAGTTATGGTCATAAGTTGAGTACTACCTGTCTCTCATGTTTCATACAGGAGCTCAAGGCATCAGAGTGCAGAGTTCCTTCTGCCAGCCTCTTTTCCCTGACCCTGGGCCCCCTGGGAGGGGGGTTGATCTGGGAGAAGCTGCCTGCTCAAAGCCCCTCAGAAGCTTCCGGGTTTCCCTGCGTCTGGTTCAGCAGCCACACCCCCTGGCATATTTCTGCCCTGGACCTTCCCCACTGAAGGTTTTTCTTTTCACCAATGCCTCTTGTTCTGCCTGATAATGCAGATCTGATTTCATTCCTTCTCTTCGTAGCTCTGGCCATGGGCCTCTGTGTGGCAATGATTGCCTTCGTCCGGCTGCCGAGCCTTAAGGTCTCCTGCCTGCTGCTATCAGGGCTATTAATTTATGATGTCTTTTGGGTGAGTTTTTGAATACATATCTGTATTTCTAGATATATCTATCTGTTTCCACAAGCATAATATTCTTCCAGTTGTAGAATTTGGCTTGCAGAATTTGACATCACAGCTACTTTTATTGGGTGTTATGGAATGCCTCTACAGGCATTATATTTCAGAATGCTTTGCATTTATCAACTGTCAAAATGCCTTTTCATTTATATAAAATGTATGTTCATTCCCCCCCCCCCCCATCATATACATTCCCCTGAGGCTCTCATGTTCACTTCAGCTGGGAAAAGTATGGAAGGATCTGCAATCTTCATTAGGGGAGCTAAATATACATCTTAATGTATACATCTTAATGCACTTCAGAGTTTGGGAAATACAAAGCTGCTACACGATGTGCATCATAAACCAGGCTCACCATAAAAATCTTAACATACTTTAATTCGAAACGTTTGCTCTTCTATGTATTTATTTATTCTTTCCTTTGCGCTTGAAAGACCGTATTAGACATACCATATCAACAGCTCTGACTTCATGTGAAAGTTGCTGGAGTTTCTGGGATGGAAGCAGTCACACTTAAAAAATCCCTAGACCAGCTTTTTGGTAGCTGCTACTTTATTGTGCTTGCAGGCATTAAGAGACGTTCCCATCAAGGCATTTTCCTGCCCTCTTTCCTAGACCTTAGAGCAGGGGTGTCAAACTCAAAGCTCGGGAGCCGGAGCCGGCCCGCGGGGTGCTTAGATCTGGCCCACAGGACCACCCTGGAAACAGCGAAGGGCCGGCCTGTGGTGCCTCTGCCAGCGAAAACGGAGCTCGGGAGCCCATTTTCGCTGGCAAAGTGCTTGGCCACCACAGGTGTCCCCGACACGAGTGACGTCGAGCTGGCCACACACACCCCGCCCCCCCCCAGGTCAAACACAACCCTGATTCGTCCCTCAATGAAATCAAGTTTGACACCCCTGCCTTAAGAGGCACAGGGGGTGGGCAGGCCTCACCTTCCAAATCTCTCAGTGATGAATGCCCAAAGAGGGCTGGGCAGATCCTCGACAGGGATCCGTTCTTTGGGGGTGAAACGCCCGGCACAGTCTCTAGTTTGCTGTTGAGTTTTGCAGAGCTGCCTCACTGTGAAGACCTGCCTTCTTGGAAGCTGGGCTGTTCCTTCTTCAGCGTTCCACAAAGGGTAGTTGTTATAAGCTGGACAAGCCTCCCGCTTCCTTGTTCACTGCTGACTAGTTAAGTTCTTCTATTGAAGGAAGGGCTCCCAAGTCATAGATAGAGCGGAATGATGCAAGTGGACAAAGGGGTCACCGTTGAATTTCCCCACAGAACATTCCTGTATGTCTTTCCCACCAGCAGCAAGGCTGCTCGGCCTGGTTGGTCCCTGAGGTCTGGTGGGTGCATCTGCCAGCCCCGTTTTGCTTCCCTGCTGCAGGTCCCAAGTTGGCTGGCGGGGAGTTCAAAGTCGCTCTTTCTCCCCTCCAGGTCTTCTTCTCTGCCTACATCTTCAACAGCAACGTCATGGTGAAAGTGGCCACGCAGCCGGCAGACAACCCCCTGGATGTTTTATCCCGGAAGCTTCACCTGGGGCCCAGCGTTGGCCGAGACGTCCCCCGCTTGTCGCTGCCTGGCAAGCTTGTCTTTCCAAGGTAGGACTGGGCTTCTTTGGTTCCTGTCCTTGACTTCTCGACTTTGGGAACTGTTTTCAGGACATGATTGCCCTTACAAAAGAGAGACCCGTAGCCTTGCCGTTCATCAACCTGGCTTACCTGGTGGTTGCCGGCCAAGAGGGAAGGAAGGGCTGGTGCTGGGGGCGTTAACGCCACTTGCTCTTTTGCAGTTCCACGGGCAGCCATTTTTCCATGCTGGGGATCGGAGATATTGTGATGCCAGGCCTCCTGCTTTGCTTTGTTCTGCGTTACGACAACTACAAAAAACAAGCGAACGGAGATTCCTGTGGCACAGCGGGGCCCGGGAACATTTCTGGCCGGATGCAGAAAGTCTCCTATTTCCATTGCACTCTCATCGGATACTTTGTGGGTAAGAGGAAAGGACAGCTGGAAAAGGCTGTGACAACGGTGAAACCTGTGTCTGTGTGTGTCAGAGGTGGGTTCCTCCCGGTTCACACCGGTTCTATACAACCGGTACTAAACCGGTGGTGACATCATGGAGCCGGTTCTATTGGTGCCGGTCCGTGGATGCCGCCATCTTTTTTTTTTTTTTTGATTATTATTTTTCTTTGGAATTTTTTGCTGGTTTTTGCTTCTGCGCATGCGCAGAAGCCGAGTTTTCGGCACTGCGCATGTGCCGCCATCTTGTTTTCAGCTTTTTTGGGGGGGGGATTTTTTTGCTTGTTTTGCTTCTGTGCATGCGCAGAAGCCGAGTTTTCGGCACTGCGCATGCGCGGCTGCGTGCGCAAAGCGCGCCCGCGCAGTGCAGCCACGCGGCACGGGAGGAAGCGAACCGGCGGTGAGGTAAGTTAGAACCCACCCCTGGTGTGTGTGTGTGTTTGTGTGTGTAGAGGTGTTCGTTGGATCCCTCCACGGAAAGAATATGTTTCCCTCTTTAACAGTCTTGGTAGTATTGTCCTGAATCTCTCCCTCTCACAAACTGCTCATTTGGGTTTGCCGTTGTTCATAATTTAGAGTGGTTTATGATTCTTTCCCAAGTACAAAACAAAACAAAACAGGTAAGAAGTTCAAATTCTTAAAACTCTTGTATGTTGATCAAAACTTAACTTACACACATACAGGTTGTTCTTGACTTACACCCACAATTGGGTATGGGATATCGGTTGTTGAGAGAGTAGTCATTAAATGAGACATCACATGACTGCTTCGCTTAACAACCACAATGCTGGCCCTCTCAGCTGCTGTTGTTTAGCGATCTCAGGGGTCATTAAGCGGATGGAGTTCCAGGTAAGGAACTCCAGGTGTGGGACACACGTTGGGAGTGCTGTGGACAGGTTTCTCCCCTCAGACTGAAGATCCTCCCTGCCACTTGTCGGCCCCTGAACAGAGAAGTGTTTGAAGGCTTGTCCTTCAAGGGCTTCTTCCACTCCCTGAAGCACCCCACACGCCTTACCCAACCACATTGCCCTTCTCTTCTGGCACTGAAAATCTTCCTCGGTGAAATCCAAGCAAGAGTTTCAGTGCTAATATGGATAGTCGGCCTGCACCGGCTTCCCAGGGTCTCCCCCACCCCTCTGAAGCACCCCATAGAAAGCCTTGACTTTCTGGGGAAACTGGCAGATTGCAGATGGCGATCACATGACTGCAGGGCACTTGCCATGGGCATAAGTGCCAATGGGTTGCCAAGTGCCCAGATTACAATCACTTTGGGGGGGGGGTTGGAACATTTTGTGATGGTCAGACCATAAAGCACCCTTTCTGAGGCATTGTTAATCTGAACCTCATTAAAATGACACCGTTTATGTAGAAATAGGGAGAAATGGGGAAATAGATGTATAAACCCGTATGTGTGTATGTATTTTTGTGCCTTTTGAGTCATTTTTTGGCTCCAGTGACTGCCTGGACAAGTCCCTGCCAGTTTCTTGGCAAGATTTGCAGAAGTGGTTTGCCATTGCTTCCTGCCCAGGGCGGAGAGAAGAGGCCAAAGGTCAGCCAGCTTACAGCCTGGTACCTTGAGCAATACATGATAAACATAATACATGCAGCATGGATTTCTAAATAGTTTCCAAACGGGACTTCTGGCAATTCAGATACAGAAAGAGAGATCACTGTATAATTGGCAGAAAACTTCTTTGTCATTGTAACAGCCTGGGGCTTGCCACTTCCTGCCAGCTTTCCCAATCATTTGATTGTAGGAAGCCAGCAGGAAATTGCCCAGCCTAATGGCATTCACTTAACAGTGGCACACACAGACTGCCTGGATTGCCATGGCTAAGCAAAGCGGTCTCACTTTATGACCCCATTGCTTAGTGACTGCATTCCTGGGCGTGGGTTGAGGAATACCTGTAGACTTTTTAACCAAACTTAGAAGAGGATTTATGCTGGGAATTCCAAATAGAATAATTGAATTCATGAGGTATGGTAGCTTCAAGTTTTTTGTTTAGCTTTTTTTTTTTTTAACACAAGCTTTTCTAAAATACAGGTAGTCCTTGACTTAGGACCATAATTGAGCCCAAAATTTCTGTTGTTAAGTGAGAAATTTGTTAAGTGAGTTTTGCCCCATTTTACGACCTTTCTTGCCACAGTTGTTAAGTTAATCACTACAGTTGATAAGTTGGGTAACCCGGTTATTAAGTGAATCTGGCCTTCCCATTGACTTCCCTTGTCAGAAGGTCGCGAAAGGTGATGATGACATGACCCTGGGACACAACAACGGTCATAAATATGAATCAGTTGCCAAGCATCTGAATTTTGGTCACATGATCATGGGGAAGCTGCAAAGATCGTCCCTGTGAAAAACGGTCATAAGTCACATTTTTCAGTGCCGTTGTAACTTTGAACAGTCACTAAATGAACTGTTGTAAGTCAAGGATCACCTGTATAGCCCTAATTTTTAATTAGTTTTAAACATACATATATAGATAGGCTAACTAGCTAATAGCATGACTAGCTGAGAAATATAGTTTTGGAGCCATTATTAACTCTCGGAAGCTTTTTTACTTTTGAATTGGCAGCAAAGCTGGCTGGGGAATTCTGGGAGTTGACGTCCACAAATCTTAAAGTTGCCAAGGTTGGAGATCTCCGGTTTGCAGATAATTCTGTTTGGAAATGGGTAGCAAAGCAGAGCCAGCAAAGACAGATCTCCTCTTCTGTCCCAGGCCTTCTAGGGATAGTAGATTTCTCCAGGGGTTGAATCTGCTGAGTAAAAATGAGCATCTTCTAGCAGTGAATTTCCTTGCCTCCTTTGCAGGGCTCTTGACAGCAACCGTGGCGTCTCGCATCCACCGGGCAGCCCAGCCGGCTCTGCTGTACCTGGTGCCCTTCACCTTGCTGCCACTCCTCACTATGGCCTACTTAAAGGTAAGTGGGGCAGGATGAAGACCAGCTCCGGGTTGCCCCCTTTGGAGCAGGGCTCTCCAACCGTGGCAACTTTAAGACTTGTGGACTTCAACTCCCAGAGTTCCTCAGCCAGCTCCACAAGTCTTAAAGTTGCCACGGTTGGAGAGCCCTGCTTTGGAGAGTCTGACCTGTAGCCACAGAGGCAGCTAATTCCTAGAAGGGCCTCTCCTGGATACTATATTTATAGTATGCTCAAAAAAAGGAAAAATGCACTCGTGCCTTGAAAGGACTGTGATCTTAAACCAGTTTTTGTTTTTATGTTAAGTTTTAAATACATCTGCATGCAATTACTTGAGACTGCCCACTGCCTGAAAACAACAACTCAGCTAATGCATGCATGTTAAATATCTTTACTTCCTCCTTGAATCCTTTGGCAGGATGGCCTGCAACAGCACTGCAGTGAGCAGGTAGCTCCCAACTTACCTCTGGTTGTTTACTGACCATTCAGATGGCCTTAGCCTAGCACGGCGTGACGGAGTGAGCTCTCGTTCTCGCCCCAGCTCCTGCCCACCTAGCACTTCAAAAGCACGCAAATGCGAGTAGCTAAATAGGTACCACTTTGATGGTAATATCGTTCTGTGCGCCTTGGGATGTATTAGACATCCTGGCCACATGGCCACGGAAGCGTCTTCGGGCAACGTTGTCTAACTCGGCTAAGAAATGGAGATGCACGCACCGGACAGCTGGTCTTTGGGTTTCCGGTGCTCCGGTGCGTGTGAAGACCAGCTGGCCGGCGGGCCGGAAACCAGAAGAGCAGCTGGCGATGGTGCGCGTGCCCACAGAGAGCTCTGCGTGCCACAGGTTCACCATCATGGCCCTAGAGTCATAAACAATTGGACGGGAAAGCTTTACCTGTTTGTTTGTTTTTTTTAAACTTTGGAAACGGTGCTGTTGTAAAATGTCAGTCACACTATCGTCTATTGGGTGCTTGGCAATTGGCCTATGTTTACAACTGATTGCAGCGTCCTGTGGTCATAGGGCTGCAATTTGTGTTGGTTTTTTGCCCGTTTCCAACAACAACAACAAAAAAGTCTATTCAGGAGAACAGATTTGAACTTATATAGATTTGAGCTATATTTTTCTCCTAACTGCCATAAAAACAAACATAAAATTGAGCCTGGTCACATGGGTGCCTGGGCGTACAACCATCATAACTCACAATTAAATTCTAGTCGCAATTGTAAGGAGCACCTGTATAATACTAAAAGCCAATACAAGAAAATGTCATTAATTCAGAATAATTATAAGCTGCCTTTGAGGCCAGGCCATTCTTGACAAAACATACATAGGCAAAACATAATAAAGTGAAACCTCATTTTAACAGAGGGATGTCCATTAAATTTAAACTGGTGTAGATCATTTGGTGATTACAGGATTGATTTTTTTTATCTCATTTGTGTCAATGTATACAAATATATGATTGATGCAAATGATATAAAATATAACCGATGTAATTATGCACGTTGGACAAATTACATGGACTGACCGGCTTTGGAAATTATGAATTAGAGACTAAAATCAGACGTGGTATTCAGCCGGTTTGTTTCGGTTCGGGCGAACCGGTAGGGGAAATTTGGACTGGTTCGCCGAACCGGCAAATACCACCTCTGGTTGGCCCTGCACCCGGTTGCCACTCCCCCCGCCCGGCCGCCCTATATATGTTGCCTTCACCACGCGGCCCAGCTAATCGCCTCGCCTCTGCGCCTCGCCCACTCTGCTCACCAAAGGTAAGCATGCCGCCCGCTCGTCCTTCGGGTCGGTTCGGGTTGGGGCCCAGGGATGTGCCGAGGTGGCGCAGTGGTTAGAGTGCAGCACTGCAGGCTACTTCAGCTGACTGCTAGCTGCAGTTCGGCAGTTCAAATCTCACCGGCTCAAGGTTGACTCAGCCTTCCATCCTTCTGAGGTGGGTAAAATGAGGACCCAGATTGTTGGGGGCAATATGCTAACTCTGTAAACCGCTTAGAGAGGGCTGTAAAGCACTATGAAGCGGTATATAAGTCTAAGTGCTATTGTGCTATTGCTATTCCCCAAGGCCCCAGAGCCTCCGCCCACTCGCTGTTCGCCTTGGCCAGGTCGGGGAATGCACCATTCCCCAGCTCCGGCCTCCGCCCGCATGCCGCCTGCTTGCTCTCCGCCTCGCTCACCTTCGTCCGCACCTTGGTGGGGGTCCCCTGCAAGGCTCGGCCGGCGAGCCTCCAGCCGCCGGTAGTTTTCGGCTGCCTTCCGAACAGCTCCGCTGCGACGCCATCCCTCCGGCACAGCAGGCTGTTTTCCTGGCTGGGTCTGGCCGCGAGTAGCACTGGCAGGCAATGGGGTGCGCGGCCGGCGCGAAGAACAGGGCGGCAACGGCGACAGCGGCGACGGGACTTCTTCAGGCCTCTTTTTCGGTCTGTAGTTTTTGGTAGTTTTGGGCGCAAGAAGCCTGCAGCCGCCGCTGCCGGCTCGATTCCTGCTGTCAAAGAGGCTTCTCACACCGAAAAAGAGGCGGTGGCTGCAGGCTTCTTGCACCGAAAACTACAGGCTGAAAAAGAGGCCTGAAGTCCCGTTGCCGCCCTGTTCTTCTCGCCGGCCGCACACGCGCATCCCATTGCCTGCCCATGCGCGGCCGCACCCCATTGCCAGACTCGGCCAGGAGAACGGCCTGCTGCGCTGGAGGGACGGTGTCGCAGCAGAACTGCTCGGAAGGCAGCCGGACTGCGGTGTCCCTTTAAGGTACTTCGACGTGGAGGGGAGGGGGCACCATAAAGGGACAGGCCGCAGGAGCTGCCTTTTCTGCCGGTTCTGTGGGTGTGGCTTGGTGGGGGGGTGTCATGTGACTGAGTGGGCATGACCACTCACAGCAAGGTGCCGCCCACCAAGCCACGCCCACAGAACCGGTAGTAGAAAAATGTGACTCCCACCACTGATAAAATGTTGCCCATCTGAACTCTTCTAAAGGGTGGGTAGCTGGAGAACTGATCTTTCCTGCGTGTTGTCCTATGGCTAAACTAACTCCCTGGCTTAGCTACCACCCGCTCAGCAAATACTCAGAGTTACAACAGTGCTGGATGAGGAGACGTAACACTCTGTCCTTGAATAGCGTCCCCATGGTCACGTAATCATGATTTCGGTGCTCCAGACAAGCAGAGTCAATGGAGAAGCTGGCAGGAAGTTACAAGTGACAAGCATGAGCGTAAGCATGATTTGCTTAGTAGCTAGAACTGACGTCTTACGTTCAACATAGTCCTGCAATTTTTCACTTTACAACCTTAGCCATTAGCAATGGGGTTGCTGTTTCCAATGAAAATCATTAACCGAGGATTACCTGTACTTTTTGCAACCTGCACACTGTGACTCTAAATGAAGCCGTAGGATTTCACCATGGAGCAACATGAACCGCAGGGACCAAAATATAAAGAAGGGCATCGAAAGGCAAAATATACTAAAGGTTGTTGTGAGGCCTCTGGGGCCATTTTCGTAGAATAAACCTGGTCTTTTTGGGATGGGGGTTGAGAATAAGCCGTTCCTGATGCCTCCCAGGGCAGCATGTGCCATTTTCTGTTCCGTCTGGAGCTAATGAGATGTTCTGCTAGGCTTGTTGGCTAAAATGGCCCTTTAGATAATTGGTCCCCAGCCATTTCCCTTCAGAGGTTCACACCAGCACTTTGCATGGGGGCTTGAAATGTATTGATTGCCTCTGCAGTGGTCCCGACTCCTGCCCCCGCCAGCCTTTCTTCAGAGGAATTCTGTGAAAATACTTCATAGCAGACCAGGGATTGTAATTGCAGTAATCTGTATATTTGAACCCTTGGCAAGAAATTGAATGACTTTATAAAGAGATCAGGATTGGGGGAACTCATAGTCCTTCTTGACTAGGCGTCACCATGGTGTCCTTCTGATCCGTCTCTGAGGGGTTGGTGGGAGAGTCACTCTTCTCCTTTCTGAAGAAGCAGCTCCAGTCAGTGGTGGGAGGGGAATGCTGAGACTTTGTGGACCTCTCCCTTCCTTCCTTAGACTTAGAATAGCTTTATGGTCACTTTGAATGTAGACTGATCGGCATACATTAAAATGAAATTTCGTTGCATACAGCTCTCAAAGGGTCTCCACCTCCAATATACACTACATACACATGACACAACAAACAAACAAACAAACACACACACTTATGCATATACCCACATATATCCTTCCTTGCTAATCTCCAGCTGATTGGGGGGGGGGCGGGGAAGGCATCCATGACTCTATCCTATGTACATCTTAGTCCTGGGCCAAAGACCTGGAGCCTTAGAAACAGCCCATTCCTGGGAGGGGAAAGAACAGGTTCCCACTGAATCCCACCCAGATGGAGCAGCTTTGGGGTTATGTGTGCCAAGCAAGTCTAGATGAACCCATCTTTGATTCTGAATAGAATAGTGCACCCCAGTTCAGGAGCCCTTTGCCATTTGTGAGCGTCCCTGGACTCGCACGTCCTGCTCAGTTGGCAGGGGGCAGCTGTGACCAGGTTTCACACCGTAATATTTTGTGTGCCAATTGTGACCGTTCTGGATTGGGCAGGCTTGCTCACAGTTGCTCAGCCCTGGTCACTTCCCGTTGGATGGCTGTGGGGTGCTCCATGCCTGGCTGTTCTTGAACACTCAGAAGCTGCAGCTTTACAAAACGCTGGGAGTTGGAGACCACACTTCTTAAAGTTGCCCAAGTTGAAAAATCCAGTCCTACGTGATTGTGTCCTCACAAGTAATAAGCAAGGGCCACTTGGGGGACTTTGAGTAGTGCCCCCACGCTTAGGAGCTCCCCGTCCATGGAGTCTCGGCCAGCTGCATTTCTCTAGGCTTGAAGCAAAGCTGTCGAGGCCCTTTTGCATCCTCTAGCACAGGAAGGGCAAAGGAGCTGCGATTTTGCACTTTCTAGTTTAACTTTGTTTTGGTTACTTAATTTTCTTCCGGGTATTCTTATTTGATGAAAAGATTGACATCTCTCTAGAGCCTTGGGGATTGGGCAGCTTACAAACGCAGTAAATAAACGAACTAGCAATCTCTAATTCTCCACTCTCTACAGACCCAGGATTTTGTCACTGCTACATACATTAAATCTGATTTATTTATGATTACATTTATATGCTGCTCATCTTGTTCAGAGGCTTGATTTTTCTGCCCATTCCTTGCCTGTTTTTACTTTTCAGCTGGGATTGTTAGTATTGTTTGCTCACAGACCATACATTTCCTTCCTTCCTTTTTTCCTTCCTGGTTCTCATTTGGGAAGAGAAGTGAAGGAGCTGAGCTGCTCTGCTGTCTCCCTGCACCTGTTGCTATCTCAGCATGGTTGAGATGAGAGAAAATGGCCACCCCGCCCCTTTGCTCCCCTTTGCTGCTGGCACGGCCCCAACGCACCTTCCCTTGGGGTCCTGAGTGCCTTTCGGACTTCCGTTTTGATCACGCCCATCCTCTACTTCCGTTCATTCTTAGATGAGAGGGAATCTTTCTGGGTGTCCATAATGTTTTCCCAAGATGCCCCCACTCCGTGTCTGTATTTGAAAGAGAGTGCCGTTCTACTGTGACCTTAGTTTTGAGGCGACTCCTCTTGCCTTCCCTTTGACCGGAGGGTTTTTGTGGGTGGGAGCCCTCTGGCTCACCTGGCCCAGGAGTCTTCCCTCTCTTGCCAGGAGCCCCTGATTCGGAAAGGAGTCCCGTTAGGAAAGTCTCCAAGGTGTTGCTCTGCTCTTTTCTCCCTTCCTGGCCAGGTCCTTTCATAGGAAGGAATGCAATAAAGCTCCCTCTGCCTTCACCTCCTGCTCAGAATAATCCCTTGCAGCGCCTCCAATTCTGCATCTTTTGTTTCCTGTGAAGGACGGGTATCCTTGGTGAAGAGCCACTTGTTAGCTCCAGCTATCGCATCACCTGGACAGTCACGGGATCATGATCACTTGGCAACCGCTCACGCTTATGATGGTTGCAGCATCCCACAATTACGTGATCACCATGTGCAACTTTCCCTGCTGGCTTCCCACAAGCAAAGTCAAGGGGAAACTCACAAGTCCTTCCGTTTTAAATCTTCCCCACCCAGCGGTATCCACCCCAAGCCCCGCCCCACTTGCGCCCCACCGGCCCCTTGTGCGCCCCCACTGCCCCTCCTCCACCCGGCCGCAGCCATGTACCTGCCAGCCAGCCTGCTTGCAAGCCGTCTCAGGCTGACAACTTCCTGTCAAGCTTCCCATTGACTTTGAGTGTTGGATGCTGGCAGGAAGTTGCGACGAGGTCCTTGCTTAATGACCCACAAACCTTGCTTAACAACAGCAGTGGGGACTGCTGGGGTTGTTGTTGCTAAGTGGTGATGTCCCACTTCATGACGCTTAGCAATGGAAATCCCAGTCCCAATTACCGCCACTAACCGAAAACTATCTGTAGCGGGAAAGGATATTTGTCAGTGAGACTCTTGCATGGCGTCCCTATAGGTGTGGCCCAGGAAGGCAGCCCGTTTCTCTTGATGGGACAGTCCGAGCGTTGCTTCTCTCCCTCTCAGTAGAAAGTCCCGAGCCTCACGCTCTGTTGTGGCCTCTTCCTCAGAGTAGGGGACTCTGCAGAATCCTCTTCTTCGGTCTTGGAAGTTTGTGTCGGCTGCTCTTTATTCCCTGGCATCCTCGAAGTTTCTGGATGAGAAGGGAAACGTTTTCAAAGAAAAGAACCAAGAAAGTCCAGTTGCCTTTTGGAAAAGCACCTCTGGGACATCCTGGAATGTCTTCTGAAGCTCCAGAGAATAAGAGCTTTTCTTGAGAGCTTGGCCACTGCGGCATCATCCTCTACTTTGGGTCTCCTCTTTTTTTTTTTTTTTTTGTTTGTTTTTAGAAGCATTCTTGTAACTCTTGCCTATCTGTAAGCGCTTCCTGATTTAATGATCCCAAGATAACAGCTGACAATTATTGGCTTTCTTTCTTTCTTTCTTTCTTTCTTTCTTTCTTTCTTTCTTTCTTTCTTTCTTTCTTTCTTTCGTTGTCTTTTGTTGGCCTCTTTTTTTTTTTTTTTTTTTTTGTTTGTTTCTAGAAGCATTCTTGTAACTCTTGCCTATCTGTAAGCGCTTCCTGATTTAATGATCCCAAGATAACAGCTGGAAGTGGACGCTTTGCCTCCAAGGCAAGCAATCCTTTTCCAGCACAGCTGTATCTCTCTGCACTCCCACTACATGTGGCTTTTGGGGTTTTTTGGAAGAGAGCAGACACGGCTCCTGCTTTCCAGGTCCCAAGAGCAGCTCCTCACATCATCTCAGGTGAACAGTAACCGTAAGACAAAGGTGCCGCCTCCTTGATCTGCCAAAGTCCTCTTTGCCCGCTCAGTGAGCCTTGCTGCCTAGGGAGCCTCCCTTACATGCCTCAAGTAGGTCAGCAGCATGCCCTGCTCCAGTGGGCATTCAGCAGTGAAATGCAGTCAAGAGCAGCCATCTCTCCCTGTCCTCCTTTCTCCTCTTCCTTTTCTCCTCTTCGGCTGAACTCCCCTGCCAGACTTTGGCTTCTCTTCCTGTTTGTTTGCTCAGCAAGCTTCCCAAACTTCGGAAGCCGCCTCAGCCAGGTCCACAGAAAGCAGGGCTCCAACTACACACAGAGGGCAAGGCAGCAGGAGCATTCAGTCAGCAGCCAATCCCTCTGCTTGGTTCTTCCACTCTTCCTCTTCGCTCTGCTTATTTGAATTCCCCGCTAGACTCCTGCTTGCTTGGGGTTTACACATAGCAATAGCCCTTAGACTTACATACCGCTTCACAGTGCTTTACAGCCCCTCTCTAAGCGGTTCACAGAGTCAGCCTATTGCCCCCAACAATCTGGGTCCTCACTTTACCGACCTCGGAAGGACGGAAGGCTGAGTCAACCTTGAGCCGGTCAGGATCGAACTGCTGGCAGCCGGCAGGAAGTAGAAGTAGCCTGCAGTACTGCATTCTAACCACTGCACCACCACCAGATGAATTAATTCAGATTATTATAATTTAATTAAATTTATATGCCACCCTTCTCGCTGATAAGGCGACCCTGGGCAGCTTACAAACAGTAAAAAGATAAATATAGAAACAATTCAAATTACAATTTCAACACTGTATAAGCAAAACTATATAATTACTTCAGCATGATAGTATTCTTCAGGTTGGGTGACATCACTGAGAAGGCCCTGTTGCAGAGGTGGGTTGCTCTCGGTTCGGCCCGTTTCTGCAAACCGGTGGCGGTGGGAGGCTCCGGCCACTTGCCCGGGACGCTTCTGCGCATGTGCACAAACCCACTACTGCCCTGTTGCCATCATCGGGTCTGTTTTCAGCAGGAGTGGGGGTCTCCAATTAGGGTATGACATTATTCAGGAACGCGGCCAAGCGCTCGTCTCTTGGGAGTCGGTGCTTTGAGTGGGGACAAGAAGCAGGCGCGGGGGGGGGGGGAGAGATGCCTGGGTTCAGCAGAAGAACACCTTCAATGAGGAGAGTTTTCCAATGCTCGTACAGTCCTCAATGTGCGTGCCCACAGTTACAGTCGTAAGTTGTGACGGTGGTTATGATCACGTATTTCGCCCAATTTTCACATCCTTTTTTGCAGCAGTCGTTAAGTAAACCCATTATTATGGGTCATTTTTTTTGCTGAGAAGTGGAAATAAATGCCAATTTTGGGCAAAAAAGGTCATAAATTGTGGCCATGTGACTGCAGGATGCTGCAAACGGCCATAAATACGGGCTGGTTGCTCAGCACACGCAGTGTGGTCAGTCTGCAGGGAGGGGCCTGGGTGTCAAAACATTAAATCTGGATCATAAGCTTTTTTGGGGGGGGGGGTGTCCATCATAGCTTTAACGGTCACTAAGCAACTGGTCGTAAGTTGGGGACTATCTGCAGCTGGCTTTTGATTTTGATAGGGAAGTGCATTCATGGTGGAAAGCAGATAATTGTTTTTCCTCTCTTAAACCAAATTTTCTTCAGGAAATCTTTCTAATGACAGGGCCTGCCAGGATTGCATTTATGTAACACAAGCAGGGAGTCCAGAGGTCACTTGTCCAGCTGAAGATTGGGGACCCCCACAACATCCCTTCCTGCCTCTAATGGGGTGAAGACAGTCCTCAAAATTCCCCCCACCTGGGCCCCCTCCCTGTTTTACTTCTCTCCCGATCTCTTTTTTGACTCAAATCCAGGAAGCCCCCACTGGCCCTTCCACAACATCTGCTCAACAACTTCTAACATCGATTCCCAAATGGGTCGCTGAATGCCCACTTGTAGGGAGACATCTGAATGACCCCAGCAGGCTTTGACCTACCACATCAGCAATGGACAATCCTGAATAGGATTCGCACCCTGCTCTCTGTATAAACAGGGCAAAACATCCTCCCCTCAGTGTGACTGCGGGGTCCCACATCAAACTCTAGATCACATCGTAACCGGCTGTGAGCCGAGGGCCTATACCGGCCTAGCATCTGTTTTTTAAAAAAAATATAAATGATGTGCGCTTCAATGGTTAGATGGCCTAGATACTGGTATTTGAACATAGATCTTTTTAATATTTATATTTTATTATATTTTACTAATCTAGGTGAAATGTTAATATATACCGGTACATTGCTAGTCCACGTATGATATGCCGTACGCTAAATAACTAATCCGATCTCTTTCACAGGGCGATCTGCGCCGCATGTGGTCGGAGCCATTCCATTCGAAGTCCAGCAGCTCACGGTTCTTGGAGGTATGATGGAGCGGACGGACAGCGGCCAAACTTCTGCCTGGTCCTTTTTTCACTCACAGCTTGCTTGCCGGTGCCTGAGGCTGGGCTGGTACTTGGGAGCATTGCCAGTTTGTGGAACTTGTACAGATGGACTTGCTGTATTTCCAGGAGGGGAGGGCAGAGCTGCTGGGCTTCCTCTCCAGCCTCCCTTCCTCCTTGTGACTGGAGACCCCCTGCCCAGCTCCCTTCTCCTCCCGGCCCCCCTCCTGTTTACAACTCAGTGCCAGACCATCCGCTGTTCTTGAGGGGGGCAGGAGGAGGAGGCAGCAGCCTAGATCAGAAAACGGCACCACTGCTGAGTCATTGAGGAACTTGTGAACACTACAAGGAAAAATGGCCACAGCACTTGGAGTTTCCTGGAAAACCCCACCAGTACTTTGGATCCTGTTTTTCCGTTGGACTCCAGTTTCGGAAAGAACTGAATTCCTTCTCTCACTGTACTCTTTTTTTTTCTCTCTCTCTCTTCCATTTATTTTCTCCTGTGGTGTGAGGTGACCTATGACATCCACAGACATTGATTGACTTCTCGCAGTTATTACACCAGATTAAAAACTTTGTTGTAACAAGTTACATTTCCACCCTGATATCATAATGCAGTGAATAAGAGCACCACACAGACACACACACACAGACACACACACACACGCTCCTACACTCCTCCTTTTATACATCCCTCCAGGCACATATAGCATTGTATATGTGTATGAACCAACACAAAACACAGACCGCCACCCACACTGCCAGGGTAAACTCTGCTAGGATCATGCTTTGTAGCTGAGGGGCTTGCTGTAATTTTGAGCATGTAGAGCAGTTGACAATGGCTTTCTTGTATATGGATCTGCAAACAGCCCGATGCCACTCCCTGTTCCTCCCCACCAGTGAAACTTCCAGTTTCCTTTTCTTTTAAAGGTGTAGTATGTTGTACTGAACGTCCTCCTGGATTTTAGGGGATTTTCTTTTGATTTGCAATCAATGTAGCAAACTTAGGGGAGGAAGAAAGACGAAGCCGTTTCCTTCCTGCCCCGTTTTGTTTGTGGGTTTGTTTTTTACAACTTGTCCATTACCGTTTTTAGTAGCACTCTTCTTGACTTAATGCATGTATTATAGCAGCTGTTGTCTTCGTGTGTTCTGATCATAGTAATGTATGACTTGTAAATACATTTTTTCTATTTTCTATTTTTTGGTAATTTCTTTTGCATTGTTTCATTAAGTGTGTTGTATTTCTCCCCATTACCCAGTGTTTAAAAGTGGGGGACCCCACCCTCTGCTGTTGTGATGGTCAACGTTTATGATGACTACTTTGTACCTGGGAGTCTCTTAAAAACAAGGACTTTTCTAAACAAATTGTCCAGGTTCTGTTGTGTTAACTGTGACAGATCAACCGTTTCAAAGTTTCCCGGCATAATGATCTCTTTCTGATCAAAAGAAAAGTTTCTGGTTTTCTATAGGAAAGGTTTGTGCCTGTAAAATCTCAAATCCCAGGTGGTTACAGGCCTTTCCTAGGCTTGCTTTTAAGAAGTTGGACCTGAGATGCTTTATTGACCTTTTGTCATACATGGACAGTCATCTCCTGGCATGCAACTATCCCTCATTGTTTCCTTTCTCAGCAAGTTCCAATTTGAGAGCTTCCTGGAAGCATCTGGTTTAGGTGCCTGCAGGAGATGGCGTGGTGGACCCCACTCATCTGATCCAATGGACCTGCTCCGGGTCTCCAGTTTAGGAGGCACCTTGAGAAAAGTGGCACAGGAACACAATTCTTAAATTAAAGGAACCCCACAGCTTCCCTCGAGAAGTTGTGGGTGTTCCACCACTGGAGGCTTTTAAAGACCATTTGTCTGGAATGGAGAAGGGGGTAAAGGTGTCCAACCTTAGGAACTTTTAAGACTTATGGTCTTCAACTCCCAGAATTTCCCAGCCAGCATAGTCTTACATTTCCAAGAATGGACACCCCGGTAGAGGGTCTCCTGCTTGAGCAGGGGTTGCACTGGAAGACCTCCAAAGTCTCTTCCAACTCCGTTATTCTGTGTTCTGTGTGTGTATTTCATCTTTTCTCCGTCATGGAACTTGCAGGCCACCCTGCTTCCATCCCGGCCCTGACCACTCCAAGAGCTGCTTGACTTCTAAAGATGGCTGCTTCTGTTGTCTTTACACGCGGTCCAGGTCAAATGGTCTGTCTGGAGCATGTTGAAATTTTTGTTGTAAACGAATCCAGGACTTCTGTAATTTCCAAACCAATCTAGCTTTCGTACCGTGCATTGAAGACTCACAGTTTATCTTGGTTTAGTTGACTAATTGGAGCCGATCCTAAGAATTCCTGCACATTTCTCACACGCGACTCATCAGGCCGACCTCTGCTGTATCTTGATGTTTGCTTGCTTTAAACTTGTTCTTCAGTCAGTTTTACTATTTGAAGAGCAGAGACCTTTGGAAAAGGAGCCACCTTGGAACGGAAGTTTATTTTGCGTTTGTTCAAGTCACAGGGCAGGAATTCACTTCCAAATACAGATTCTCTTAAAAGCTTTCATTAGCAGCCGGTGTGCATTTGCATATGTGACAGCTGTGAAGACGCTTGCAGGTTGCTTAGAGAGGCAAGATTTTTTTTAATGAAGGGGACGAAACCCTTCCCTGACTTCCGGTCCACTAATTTTGCATACTGGATTTTTGCACCCCCTCCTTCCCTTACCCCCCCCCCCGACCCACAAAACTCTCGGTGGGACTGGGCTTGAAATTTGAAAATCCTTACTGAAATCCCCAGGTTTTTTGCAGTTGAAAGTTCTTGTCACTTTCAATCATTTTTCACTTCTCAGAGATCATTTTCTTGTTCTCAACGATAGTGATGTAATCACTTGTGTTAAAATCAGTTTTGGTGCTCCTAGGAGAATTTACCCATTTGCATGGAGGATTGACGTAAATTGCAGGTTATGAGAGAATGTGAGGAACGTTTTGAAGCTATGATAACCATTTGTTGTTGGGCTTTTCTTGTCCGGCTCTAGGGGGCTGGGAATTGGCAGGCAGGAAGCACATCTGGCCACCTTGTCGAAGGGCCTGGAAGCAGCTGGGAAGCCTGCAATGATCGGGGTCTCGTGGTGTCCAATCCGCCTTCCTCCTGGGGGGCCTTTTGATGCGCTGCGATGGGTTAAGAGTGACTGGGATTTTCCACTGCGCAAGAAGCGTATATGTGGTGTTTATTTTGCTCTGCTCAGACCATGCCTTTCTATAAAATATTCCCAATGTACGCATATTTTTAAACCATACTTTTTAGAAGTCATATTTTTACAAGTCCGTTAAAAAGCAGCTCCAAAGTGGATGCTATACTTGTACTATAATTAACATCCCAGCATCTTATAAAGTATATATTAATTTGTGCTTGTGGCTCTAATTTATTTAATGAGATGTGTCGGAATTATATGTCATTGAGGCACTGATTATCAGTGTCTGGTTTCTCCAAATCCATTTAAAAATGTTTTTGTTTTTGATCCCTTAAAAGAGAAAAAAGAGGGAGGCAAAATTATTATACAGGCAGTCGATGCTGGGTTGTATTATATCAAATTACACATTTTACTTTCTATTTAAAACTCTGCTCGTTTTCTGCTTTGAATTGGCTCTGTGGGAGGAAACAGTGGCTCACTTCATGTTCTCCCACCGTGGCTTTAAAATGACTAGAAACTGGTGGAGTTTTTGTTATTTAAATTCCCCAACTCTCTAGGCAAGATGCAGGCCTTCTTTGACCATAATTTTAGCAGGGGCTTGAGTATGAACGGAGGCCCAGAGTAGCAGGAGACTGCTCTCTGGTGCAGAGTGGAGGCCCTTTTCCTAAGAAAAGCTGCCCAAGTGCACGTGCAGATGCCAGCCGGGGTGGGTAGCGCTGGAGCCAGTGGAGATGGCTCTGCTAAGCCCTGCCAGTCGGAGACATCTTAGTGGCCGGAAACCTCACTTGGGGTCTCCTCCTTCTCTGCATTGAGTCCCCGCTTGTTGGCTCTTGCCCAATCCATTGCCCTGCCCAAGCACTGCTTCAGATGCCAGCTCTGCCAGCCTCTCTGGAAGGATTCCAGGGTGGCTGGACAAATGGCCATGGAGAGTCCCAGAAGGTCTAACAAGATCACAGTCCCTGGTTTTTTATTCCCAGCACGGGTTATCCCTCAAGGCACCCAGGTTTTTTTGTTGCATGGCTGGGCCTCCCAAAAACCAAGGAAAGTTTGCCTTCAGCAGCTCTCCAACTCTTGGTAATCCCACCCTTGTGTTTTAAGACTTGCTGTACAAGGTGTTGTCTGGGCGCTGATGTATCGGGAACCGAGGAAGAACCTGCCAGAGGAGTCCCAAGGATGATCCCTGAAAAGCTTCTGAGGAGGAGGAGCAGCAGCAGCAGAAGCAGCACATTTTGTTGACTTGCTTAAACATTTTGTTAAGTATTTTTGATTCAGAAGCTCATACTTTCTTTTCCTGTGGTGTAACTGTACAGGTAGCCCTTAAACTGAATTTGGGTTGCTAAGCAATGCAGTCATTAAGCAAATCATTATGTGATCAGACCCAATTTTATGACTATTTGTTTTACCACAGTTAAGTCAATCACCGTGGTCACTAAGTGAATCACACGATTGCTTAGCGAATCCAGCTTCCCCGATTGGCTGCTTGTCAGAAGCCGGCTGGGAAGGTCACACACTGACCGCAAGATGCCGCAACCGTTGTAATATGAGCGCCCAAGTTGTGATCACGTGACCGCAAAATTGATGTAAGAGTTGTAACTTCAAAGCAAGCCCCTTTTTCTGTAACTCTGAATCATTGTTAAGTGAAGAGTGGTGTTGAGAGCTACCTGTAGCTGTATTGTGATGTTCTCGGGGTGAAAGGGCAGACACAGATACGCCAAGACGGATGGAGATCCTCAACGGCCCGACATTGAGCTTCCTGGACTCGATAGGATCCCCTCCACCTGCTGACATCTTCCACTTGCGATGGGCGAAAAGTAGATCCCACGCTTGTGCTACTTCTCTAGTTATTAATCCTGGAATGGTGCATTTTGAACTTTCTTTTTATCCCCATCTTAAAAGACCAATTTTACCTGCAATATCTTTATTATGTTTTAAATAGTTATGTGAGTTGAATACTGCTTCAGTGGCAACCCTTTCCAAGAAAGATATAACTTAATATCACTATCAAAAGTTAAAGATTAACAAAAGTTAATCTTGCTGCACCAAGGAAACGCTCTACAACATCCACAGCTACAGCCATTTGCATTCAGAATCACCTTTAGCTTCCGGGTGGCCTTCCAGGGCAGCCCCATATAGAGTGTATTGCAGTAATCCAACCAAGGGAGAAGCAAGGCATGTGGACAGAGCAGCAAATCTCCTGGTGCAGAAATAAGATGCACTTGTGGCAAGAGCCCCCTTGGCTGCCGTTGCCACATCTCCTTCAGGCAGAAGCCACGAGTCCAACTGGTGATTCTGGTTCATCAGATCCAAATGAAGGGAGTGCAGCCCTTCCATAATCGAGGATGGAATCTCCCTGGACTCAGATAGTCTTGGGATCCAAACCAATTCCATCTTACTGGATTCCGACTTCTGGTCACTGCTTTGTGACTTGATGCCAAGATACCCAGCTGAATATTGGCCTCTGATATTGTGTCAAGAAATAACCTGCCACACTTCATACGGATGTTGTAGAGAAGGAGTGGAACATTGCAGCCACCCACAACTGAAGGGCTCAGTTTCTCCCACTACCATTTGCTGGATTATTATTATTTATTATTTATTAAATTTGTATGCCGCCCAACTCCCAAGGGACTCTGGGTGGATTCAGCTTAGCAGAAGAACAAGCACTCCACCGAGTCCCAGACGCAGGAGATGGCCCGGACCGAAGCTGTGATTTAATCAAAGGCTGCTCAAAACTCAAGGAGGCACACAGGTCATCAAAAAGCATGGATATTGTTTCTGAAAATCTATTTCCTCCAGAGTTACAGACCCACAACCTATTCAAGAACTTTCACCACGAATGAAGCATTAGAGACTGGTTGGTAATTCTCCAAATCAGACTGAATGATGTCTAATTGAACAAGGAGAGCAGTTCCACTGATTGGAAAAGGCAGGGATCCAGCCCAAAAGAGTTGGTAGAGTTGGTGTCCTAGAGCAGGGGTCTCCAACCTTGGCAACTTTAAGGCTGGCGGACTTCAACTCCCAGAATTCCCCAGCCAGCAAGACTGGCTGGGGAATTCTGGGAATTGACGTTCACAAGACTTAAAGTTGCCAGGGTTGGAGACCCCTGTCATGCCCCTGTCAGAGTCTGACTCTGCAGCGGAAGATGAGCTGGAACAAGAACTGACAGCGAGTGAGAGGGCAGCTCAGCTCCGTTGGCCTTGGAGGAAACTGGGGAAGGGCAGAGTCAGTCCAGGCCGTTCAGAATTAGCAAGGCCTGCAGGCAGGCAGGAACAGAGCTCAGCCGAGGAGCAGGAACCACCCTCTTCAGATGCAAGGGCTTGGAGAGTGCAGAGGAGGCGGGATCAGCTCAGATGGAGGAGCCACTCACAAGGAGAGTGCCCCGCCCAGCTTCACTAGGCACACCTGGGGAATGAGACTTAAGGAGACGCTGTGGGGAGGGGCATTTGTCGGGAACAACCGCTGAGTTCCTGGAGTGTTGTGTGAACTTGCCAAGAATCCTTGCATTCCTGTGTGGCGTTCTGGACTGATTATCTGTATCTTTTTCCCCTTGAACTCCTTGCTTTGTTCTTGTTTTGCTAGATAAATTTGGGATTTATTGCCGTGCAGCCTTGGTGCAGACAGCACTGGGCTGGACTAATTGCAACCAGAGGTTTGTTTGGGGGAGATTTGGAGCACTAAAAGGGCCAGTTTGAACTGCCAGCTGTTTGTGTTATCTCTGTGCCGTGCCCTGGGTCATCACAACCCCTGTCCTAGAGGATCAAGATCCACTCCCTCAGACCAACAATTGCAGGCTCATCCCAGGTAACTTCACAAGAGGCGTCTCTCTTCACCTCAACTGGTGTCTCAGCAACTTAACTCTGAATGCCAGATGCTCAACATCTGGCATTCTTCAGAGCCCTCTTTCTCCTTTGGGGAGTGAGATGGACTGATCAACATTAATCAGGCTATGATATCTGACTTGTCAACATTCCCCAAATTCAAACTCTGCTGTCTCTGGTCCAAGACAATCAGGCTCCCGAGTTGGGTGCCTGTGACAAGCCCATGATTATCATGGCGACCAGAACTTCTTGACTGCATCCAACCCTGGAGGAGGCGAACTGAAGCTGCCCAAATCATCAGCCTGGGAATGTCCTGTGCTAACTTGGCAATGAGGTAGAACATGTTTCTCAACCTTGGCAACTAACCTGTTGACTTCAACTTCCAGAACATGGTGGGGAAAGCAAATTAAAATTTAACAAAAGAAAAGAGCTCCAAGCTGGAAACTAGGAGCTTGTGAGTTCTCGTCCCACCTTAGGTATGAAAGCCGGCTGGGTGAGTTTGGGCCAGTTAAATTTCAGTTAAATGCTCAGACAAAAACACCTGGCAGGGAAACCACTTTGAGGGGGGAGCCAAGGCCCAGCAAGAGCCTCCCCTTTCTCTGGGAAGCTTCAAGGGACCCTTTTCCACTTCAGGGTTCTAGCAAGCAGGAGGCTGGACCCTTGAATGTGGGTTCGAAAAAGGACCCAATTAAACCAAAAGATACAAGCAGCTGTCAGTGCTCAAATTTAATAGTTATTCTGATTGCATCAAGGAGGGCACCTGCATGTGGGGTGGAGGAAACTTGGCTTTGGGGCACAAACAAGGCACTTGGGACTCTTCTGGCTACGGTTCGCGCTCTGCCATCAACACCAGCAACTTTTCAAGGTTCGTTTCAGTTGATTCGGGTCGCTTCCCAATTCCCGGTTAATGTCTTGTCTCTGATCTGTTTCCCAACAACCTGCTTTCTTGCAGCTGTCACTGAAGACAAAGAGAAACTGCACCTGGGCAGATCTGGCTCCACGGGAATCCGTGTGGTCCATGATAGAGTAGATCTTGGCAAGAGCCTAGAGGTCTTTGGCAATTGTGGGATATGAGGCACTTGTGCACCCATTTTCCCAGGTCCTCCTTCCCCTGGTTGTTCCAGGTGCTTCTTCTCAACCTCCATTGTAGACGTGATCATCAAAGGAGTTGGATGCCCGGCTGGTGTCTTCCATGGCGAGCCAAGGGGTGGATGCTCTCCATTTAAGCCAGTCCCTGGCCTAAGGGGTGGCCCCTCTTCTTCAGAGGCCTCCGTAGCAGTCCTTCCCTTCAGCCTCGATAGGCCTTTAGCAGCTGCCCCGCAATCACCAACCTCTGGATTTCGCTGGTTCCCTCGTAGATCTCTGTGATGCGGGCATCTCGGTAGTGGCGCTCGGCCGGCATCTCTGTCACGTAGCCCATGCCGCCCAGGATCTGGATCGCCTGAAAGAAAAGCATCGGTTCTGGCATGGGTGGAATGGAGGCAGCTCCGCATCTGCAAACTGGGCCAGTCTCCCGGTCATTTAATCCCCAGGTTTTGCCAGGATCTTCTGCCCTTACAAGAAAGAAACGCAACTCACCTGCTACTGCTGTTTGGCCGTTCAACCTTTCCTGAAGAATCAGAGCTTCTGAAACTTACCTGGTGGGAGATGAAAGTCGCTGCCTCGGATGCCGACAGCTTGGCCATGGCTGCCTCCTAGGGAGAGAAAGCAGAGAAGCTACTTGGCACAGCCCTCCCTAGCAGGCTCAGGGTACACGTATGACATGCGTGTCACCGGTAACTTGCCAGGCCTCTGGAAGCCTGTGAGAGGTCTTGCTCTCACGGGACCTCTGAGGCTTCCAAAAACTATGCAACTTCCTCTTTTCTTGGGCAGGGGGAAATGGGTGTATGTGTGTGTGTGTGAGAGAGAGAGACATGCCAGCAGAGTCAAGACAGGCATTTTCAGAATTTTGAACAAGGCAAGCTCAAAAAATATCACTGGCCAAGGGGAATCTGCTGTTTATGGCTTGGCTTTCTTGCAGGGCCTGCAAATCCTGGCAGTGTCTTCCTTGGTAGGGCTAGGGGGCCTTTACACCAAGGAGGAGCTTCAGGGCCCAGTGCAGGTGCCCCCTCCCAATTGACAATTATTAAGAAATTATTAAGATCCCGCTTATTCCTTTTCATAATCTTGTAAAATGTTGGCATTCTTATGGGATGCTATTTTTTAGAAATGAAGTTTTAATTCTGGAGATCTGCCCCAGCAAAGATGGCTAGGGAATTCTGGGAATTGAAGTCCACAAGTCTTAAAGTTGCCAAGTTAGGGCACTCCTGCTAAAGAAGCTAATTATGCCCTTTCAAAAGACTATAAGCGCTCGTGGGCCATTTTCTAGGCTGCTCAGAAGATGCTTCAGTTGGTAAAGATGGAGATTACCTTTGTGTAGGGCTTTCCATTGTCACTCAAGGCGGCTGCCCTCCAGGTCAGCAGACGAGCCCCCTCCAGCGCCACCGCCATGTCAGCCAGCTTAAACTAGACACAGAACACCCCCCGGGGGGGGGGTTACCACTAAGCCACAGGAGTCTAATCCGGCATTATTTCTGGTTGGGAGACCACTCCCCTTTAGCTGAAGGGAAGACGGTGCCTCAGTGCTGCCGACGCCACGAAGGAGAGCCGAGCGGCCCTTGCAAGGCCCGTGGATGGAGCTGGGGCATTCTCCATGAAGGGGGCGGGGGGAAGGTCACATGTGAACAGTATAGGGCAGAGGTGGGCCATGATGGCCATTTTATGACCTGTGGACTTCAACTCCCAGAATTCCTGGCTGGTTCAAGAATTCTGGGAATTGAAGTCCACAGGTGGTAAAGTGGCCATAGTTGCCTCCCCCATTACAGATAGTCCTCAACTTACCACCTTTCGTTTGGGGGGTTATTTAAAGTTATAACAGCATTGAAAATAGTGACTTGTGATCAGTTTTCACACTTATGACCATCGTAGCATCCCCTTGGTCACACGATCAAACTTCAGACACTTGGCAACTGACTCGTATTTATGACGGTTGCAGTGTCCCGGGGGTGATGGTGTCATGTGATCCCCCTTTGCAATCTTCTGACAAGCAATGGGGAAGCCAGATTCACTTAACGGCCGTGTTACTAACTTAATGTACTGTGATTCACTTAACAACTGTGGAGACAAAACTCACTTAACAGCTGTATCGCTTAGCAACAGAAGTTTTGGCTCAACTGTAGTTGTAGATAGAGGACTATAGGGTCTCCTGCTTGAGCAGGGGGTTGGACTAGAAGACCTCCAAGGTCCCTCCCTACTCTCTTATTCTGCATTCTTCAGCCCCAGCCTCCAGTGGGACATGGGCTGGAGCCCCAAACTGGGCAGGGGGAGGCCTGTATTTTCTCATTTGGGCCCCAGAAGCGCCTTTAATCACCTCCCTGACCCGATGAGCATCTTCTGGGCCCTTGAAGGAGAGCTGAGCAGCAAGAAGAGCGGGAAAGCAGGGGGAGGGGGCCCCTACCTGAATGGCCTGCAGCTTGGTGATGGGGTGGCCAAACGCCAGCCTCTTCTCAGCGTAATCCACGGCACAATCCAGAGCCGCCTGGGCGATCCCCAAGGCCTGGCTAGCGATTCCAATCCGGCCGGAGTCCAAGGTTTGCTGAGGAGAAGGAGGCGATGGGGGAGGGGCCTTGGGGGGGGTCTGGGAGGGGGGTGCCCTCCGCCCTCCCCCACTCCACTCACCATGGCGATCTTGAAGCCCATGCCCTGCGTGCCCAGCAGGCTCTCCTTGGGGATGCGGCAGTCTTCGAAAATGAGGTTGGCGGTGGAGGAAGCCCTGATGCCAAGCTTCTCCTCCTTCTTCCCCAGCGAGAGGCCCGGGCACGGCATGGGCACCAGGAAGGCGCTGATGCCCTGCAACAAAGCCCCAAAGCCACGCCTGACTTCGCTGCCCAGCAGGACTTGGGGAAGGGGGGGGGGGAGGACGCAGCTTCCCCTCCTCCCAAGGGAGCCCTCGAGGAAGGTCCCCTGCTCTGCTTCTCAACCCCGCCCCCCCCCCCCCGTACGCAGCTTCCCCTCCTCCCAAGGGAGCCCTCGAGGAAGGTCCCCTGCTCTGCTTCTCAACCCAGCCCCCCCCCCATGTCCTTTGTCCAGCAGCAGCCACCACTGGGGAGGTTGTCCCAAAGACCAGGACCTCCGATTCCTCCCACCACCTTTGGACGCCCGATGAGCACGGTGGTCTCCTCTTTATCTTCTCAGCCAGATTCCTCGTCCCTCTGGAGACGTTTCCCAGGGCCCTTTCTCCCTACGCAGAGACCAGCCACTTCCCCGGCCGAGGCTGGAGCCTACCTTGTGCTTCAGGGCTCTGTCTGTGGTGGCGAAGACCACGGTGGCCGAGGCCTCCCAGGCGTTGGTGATCCAGGCCTTGGTGCCGTTCAGCACCCACTCGTCCCCAACCAGCTGAGCGACCGTGGATGCAGCACCGGCATCGCTGCCGTTTCCTTGGCAAGAAAAAGACCGTCTGCAGCCAAGAGGCGCTGTGGCTGCTGCCGGGCCACGTGCATTGGGCGGGGGCGGGGGTGGGGGGAGAATGCTGCCTTTCGCTCTTCTCCAGCAAGCACTGCCTGGCTGGCTGCACCAGGTGGACAGTGCCCTGTGTCAGACCTGCCCCAATCTGATCCCTTGGGAAAGAAAGACCCTCGACTCCCATTTGGTTAAAGCAAAAGGTTGTTTTACTAAAGACGTTAGCTGTAGTAGGCTAGCTCTGATGTTTCCCACGCTCAAAAGATACAAAAAGGTTCGCCCGCAGCCCATCCATCCCCCACCCCCGAGCAGTCCGTTTCCAGCCAAACGGAGCTCACCAAAGTGTTTTGAGAACGCGGAGATGTTTTGGGGTAATCCACCTATTTTCTCAGGGCGCCTGGCCTTGGGAAGCTGTTACAAACTGGATCCGGCCTTTATCACCTGTCATTCCCACCCCACTCCCGATTTCCATTCATGTACACACACAGCTTTATCGCCCTTCCATCCTCCCCACCCCCCACCAGCCTTTGATGGCAGGATGCCTGTGAGGCGCCAAGCCGAACCAGACAGAGCTGACACACTGCATTTCTCGGGCACTGACCATCCGCTGGACCCTGTGGAACTTCCACCTTGCTCAGCAGTCGCTTTGGCAGGCAGCCACAGAGGGGACGGTGTGTCAGCAGCATCTGAACTGAAGGGGGGCTTGTGGGGCACAGCCTCCCCCGGGAGCCCCTTACTCTCTGCTAAGCAACTATGTGAAGGCAGGACGTGGCTAAATGTTAAAAAACATGCAGCTCTTTGGAAGAAATTATGCAAAGCGGAAGTAACGGCCAGCAGGGAGCTTCCAGTTCTGGCTCTCTTCATTTCCATCTTCAATTTTTCTAGAAGCTTCTGCTCAGTCGAGCAAAGTGGAGCCACCGAGAGGTAGTTTAGAGCCACGTCAGGGCACAAAGGATGCCCAGGGGACAAAGCTGCTGCTCTGCTTTCTGGAATTTGGGGTGGGGGAGGCCCAGCCCCATCTGTGAAGCCACATCCAGGGGCTCTTTGCAGCCTCCGTTCCTCTCCACTGCATAACACCCTACAGACATATATGCACGCTTCCCTGAACAGGTAGTCCTCAACTTACAACCGTTCATTTAGTGACCGTTCAAAGTTACAACAGCACTGAAAAAAGTGACTTATGACCGTTTTTCACACTTATGACCGTTGCAGCACCTCCATGGTCACATGATCAAAATTTGGATGCTTGGCAACTGGCTCGTATTTATGACGGTTGCAGTGTCCCGGGGTCACGAGATCCCCTTTTGTGACCTTCTGACAAGCAAAGTCAATGAGGAAGCCAGATTCACTTAACAACCATGCAGTGATTCGCTTAACAACTGTGGCAAGAAAGGTTGTAAAATGGGGCAAAACTCGCTCAACAACTGTCTTGCTTAGCAATGGAAATTTTGGGCTCAGTTATGGTAAGTTGAGGACTACCTGCAGAATCTAAAACAGAGGTGTCAAACTCAAGGCCCACAGGCTGGATCCGGCCCGCAGGTGCTTAGTTCTGGGGCTGTGGGGCCGGCCTGGAAACAGCAAAGGACCAGCCCGTGGTGCCGCTGCCAGTGAAAATGGGGCTCGGGGGGGGGGTTGCGTGCAGCCCCCTGCGCCTCATTTTCAGCTGCGACGGCCTCCTGCAGCCCTCTGCCAGCAAAAATGGACATTGGGGGAGAGGGGGCGTGAGGTTCCCCCCGAGCTCAGTTTTGGCTGGCAGAGGGCTATCAAAACAAACTAAAAACAAAACAAAAGGAGAAATGTTTCCCCTTTTGCATTTCAGCATGCAGGGAGGGACAGGAAAGGAGAAAGGGAAAGAGAAAAGACAAAGAAAAAGAAGGAAAGATGGGAAGAGAGCAAGGAAGGAAATATACGGAAAGAGGGGAAGGAAGAAGAAAGGAGAATGAAGAGGGAAGGAAAAAGAAGAGAAGGAAGGAAGGAAGGTTATAATGAGTGGGGGAGGGTCTCAGGGAAGTCCTGCCTTAGCACTTGGCCACCACAGGTGCCCCCATCCCGAGACGAGTCCCGTGTCATGTCCACCCCGGCCACGGCCACCCCCCGGCCCTCCGAGGTCAAACACAACCCTGATACGGCCTTCAATGAAATCAAGTTTGACACAGGGGTGAAATCCAGCAGGTTCCGACAGGTTCTGGAGAACCGGTAGCGGAACTTTTGAGTAGTTTGGAGAACCGGCAAATACCACCTCTGGCTGGCCCCAGGAGTGGGGAGGGAATGGAGATTTTGCAGCATCCTTCCCCTGCCACGCCCACCAAGCCACACCATGCCCACCAAGCCACACCACACCACGCCCACCAAGCCACGCCCACAGAACTGGTAGTAAAAGAACTTGGATTTCTCTACCACCACAGGTGCCCCCCCCCACGAGTCCCATGTCACCCCCACCATGCCCCCCCCCCGCCCTCCGAGGTCAAACACACCCCTGATGCAGCCCTCAATGAAATCGAGTTTGACACCCCTGATCGAAAGGGCTGCCAGGGGGCAACTCCCAAGCACCCAAGTTACCTGGTTCGCTTAGGGCAAAGCACCCCACTTTCTCCCCACTAGTGAAAGGAGGGATCCACTTCTGTTTCTGCTCTTCAGACCCAAACTTCAAAACCGGTCCTAGATACAGCGACTCAAGAAACAAAAGGATCCCCGTAAATCTCCTTTTGGGACCCCCTACCTCTGACCATCCGGGGAGCAGGCGTGGCCCCTCCAGGCAGGGCAGGGCCACTGGGGTCGGGGTGGGGTGTCGGAGGAGGAGGGACCTACGTTGTTGACGCTCATGATGACACCGGTGGAGGCGCAGCCGCGGCTGATCTCCTCCGTGGCGACGGTGTAGGCCAAACAATCCAAGCCGGCTCCTCTGTATTTTTCGGGCACAGCCATTGCTAGAAGGCCAAGCGCCCCCATTTTCTTAATCTAGAAACGGGAGGAGTGAGGTTACGAAAGGGACTTGATGGTGGCAGTTGCCGATGGCACCAATCCAGGATCTACCTTCAAGCTAGAACACTTATGCCCGGACTGAGCAACTCTGCCAACGTTACAACCTGTGGACTTCAACTCCCAGAATTCCTGAGCCAGCCATGCTGGGTGTTGAAGTCTACAGGATGTCAAAGGGACATAGTTATTGAACCTTGATTTATGCCCTTTGTCACTTCTCAAAAAGGCGTAGCTCAGAGTTTAAGTTCAACAAGGACACACCAGGCAAACACAAATCAGTGCAAAAGATGTTGAGGTGACACACCTGCCGTAGCTTAAGGGACAGAAAACAGGAAATGGTGGCTGGAGAGTTTAGTTCTCCTGCAAAGAAGCTGCGTTTTTCACTTTAGAAATAAAAGGCCTGCACCTCGTGGTTAAAGGATTGGCAATGCCAGGAGGGGAGGCAGAGCCACCCAGCCCAGGTGGGAATCCCGTGCTGGAGGGCCCAAGATGCCCCACCTGCATTGCAAAATGGAAGGAAGCAAATAAACCTGAAATACAGGTAGTCCTCGACTTACGACCACAACTGAGATCAAAATTTCCATTGCTAAGTGAGACAGTTGAGTTTTGCCCTGTTTCACAACCTTCCTTGCCACAGTTGTTAAGTAACACGGTTGTTAAGTGGATCTGGTTTCCCCATTGACTTTGCTGGTCAGAAGGTCCCGAAAGGGGATCCCAAAGCTGCTTTTCCAAAGGGCGACTGGACCGGGTCTTTCCTAGGAAAACCAGAAAGCCCATGACCCGGGTAGTCGTCCAAAGGGGATCACGGGGCCCTGAGACGCCTGCCAAGCCTCTGAACTTCCCGAAAGATAGCCATCGCTCACTTTCTTCAGTGCCGCAGTAACTTTGGTCACTAAACGAATGGCCATAAATCGAGGGCTACCTGGAAGTAATTCAGAGGCGGCTCCGGCCAGTCCTGCAGGGGTTGACCACCTTTGGCAGGGCCGGAATCCGCCAGAAGCCCCTCTGATGAAGCAGAGCGCCCCCGCGGGCCTTGCTCGGGCTGCCCCCCGCCCCCATGCCCGCTTGGCTTCTCCCCCCGGGGGCTGCTCGGACCTGCTCGGCGGGGAAGCGGTGGTCGCGGTCGAGGCGGGCGGCGAGGGGCGCCAACTCCTTGGCGGCGAAGTCCCGGCAAGTCTCCCGCAGCATCCGGTGCGTCTCGGGCAGCCCCGCGTGGAGCAGCCGCGCTGGAGGGGGAGGAGGGAGGGGAGGAGAGGGGCTCAGCCGGCC
>QLTV01004096.1:1414940-1425579 GCA_003457575.1 Thermophis baileyi
AAACTGAACAAGGAGAGATTCAACCTGGAAATAAGGAGAAATTTTCTGACAGTGAGAACAATGGACTAATGGAGCAGAAGTTGCCTTCAGAAGTTGTGGGAGCTTCATCACTGGAAGCTTTCAAGAAGAGACTGGACTGCCATCTGTCAGAAATGGTGTAGGGTCTCCTGCTTGGGCAGGGGGTTGGACTAGATGACCTACAAGGTCCCTTCCAACTCTGTTAATCTGTTAATGGGAAGGAGCATACTGCTTCCCTTTCACCTTTCAGCCCCAATCCAGGAGCCTTCGCAGGCAAACTATTTTTGTGTTGAATTTGTATTTATTGACATTTCTTTATTTCTTTGTCAGTAAATATAAATTTAACACAGAGTTGAAAGTGACCACAGAGGCCAGCAAATCCAATCCCTCGGTCTGCAGAGAAATCCAATTTTACTACTCACCAAGGATTTCAGAAGTCTTTATCAATCAGAATAGAGTTGGAAGGGACCTTGAAGGTCTTCTAGTCCAGCCCCCTGCTCAAGCAGGAGAACCTATACCAGTGATGGCGAACCTTTTTTGGCTCGGGTGCCAAAAGGGTGCGCGCACGCGAGATAGCATGTGCGTGGGTGCGCACACCCATAATGCAATGCCCTCCCCCTGCGCATGCGCACAGCCCCCCTTCTGCCCCCCCCGCGCATGTGCACAGGCATCACTGAAGCTTCCTGTAGGCCCGCTGGGCTGTTTTTCGCTCCCCCCAGGGCTCAGGAAAGCCTCCTGAAGCCTGGGGACGGCGAAAAATGACCCAATGGGCCAATCGGAAGTTCGGAAACAAAACGGAAGTGGAGCTGCCCTGCTACTTACCTTCAGATAGTTGCAACCAGGCCTCCCACACCTCGGCCCATTTCTTCTGCAGCTTGCAAGGCTTTCCTGAAGGCCTCTGTAGCCGATAACAGAGCTCCGGATCGATCTGGAGCTCTGTTATGGGCTGCAGAGGCCTTCAGGAAAGCCTTGCCGGCTGCAGAAGAAATGGGCCGAGGTGTGGGAGGCCTGGTTGCAACTGTCCAAAGCCAAAGAAGTTCCTGAAAACCTCTGACAGCGAAAAGGAAGCTGGGGGTGAGCACACAGGTGAACTTCCGGTTGGGCCGTTTTTTTGCCATCCCCAGGCCTCAGGAGGCTTTCCTGAAGCCTGGGGAGAGTGAAAGAGGCCAAAAGGCGGCTGAAAATCAGCTGGAGCTGACATAGGGCAACGCCTCGCGTGCCCTCAGATATGGCTCCGCGTGCCACCTGTGGCTGTCCAGTTCTCTTCTTAAAAACCTCCAGTGATGGAGCCCCCATGATTTCTGGAGGCAAGCTGTTCCACTGGTTAATTGTCCTGTTAGGAAATTTCTTAGTTCTACGTTGCTTCTCTCGATTCCATTTATTTTGTTTTGCCTTCAGGTGCTTTGGAGAATAAGCTGACCCCCTCTTCTTTGAGGCAGCCCCTCAAATATTGGAAGATGCTATCATGTCACCCCTAGTCCTTTTCTCTAGACTAGACCTACCCAATTCCTGCAACCCTTCATGTTTTAGCCTCCAGCCTCCTAATCATCTTTGTTGCTCTCTTCTGCACTCTTTGCAGTGTCTCAACATCTTATATTGTGGTGACTAAACCTGGATAGAGTGTTCTGAGTGTGGTCTTACTAAGGCTTTATAAAGTGGTACTAATATTTCACATTGTCTTGATTCTATTAATGCAGCCTAGGATTTCATTGGCTTTTTTGGCTGCCACTGCACACTGCTGGCTCATGTTTAAGTGATCGTCCACTAGGACTCCAAGGTCCCTCTCACAGTTTTGGAGTCAGGCTTCACCTAATCTGTACTTGTTCCTTTGGTTTTTCTTGCCCAGGTGTAAAGCTTTTGTTGGATAGGGCCCATTGTTCAAGTCTGTCAAGATCTTTTTGGATCCTGAGCTTGTCTTCTGGGATGTTGGCTATTCCTGCCAACTTAGTGTCATCTGCAAATTTAATGAGTTCCCCTTCTATTCCCTCATCTAAGTCATTTATGAAGATATTGAAGAGTACTGGGCCTAAGACAGAACCTTGTTGTACCCCACTGCTTCTCTCCATGTAGATGTAGTACCATTAAGGACGACTCATTGAGTAGGGTCTATCAGCCAGTTACGAATCCATCTGGTGGTGAGGCTGTCTATCCCACATTTTTCTAGCTTACCAATAAGTACATTGTGGTCTACTTTGTCAAATGCCTTGCTGAAGTTTAAGTATATTATGTCCACAGTATTTCGCTGGTCTACTAATTTAGTCACCTTGTCAAAGAATGAAATAAGATGGGTTTGGCATGATCTGTTTTTAACATACCCATGGTGGCTGCTAGTTATAACTTTCTATTTATAGGAGCATTATTAACCGCCACTGAAAAAGGCTCCTCTCCCAAGTGATGTGGGATGCTGACATCCTCCAGCACTCTTCCGATGCATCCTCTTAGGCCCCCTTTCTAAGTAAATTCACAATCTGAATTTATGGAATTCATGCCCACATTATGACACAACACCAGAGTGGAATGTAGGGTTTTTTTTTTAATTACTATTGCTTGAGACAAAATAACACTTTATACAAACAAGTCGGCTAGATTACTGCAGATCAAGGAAGGAGATATAAAAATGATAGCATGATGGAGCCGATACTATTACGGAAATCACTTGGGGGTGGGGAAAGTGGGGGGGGGGACTTTTGGAACTTCTGCCATTCTCTATGGAAAAATATCTCGGCAGAAAATTAGAAAAACTAGGAACCGTCTCCTGTGCATTTCACACTTGCCACACCAAGATTCTGTGGGGAGGGAGAGCCCCTTTCATGGACAAACTCTCATGAAGCGCCAATGGCCAATTCAAAGCCACAAGATCGGGGTGGGGAGGATATGTGTGTGTGTGTGGGGGGGGGGCTTTTGGCCACAGTGCTCAATCTTCTCCCGCCCTTGGAAAATTCATTGCACTGTTGCTCTAAACCGTCTCGTAAGATCATTGCATACAGAATCCCAAAACCTCCGTAGGGTGGGAAATGCAATTCCCAGGCCCTGAGCCTGCGGATCAGTTCACATAACTGGAAACTACCAGAGGGGTGTGTGTGTGTGTGTGTGTGCGCGCACTTGACCCCCCACACAGCAGTCATGGCCAAGCTGCTGCCCCTCAGCAGTGGGGGGGGGCATGCTCCGGACAGGATGACCACCAGTGACCACAAAGGTGCTGATTGCTGAGAGCAGGTCTCCCCAGAGCCAGCCTTCGCTTTCAAGGGTGGGGGGGGATGAGTCTAAAGGGCAGCCCCCCTTTTGCTTTTCTCACGAGCTGAAAAGGAGGAAATGGCACCATCTCAATTTCATGCCCCTTTTCCAGCCACGGAGCAGGTTTAGAAGCCACCCGCTTGCCCAGGTCCCCAGTCCCCCTGCAGTGCTCCGGCCAACAGGGAGGCCTGGATTTCTAATCACATCCTGCTTTGGAAGGGCAGCCCCACTCTTTGCATGCCCCCTTGGTCAGCATGGCAGAAACACCCCACCCCTCATCCCACAAACTGACCCCTGCATGCCCAACGGGAGTGGCAGAAACGTGGCCCTTGCAGAGCAGAACAGCTCCAGGAGAGAACGGATGAGGGCGCAAAGGCAGCTCTTGTCCAGGGCCCCAGAGGATGCACTTGGGGCCTCTGGCAATTCCCTCTTGCCCAGTGAAGCGCCCCATTTTTTTCACACAGGTACCCCATTTCCCTCCTATTGCTGGGCAGCCAGTGGCAAGGAAGGCACAGAGGAAAAGTGGATTATTGCGAACGGCCCCTGCTTTGGGGTCAGCCCTTCCGAGGCTTCCAGGTCAGAGGAGCTGCCTGGGGGCTCCGTGCAGCAGAGGGTAGTTCCAAAGGCACCTGGATTTAACCGCGAGGGATCGGGAAGAGAAAGCCCTTGGAGAAAGGCACTTTGCCAGAGAGAGCCGGGGAAGCGTCGACCCACCATTCTCCCCACCAGCCCTTCCCCAGACGACCACGAGAACCTACCCCTTCAAAAAAAACGGAACCGTGTCCTGCGCCTGAAGCTCTTTTGTTGGGGGCAGTTAAACCTCCCCCCAACTAAGAGGTTTAAACGTTGCTCTTTTTGGACTGCTCCATTGCCCCCTAGAGCCGCCCCCCCCCTTTGGAGACTGACTGCCATGGGTTGCCCCACATCCATCCAGAGAGGCTCCAGCCCTTCTGCCAAAGCAGAGCCTATAGCGGCTTGCCAGAGAGGCCAGCCAGATGGCGGAGATCAATTCTCACCTGCAGCCTTTGCCTTCTCTCAGCCAGAAGCAAGGCAATATTGAGAGGTGGGGAGGGGAGGAGAAAGACTGGGATGGCCCCCACCTCCCCGGTGAGAGCTGCCAGGTAGGAGAAGCCAGGGAGTCACCTTCTGCTCCTCTGGCTGCAGGGCACCACTCACCTTTACCATACAGGCCAGGCCTTGAGGGGTTGCTGTCGCTCGAACAGGCCCAGAATAAAACACTGCAAAGTTCTGCCCTCCCCCAGGAGCCCCCTCCAGGCCCCTCCGACCCCAAAGGCAGACCCCAAACCCTGACAAACAGGAACATCAGCTCAGGTGCAAAGCAGGCCAGGAGGCAGGAGGAGGAGCAACCGGCACCTGCCCGGCTCTCTGAGCTGCGGGATGCGTTAGGAAGGGGATTCTAGCCAAGCTTGGTCCATTGGAGGGGCTGCCGCCGGGCTTGTCACCAGACCAGGATGCCAATGGAAGCCATGATGGAGCAAGGAATCAACGGCTCAGAGAATTCCTTTACTGTCCCAGAAGAGACCCCTCCCGCTTGGCATGCTGCTTCTTGAGCCTCGCGGGAAGGAGGGGCAAGACCAGGCTGCCTCTGGCCCACGCAATGTCCGCAGACGATGCTGGAATGGCTACTGCCCGCCATTGTAGGCGTAATCGGCCTTGTTGTGCATGATCAGCTTGTTGTCCACAAAGTAGAAGCTGTCTGAGCGAGTCTCGTAGGGGTTCTCGACCATCAAGCGTACTGCAGGGGCAAAAGAGAGGGAGGAGGGTCAGCCACAGCCCAGAAACAGCCTGCAGAGACGAGAAGGCCACTCCACAAAGCAGCCTGGAAAACTCTGGGGAGCAGGAAGCAGAAAGAGAATCTGTGGGTTTCAGAGAAATTAAAGTAAGACCGTTTATCTTCTGTCTCCCTCAAAACATTGACAGTGGCGCCAATAACGGCGCCAAAGCAGATCACTACGGACGAATCACCAAAAGGGCTGAATTTGCGGATTGCTGCAGAAGAATCCGGTGCTCACAGGGAGTCTGTTACGGAAGGCTGAAGACAGCCGTCCGTCGTCCCTGCTTGGGCCGTGGGACTCATCTGGTTCAAAGCCTCCCACTCCCACCCGTGGACTGTTCACCCGACCAGGCCCAAGAGGTACTTACTGAGGTCCTCTGAAAGCTGAGGAAACTCGTATATGTGCTCACAGGTGTTCCTGCTGCAGGGGATGCAGAAGCCAAAATCAAAGTCAAAGTTCTTCAGGAGACGGTCTCTGAAGTAATGCCTCTCGATCATACGGAAGTTGGACACGGGCTTGTCTCCCACGGTGAACTCCACCCTGCAGGGAGAGAAAAGGGGGAGATCAACCCACAGCTGGAGAATCCAGCTGCTCTCCTCTCACGCGGCAACTCTGGAGTCCTGCCCTAGAGATGGCCCTGAAGCCGCTGAGGCAGCGTGAGCACCCTTGAAGGGCCCAGCTGTCCCTTGACAGGAGCCTGCCTGCATCGCAACCAGTATTTCTCCCCTGGTTGTAAAGAAAGGCTGGCCTAGGAAGGGGCTGCCCAGGGACCAGGGATTCAGGTGCAGTGCAGCTCTGAATTCAAATTAGCGGAAAGAAGAAGAAGAAGAAAAAAGAATAAACACAGCAGACCTGCCTCAAGCAACATATATATATATATTTTTTTTGATTTGTACAAACGGCAAAATCCCAGGCTTGGATTTTGAAGATTTCTTTCTTTCTTTCTTTTTTAAGTGCTCATTTAGAAGTGCTGAATTTGCTTTTCACCCAGCCGGATTGTGCTTCTGTGGCTGGTGCTAAGCAAAGCAGCCCGAGCAGCCCCATGGTCTTGCCCATCCGCTCAGCTTCTGCCCAGACTCACGTTGCCCCAACGGTCCGTAAGCGCAGGAAGGCTGGAGTGAACTGATAGCGAACAAAGCGTCCGGCGCTGCTGTCCACCTCCCCAAGGTCACACTCGTAGTCCTCTTGCTCTGCAGGAATTAACGGTTAAAGAAAATTCAGCAGGTCAGCTACGTGGGGCTTCTCACTGGCCTGCCCTTCTGGAAGCGGGGCCACTCCAGGAAGACCCCGCAGCCGTCACCTGCCCTTCCAGGTCTCGGCCTTCTGGGGCTGCCTCTGCAATACGGCCAAAATCAAGGTCAGGAGCAGGAACTGCGGAACGAGCAACCGAGGCAGCCTTGCTGGACCAAGCTAACAAAGCTAAACGTGGCTTGGTTTAGGTGGGTGAAGTGTTGTTGTGGGACAGATGCCTTTGTGGCACCTGGAATAATGGACGGAACCCATATTTAGACAGAAAAGTCTCAAGGAAACAGATCGTCCCAAGAGTGATGACAGAGTAAGAGGAAGCACAGATTTAGGGATTGTGAAACCACCATCTAATTATACTTGGAAACAAAACATCCTTCTTGGAATTTTCAACCGTTAGTTGGGTCTTGCGCTTCAGAACGGACCACGTTGACTTTACACCAAAAGTAACTTACCTAAAGTTGAAGGTTTGGCAATTTCAAACAGCACCGTCCCAGTCTCCAGGTCCCGGATTTTAAACTTGGTGAAGTCGATATTGTAGACGTTGTCTTCAGGTCGGCAAAGGTAATCTGGAAGAGAGGAAAGCAGAAGTGATACTGAGATGCAACCTTAAAGATTCGGGTGGCAATGGGGAGGCTGCCTGGCCCAGCCCACCAAAAGGGCCTTTGCATTCAGGGCAAGGAAGCGAGTTTCCAACCGCGGCAGACAATACTAGGAAGCCTCTCCCAAGACTCCTGACCAATTCTGTGGCCAAGAGAGGCACCCGGTTAAAGGGGAAGAATCAGTGGGAGGATGTAAGGCACAGAGATATGCAAGCACCGTGGCAGGGATTCTACACCCCAAAAAACTTTGGATTTAGAACTGAGCAACATAATTATCAAGCTTGCTAATGGCACCAAATTATTTAGCCAAGACAGGAGAAATGTGAAAGAAGAGTTACAACTGGTCAAGGAGGAGTTAACACAAGCACTCTACCTAAATCTAAATCTAAGTGCAACCTAGCTCATGTCAGGACACAAAAAAGACATAATTTTAAGTACAAAGAATTGTAGATCATAATCTACTTTATTCTGACTTTTTTTTAGTAGTCTTGCAGTGGAAGAAAAAAGCGGGAAATGGTAAACAGAGGATGTGTAAGCCAAACTCATTATATAAAAGTCAGAGCAAACACTTTTATACCCTTGTGACTTTGTAAAGATCACCAGCCCTACATGCCAGGTCAATCTGCCATCTCCTATTTAGATTTAGGATCCTCGGTTTAATGACCATTCTAAGTTGCAATAGATATGAAAAAAATGAGTTGCGACTGGTCCTTGCACTTATGACTGTTGAAGTGTCTCCATGGTCATAATCGTGTGATTCACTTAATGGCCATGGCAAAGAAAGATCATAAAATCAGGGACAACTCAGTTAACAATTGATGTTCCTGTGATTCTTGTTAACTGACAGAGTCATTGGATCTTTCCTAAACAGCAGGTTAGGAAGCATCCAATGAATATCTCTTCTTTCTTCTCCAATTTTATATTTATTTATTTACAGGGCTTGTATGGCCACCTATCTCATGCAATGGTTTTAGGCATAAAAATCAAATAAATACATAAATAAAACCAAATGTAAAAACAGAAGTCCTCCCCTCCCCAGGCATCCGGCCACACAACCCTGCAGCTCAACCCCAATCCTGGGAGAAGAGACAGGCCATCACGGCCCTCCGAAAAACTGAAAAGCTTAAGGTCTCCCAACTCTCAGCTTGGAGGCTATTCAAAAGGGCCACGACGATAACAGTGAAACTATGTGGTGGCAGTTGTCACAAAGGTGCTTCCAAAGCCAACAGACAATCCAGCTCTGTAGCTGCTGGATTGGTGACACCCGATACAAATGATCACATCGTGGAGCTGAATTTAAAACGCTGTTCCAGCAGGGAAAGCAAGAAATTGCTACTCAGCCAAATTGTCCATTTAATAACATTTCCATTCTGGGCACAATCCCGTAATGGTCTCCCTAGCAATTCAACGAGGGTCCTTTTTGGTGACATCACCTTGCAAGATGATATTGTGGTTAGACATTGTTGAGGTGGTGCTAGCCAGAACCTCGCTGCCCTCAACACCGGCAAGACAGAATAAGAGAATAAAAGAGCTGGAAGGGACCTTGGAGGTCTTCTAGTCCAATCCCTGCTCAAGCAGGAGAACCTATGCCATTTCAGACAAGTGGCTGTCTGGTGTCTTCTTAAAGACCTCCAGTGATGGAGCACCTGCAACTTCTGAAGGTTAGTCGTTCCACTGATTAATTGTTCTTGCTGTCAGGAAATTTCTCTCGATTAGTTTCCATCCATTCCTTCTTGTCCCACCTTCAGGTGCTCTGGAGAATAGACTGACCTCCTTCCTCTTCTTTGTGGTAGCCCCTCAAATGTTGGCAATCCAGATTGACATACAAAATCAGGGCGTCTTCGTGCAGCTGTCTACCTGTTTGTTGAGGGAACCCTTACATCGACCAGCAATGAAGCATGTGCAGCATCAAAGGTTGGCGGTGCTCATTAACAACCGCATCCTTTTCATGTTCAATCGTGTGAATAATGCAGAGATCAAAAATAGTATGAATCCCAGACAGGCCACAACGATGAAAGGGACACAGACCTATGGCAATGACTTCTGAAAGGTTTAAGGTTTCAACATGTGCCAGAAAAAAGATACAAGTGCTGCAGCCAAGGCTGCGCACTTCTGCTTCAAAGGCTGAAGAGAGTTGGTCATCTCCAGGCCGTGTCTTGGCACACTGTCTTCCATGATCTTGCTGAGACGCCTTTTCGGTTTCTGTGAACGCTACACAAAGGTTGTGTACAGAATCAAGCAGTCCCTCCTGCTAAGTCGAAAGGGTGATGCAGATGCCGCTTCCGGTGCACTGATGTGATGAATGGTGGGATTATGCTCATTCAGCCATCTTGGTTCATGCCACAGGTTGTAGCACCAGGAGAGTCTTTCTGAGGAAGCAGACTGAAAGAGCAAGATGCAGGTGCCAGTGGCATTCCGTGCCATGCAGTGCAACACCTGTGCCATACCATAAACCACCTCTCTCTCGTGGGATTTGAAAATCTTTGTTTTGGATGTGCACAAGGAGTCCAAATATTTGAAGATGAGAACTACTGGCAAGGCAGACTTTGATGCCACTGTGTTGGCTAACACAACTACAGGTGGCCCCCTGGTTAGAGGCAAGCTAATCTACCTTGAATCTGATGGGAACAAATTCAACAGTGTATTGACTGAAGGAAGTTTTGCCCCTTCCCTCCTTTAGAGCTCAACCATTTTTGGCTCATTATGACTTGCCAAAATGGATCCAGGAATAGGAACAAGCAGCAAAATGAAACAAAAGACATTGCCTTTGGTGTAACACTAAGCAATGAGGGGGTGGGGGGGAGAGACACTACCCAAAGCTGCAAGGGATGCCACTGAAGTTGCTCTCTGCCAACTTCAAAATGGATCTGGGCTGCCGCAGCCATCTTTTCATTTTTCATCTTGCCACATTGTATGGGGAGAGGAGGAAGCTTGGCATGTCGCACCAGACAATAACAACCCATCCTCCCGTGGGAACCAAGGTCATCTCAACAGGTGTCGGCCAGAGACTGGAAGGGGTTACCAGGGAGACGCCAGAACACCTAACTGGAGAATGTGATCTGTGACATGGGGGGGGGTGGTTATATCTATTCTTTAATTATTCCAAAACCGTGGGAAATAGTTAAGAGTTGGTTTTGCCTTCATGCGTGCCGAAATGGTGTACTCAATAAAACAGTTCTTTGAGAAAGCTGTCCGTCTCGGAGTGCTGAACTGGTTGGGTTCATCAGACCTCGACCCTCCCGTGACCAACTCTCTGGAATTGACAAGTTTGGGCTAACACAACAGCAGACGGCCTACATCCCCAAGAGGACAAGGGGCGCTGGAACAGAACTGAAGCTGAGCAAGATCCAGCCGAAGCGGATGACCAAGGAGGGCAGCATCCTTGTTACTAACCTTAGAGCAACGGGTGCCCTGACGGGTGCTGCTGCTGGCATTGCCCAGGTCGTGCAGGACAAGCAAGCCAACAATGCTGCCCAAGTCCATCTTAAACGATGCCACGGTGAGTCTGAAGCACAAGGGTGAGGGACCCTCAGTCTGGGCTGCAGCTAGAGGAGGGGGCTCCAACCTTGGCAACTTTAAGGCTTCCCCAACATGGCTGGCCTGGGAATTCTGGGAGTTGAAGTCCACGAGTTGCCAGGTTGGAGACCCCTCCGCTCCAGTGTGAGATTTGGGGGGGGGGCTCTATCTTTGCAAAAAGTGCTGAGCATCTGGGGCGTCAAGAGGGCAGCCAGGGCGCTTCTGCAT
>QLTV01004096.1:1426609-1444667 GCA_003457575.1 Thermophis baileyi
ATGGCAGCCGAGGGGCGGGGCGCGCGGCCTAACAAGGGGAGGGCGCCGCCCCTAGAAACGGGCGGGCGGGCACGTGGACACGCCCATCGCTGTCTCCGGCCACGCCCCCTCCTCGCGCGGTGCCGGCCCTCCCCGAGCCCGCTCGGCTTCTCCCGCCGGGCGGACAGCGACCGAGGTGGCCTCCAGCGGCCCGATTGGAGCCCTTTCTCAACCCGTCGCCTCGGGAGACGGCTTCTTTAGAGCAGCGTGGCTCGAGTGAGGCAAACCCGAACCGCCTCAAGGAAAAGGAAAAAAAAAGGTCCAGTTGCCTTTTGGAAAAAGAACCTCCGACTCCGAGTCCCCGCCCCCCCCCGCGTGGTGGCTGGAGAATTCTGGGAGTTGAAGTCCACACAACTTTCAAAGTTGAGACTGTCCTAAAGTGGATCCGATAACAGAATTTGGCAGAAAGCAGACGAGTAAAAACACACCTTACTAGAAGAGGGAGGGAATCATTTTTTAAACCATCAACCCTGTTTTTTGCACTTAGCAACAGCAACAGCCCTTAGACTTCTATACCGCTTCACAGGGCTTTTTACAGCCCTCTCTAAGCGGTTTTACAGAGTCAGCCTCTTTCCCCCCAACAATCGGGCTCCTCATTTGACCCACCTCGGAAGAAGGGAAGGCTGAAGAACAAGCTTAACGCTAATGGAGGCAACAATATAACTGCCAGCTTGGGAAGGATTCTTTATTGTGGTTCCAGGATTTTAAGTTAGGCGCGAGTTACGAGCTGAGACCGTCATCTTTCCACTTAAAAAATAAAAACGCCGGTTCGTTTAAGTGACAATATAATTTTTATTTTTTTTTAACACACTGCTGGTTAAAACTGCCAGGCAGTAGATTTCAGATTACTTCCCTCAACCAGACATCCTGAGAGAAAAAAAAAGAGAAACCAACAAAATTTATTTAAAAAAACAAGCAGCTAAATGTACCAAAAATGGGGTGGAGGGAATAATTAATGCAGAACTCATCCATACCTATTTCACTTCCCCGGGAAAAGAAATCTTTTGCAAAGCCAATGTAGTCAGACGAAAGTCGTATGTGCTTTTTACCCTTTGCCCAAGCTCAATATTAAATGCACACCTACACACATCCCAATAATAAAAAGAACCAATGCAAAATATTAAAAGACACAAACGTAAAGGACAGTTGCACGCACCACCACCCTGCTTCAGAATTATGTACTGACTTTCAAGTTATGAATGGCAAACCAGCGCAAGGACAGATTCCGCCCAAGCTTGAAACCTGGCAGCAAACGTTCTAGGCCAGGGGTCTCCAAGCATGGCAACTTGAAGCCTGGAGGACTTCAACTCCCAGAATTCCCCACCCAGTTTTGCTGACTGGGGAATTCTGGGAGTTGAAGTCCGCCAGGCTTAAAGTTGCCATGCTTGGAGATCCCTGTTCTAGGCTGTCCTAAGAGGCCACTGTCAATGCCTCTCTAGCAAGCAGGGACACAAATAGAAAAGATAAACATACACAACAGTACAATAATGGGTGGGGCCTCAATCTTCTGATAGCTGAGACTGCAGCCCTCAAAACCTGCATCTGACTTGTTAGTAATAACAAGGATTATCTCCACTTAAACTTTGATCGTGACGTGGTGACCTGACTCTAATTGGCTTAGGAAGTGAAGGAGAGAGAGAGAGAGAGAGAGAGAGAGAGAGAGAGAGAGAGAGAGAGAGAGAGAGAGAGAGAAAGGCCAGGCCCTTTCCCTGGGGGGATTCAAAAATCTCTCAAGGCACTCCCCAAAGGCACCCCAAATAATTCCCCACAGGTTTTAACCAGGGAGTGATCTCTTGGTTCAAGAAACCAACCCAGGGACACACACACACACACACACAGCCCTGGTCAAATAACGATTTGGAAGCTAAGCACCACTCTCAGATCCCCATCAAGCACAGCTTTGGGGGCCTGGGGGCGGGGTGGGGGTGGGGCAGCCCGAAGGCAATGGAAGGAGGTTGGCTGCCAATGCCTCCCTATTCCCTACCTTCCTCGGCTCTTCTGCTTTGAAGGAAGCAGCATTAGGGGCTAGCAGGCATTGTGTGCCACCAGCTAAGCTCCTGAAGGAAGACGGCATTTCGAGGCCCATACAAAATTCTCCAGCAGAGATTTCTACTGCTGTGTTTTCTTTGGGGGTTTTCAAAAGCAAGCTACAGTCTGTTCTAGCGACCTGAAGGTCTTTAGGATAAACACAGTTCTGCGCAGCAACAACCCCAACTTTACCTTTGGGAGGCCCAACAATATCCGTTTAACTTAGGCAAATATCCTTTTGGCAAATTCCAACACCCGATCTTTCCAACTTATATGGGACACGCTTTTAGTGAGTCTTGGCCTACATCCGACGGAATACCCAATTCATTCCAAGCAGAGTTTTACCTTTGGGATTCACTGATGAGCCCCCACCCTGCCCTCCAGCCAAAGGCAGCTGCAGACCTTTCCCAAGGATGCTCAAATGGCCCTTTCTCGCTCTTCAAGACATTTAAACGATGATACCCGATTCATAGGTTTCCTCTTCTGAATGTCTAAATTGCTGCAGTAAAATAGGAACATTTCTCAATAGTATATGTCTGATGGGACCTCAGGAACTATGAAGTAGCCATTTATTCCCCCTACTGGCTAAGGGAGAGGGCATTATATTTGTGCAAGCAAATGGTCAAAAAAAATAAAACAATTCCACAAAGGGGCAGCCGGATACCACTGTGCCCAATAAATGCTACTACACAAGGACCGGTGCTCCAAGCACGTAACTAAAGCATGCATCAGCATAAATGAACCCAGAACGCTGACCCTTCTCACAACAGCGGTAGCGGTAGGAACCTTCATCACCTTTTGGCATCTGGCAGGCATAGACTGCCTTTCACTTGTACCCTATAGCCTGCAAGCCCAAGATCTCCAGCTTGGGTAGAAGAGCCACAAGGACCACGGTCCCTAAATCAAGATGCCAAGGCAAAACGTAAGCCAGTTGACCCCCAACCCTCTGAATCAAACTGTGCAGATCGCAGTAGTCTTAATACTTCTATAGATCCTAAAAGGGGCAGATGCCCCGCACAAACACAACCAGAGAGTTGTAAAAGCAAAACCTGTGGAAGAAGAAGAGAACAGCTTCTGTTCTGATGTGCTTTGTGGAGGGCAACTCTGCAAGTATCTTGACAGATCACCTGCTGTTGTTTTTCATTTTCAGAGTATAGAGAGGAATGAAAGACGGAGCCCCCGCACATGCTCATGGTTTTAAGGGCATCCCAGAGCAGGAAGTGAAGTGTAAAGGGTGAGCCTCTCCACTTTCTGCAAGGGTACAGAGCATGGGGCTCCAAGGGCCTTTCTCGTGCAAAGTTTCTGCAAAACAAAGTTCCTTAAAAAAAAAAAAAGACCTCTTGACATGCAAAGAAGTCTGCCAACTCATACCTGAAAAAGTTTAAAAGGCAGAAGCAACAAGTGCAGATTCAAATGCCGACTTTGCTGCAGTTTCCTTTAAGAAAGAAAATACCAGAATGTCTTGCCACACTCAACGTATTCAAATTCTAAGGGAAAATTAGGGCCATGTTCTCTCTTTATAAAAAATAGGGATAAAGAAAGCTGCTCTTACTAGTGAATGACTGGAACCAAACCTTCTTATGATAAAAGGGAATTGCCGTTTTTTTACGCCCCAAGACCCCGAAATGCAGAATTTCAGTTGTGTTAAGTCTACCCATCCATATCAGAAACAAACCATCTCTTCCTTTAGGAATTTTGAGTTCTCTGAATTGGAGAAGATAGCAAGTACAACTGCTCAGGAAGATAATCAGCAACCGTTAGCCTCTTCTGGCCCTGGAGAAAAAAAGGGAATGGAAATGAGGTTGCAATAGCTCACTTGGTCTTCCTCCATCTTCAATTTGTTTGTGGAGGAAACGTGCAGTTTCACAATCAAGTGGGAAATTAGGGTACGAGCGAGGCAAGGCAGCCTATATGTTCTGTTCACTTGCAAAATATAAGTCAGCCCCTAAATAAACAGCTACAAGGGCTTTCGTTTAAAGATTAAGGATTCAAAAAAATGAACAGTAACAAGATAAAATCGGCCCCTTGCCCTCGTGGCTATGTACCTGAGCTCACATAACATCCCCCTGCTTTGAAAAACAGATTCATCTCTCCAGTCCTGCAACATCAATAGCTTCCGATTCGAATTCTTCCAAGTTGAAATTCAAAGAATATAGAACTTGGTGAAATTACTTCAGGGTAATGTGTGCGAGGCAATGAATGAAAGTGTGAAATTTCCCTAGCTGTAGGTAGCCTTTGCTATATTCTGCTAGCAGGTGTCAACTGTCTCACAGGGCATAACCCAGATGTCACTTCACCAACGACAGCCATGAAAATGGACACCCTCTTACCAAGCATGGACTTCCATCGAACGAAATTTAGAGCCATGATCAGAAAGAGCAAAGGGGAGCAGCTTTCAGATGGGGCTCTTGCAAATCCCTGCCAGCATTTTCAGTCAAATGGGGTTTATTCCTAAATAAATTGGGGCGGAGCAGGGCGGGCATACTTACTGTCTAGTTAGAAATATATATAAATAAATAAAAAGAAAAGAATTTACTTTGAGGTGAAATGTCCAAAAGGAAGCCAAATCTGGGCAGGAAGACGATTTTCTGAGCCAGCTGGAGAAAGAGAGCAGCTGACTGAGTTTAATATGTTTACTAGCAGTATGAAAAGAAAATGCAAAACAGTTCATTTCCCTGTTGAGATTGTAGCTGGAAAGAAACCGGACAAGTGCCTTAAAATTAAGCCCACAAACTGGGAAAATGGAAGAGATTATAGGAAATAATGTGAAATATGGTGGCACAACCTGGCCGCTGCGGGGCTCAAGCACCATGAGCTGAATATCAACTGACTGACTGACAAGTGCAGTCATCTTGCTCTGGGTGAAAAGGCCATTGAGGAAAATGTCTTCAACTCTGCCTTTGTTTTGCCCAGATTCCACTTATATAACTACAGCAATGGAAAACCAGAAAGCCACATCAAAAGAGACGAGAGAGAAATGTTCCTTAGATCCCAGTAAATATTTAGGGAAGGTAACAGCAGCAGTCCCAACAACCCAAAGAGGGAATTTTTCTGTAGGAGGTTATACTCAAGCAACCCTACCTTTGCTTACAATACAATCTGCGCTCCATGGCAGGAAGCATCTTTTTAGGCCATTTCAGACTGTGCCCACAAAAAGACCCGAGAAAGGAATGGCCAGCGGGATCCCTTAAAGGGCATGCATCTCTTTCAAAAGTTGCCTTGAAGCCGAGCCTGAAAAAAATGTAATGACTGAAGAAGCTCAAAGACAAAACCCTTTTTGAGATTTCCTAGCTCTGGACCTCTTAAGCAGAAAAAAAAGGAGACACCACCTTGGATTGTGGGAAGTCTCCAGGCACAAGAAAAACGGAAAGCCGTCAGGGAAGCTTCCTACATGCCCGCTGGAGTGCTAGCTTCTACTGCTCAGGTTTTTGCCATGTAACATGGAATGGGAAGGGGACTGAAGAGTGGAATCACAGCATTTGGGAGGAGGGGGAGAGAAACTAGATTAAAGTTACACCGGGAGGGGGGGGAGAGAGAGGGAATTCTCTAAAGACAACTCAAGACTTGCCAGAATTGTCATGACCAGGGAAAGCACTTGCCTGAAAGTAAAATCTTCTCAGAACACCTGGCAGGGCAGGTGACTTAGATTACCTGCTCAACCTGTCCCATAACCAAAAGCATGTTGACCAAACCTCAATCCGTCAAGGTGAGCCTCCTCAGTCAGAGGAGAAAAGAAGTACCATGTGTTGAGCTACAAATGTTCTAGCGGATGTCTACCCAATCCCCACCTCCACACCCGTGGATCCTTCCAGCAAGGCTGCTCAGTGGCCGCTTTTCTTTTCAGCCAACCTTTGGATCGTGGGCCTTTCCTCCCGCCCCTTTTGACTCCATCTTGCTCGTCGCAGGATTCGCTGCCCCAAAGATCCAGGTTCTGCTTCAAGACCTTCTGGACAGGAAAGGTGCCCGCTGCTGGCCCACAGCTGGCCAAGACCCAAAGTTCTGCTGAGGGGGATGCAAACTCTCCCTTTATTGTACCTGCTGCTCCTTAAAAAGCCATTATTTTCCTTAAATATGGAGAAGCCAGGACTGACTCCACATCCGGCCCAACTCCTCCTCCCTGGCTTGCAGACCACTGTGCTTGCTGTCTTTTTCACAACCTGCAAAGGCAGAAGAGGGTTGGAATGAAGACGCCAAAGGCCACTAAGATCGGGAACATGAGGCTGCTGTTGTCCGAGGCATAGGGGTTGGGTGTGCGGGGGCCTGACTGGACCCGGTTCTTATTGGTCTGCTTTTTAGGGCTGGACCATTCTTCGTACTCCTCTTCATCTTCCTCCTCCTCTTTCTTCTCCAGGCCTGGGTGAGGCTGAAGCTTTGGAACATCTGTAGAAAGAAGCAAAACAATGCCAGAGTATGGTGTAAAGCAGATAAATTGCAGGGAGGCAAGGAGCATTTTTCTAAACCCTGAACCGTTATGATTCAAAGCTGTAGCTAAGATGCTTAATGCACATACAAAACCTTATCAAGGCCAACGTAGAATCCTTCCGAAGCTACACATGAACATGTCGGCCTCGCCACAAAATGCAACATTTTCGGACCATTACAAACTCCCAATTTTTTTTCTGGAAGGGAAAAAAGCCCCAGGGAACAGAGAAACCCGAGGCATGTGCCCCTCCTCCCTTCCCTTCCATTTCCTCTGGATGTTCTCGACAGACAAGTAGGCTGACACTGGTCAGACAGCCAGACCCCTGCCCACGTGACCTCTTCTACCACCCAGAGAAGGTCAGCCAATTGGGAATGACACCCACCCCACCCACCCCCCAGATGGCAACCTCCAACTTCCCTGCTCCAGAAGTGCTCTGGCTTAGCGTGGCGACCCATTCAGCTCGCCTACAGACTGTTCTCTCTTGCAGTGGGACTTGGCCGCAGCTGGAAGAACTTAGTAAAAAGAAAACTGTTGCAGGTAAGGCAGGAGGAGTTCCTTTCTGCTGAAATGGACCTGAGAATACAGGGTTATATCCGCCTCTTCGGCCAGAAGGCTCGAGACATCTCCCTGTCTCTTGTGGGAAAACCCTTCTTAGGTAACACGCACCGGCTGAGTCCGGTTTACTGAACAGCGGTACTAACAAGAGAAAACCTTTCCACTGGCCGGAAGCAACACGTAGCCGTTACAAAGAAAAAGTTAATGTTTAAACCCTTAAAAGCCAGAACCATCTCCGACTATTTTCTTTTAGCAGTGCGGGACTAATTCCTATCTTTTGAACATATTGAAGGATAACTCCAGCTACTGTTATCAGAATTATAGTGTCACTCAGCCTAAACTGAGTTTCTACTGGGTTGCTAGCATTCAGGAGATGTTGCCTTCAATTACCAGACACATAAGCACAGCCAATCTGATACTGGCTTTGAGGCAAGAGGTCCAGGTATTTTGAACTCCTCGCTTACCTCCACTACAGGGGAAAACCCACAGACTCCTAAGCCAAAACAGCACAATTAGAATTCCAAGCCCCTTGAGTGTTTACACCTTCCGCACCACTTTGGGCAGCGCTAGTATCAATGGGAACAAACCAGGTGGTATTTCTGGCTATGGTACCACCAGGGTTTTGAGTCTGGAGAAAAAGTTCTTCAATTGTCACAAACAAGGCAACTCAGAGGAATCGCATCTTGGTGAGGTTTTGGGAAACTGACAACCCAGCCAGTGCAATGATACTCTTAGATATTCAGCTGATGTCCACGCTGTTAGCTTTGTGACTTCCTTTGCAAGGTTCCCTGATCTGGAGCCACCGTAATTGTTTACGCAACCTTCCTAATATATTCCACTTGCTTCACTTGGTGCTGTCCACTCCCCTGGTTCCATAGAGCCTTCAGAGCCACCATACAACCTAACTGGTTGATAAGCAAAATCCATTCAAGATAGGTCCTGATTCCAGCACTGCTCCTCCCTCCATTGGGCATCTATGGGTGGCATTTCCTGTGGCAGGCTGGATGGAGGTAGCAAGTGCCTTGCTTGGCACCATTCTATGTACAGTAATCGGAGGTTCATCTGGTCCTGAAACTGAACTGGGCCCATGATACTGAGTCCAGAGCCATGGCTGTCATATTTTGTGATCTTGCCAGTATCACGAGGGCCACTCTCAGTCCTCTGAAACTTAAGGTGCGCTCCTGACCCGGGAATATTTTATTTCACCCCCAAGGGCAGGATTTGTGTGGGACCTCTAGATTTCAGAACACTGGGAGGCACTGAGGTTGGGGCTGCTCACTCTTTTCTCTGTTGATAACAATCCAATAAGCAAATACTCCAGATTGCAAATGTGGATACTTTTTGGAACAGTGAACCTGAGTGTCCCACAAGGGCTGCTATCCCAAAGGTGCTTTTTTTCAAGAGGCAACTGGGCTTTCTGGTTATACTTTGAAGACGTTTCGCTTCTCATCCAAGAAGCTTCTTCAGCTCTGACTGGATGGTGGGGAATTGAAAGATTTATACTTACAGACAGCTGGTCATTTGCATTCTTTTAATGCAAATTAATGCAAATGACCAGCTGTCTGCAAGGAATGTAAATCCTTCCATTCCCCACCACCACCCTCCAGTCAGAGCTGAAGAAGCTTCTTGGATGAGAAGCGAAATGTCTTTAAAGAAAAACCAGAAAGCCCAGTTGCCTCTTGAAAAAAAGCACCTTTGGGACCTGGATGTCTGAGAATCTCCATAATCTCCACACTTTTGTTACTATCACTTTTCAAAAGACTTTGGGTATCAAATCCAACAAATCAGAGGAAATTCCAGGGAGAGGTTCTGATGCAACAGCTTTTCTTTTTAATCCTCCATTTTGAAGGCTTAATGCCTGATAAAGAGTTAAGCCCTTTGATTGACTTATCAAGTAACATTGGGAATAAATCAGAATTAAATTGATGGGAAAAAGCAGATCGTGTGAGGTCATCCAAAAGCAGATGGGTGCCTGAAGTTGCACAAGATGACGGCCCCCAGAAGCTTCCACTCTCAGCCCAGGAAGTGTTTGCAAGCCAATGGGACGCTTTTAGGCAGGGAAATCGCGCTGCCTAAAAGTGTCCCATCACTTGCAAACCCTTTGGCAAGCAATCTCCCTGCAGGCTTCGGCAACTCTTTGCAAAAAGCCTTTGCCGGCAAGAACGGAGCCCAGGAGGGCCTGGCGCATCCCTTCCGGGCTCCGTTCTTGCCACCAAGGGCTTTTTGCAAAGATGACCGTAGCCTACAGGGACACAATGTCCCTGCAGGCTTCGGCAAGGAAATGGCAAACGGAGGGAGGGAAGGCCTGAAGGACCGAAGCCTTCCTTCCATTTGCAAAGCCTTTTGCTGCAGATCTCATCCAGGCCTCAATTCGCAGAGAAGAGAGGCCTAAAGTAGAACGAGATCTCGCGCTACTACTGATCTCGCACGATCTCATGGTACTTTAGGCCTCTGCTCTCTGCGAATGCACCGAAGGCCTGAAGCAACGAAGCAGGAAAAGGAATCGCGGCACAGAGGAGATCTTCGCAGAGTGCCTGCGGAGACCCGGGGGTGGGGGTGGGTGGGGTGGAATAGGCAGGGCGAATGTTGCAGTGCCTCTGCGGTGATTCGTAAGGATGAACAACCGCCGTGGTGCTGCAACATTCATAACTTTGGGACTGTGTCGTAAGAACTTGGGGGGAGATATGTCGCAACTTAGAATGGTCACTAAGTGAACTGTCGTAACTTGGAGATTACCTGTATATGGGAAGAAAGATAACTACCGTGTTTCCCCGAAAATAAGACCCTGTCTTATATTTTTTTGAACCCTGAAATAAGCGCTTGGCCTTATTGCCATGCACTCAAAAGCCCGATTGGGCTTATTATCAGGGGAGGGTCTTATTTTGGGGGAAACAGGGTAATTAAGAGAAAAAATGTCAGCTAGCCTGCTGCTTGCTGGAAATGGACATAGGCAGCCCTGACAAAAAATGTATAATTACTATTGGTAACAACATAACAATAATTTAATCCTTAAGTTTATCATTAATATCAGACAGTATAGACAGACACATTACTTCATCTTTCCTTTTTTAGAACAGAGACTTCAAAAATAAATAACAAGGACCAAATCTCTCTTTTAAAATCATCAGGTTTTCCATTTACGCAACTTTATTTCTCTGCTGCCGCCCCCCCCCCCCCCGCTTGACAGAACTGAAGCTCCTCCTAAGGTCACAGATTCTATCTTTTAGCAACTGAGTTCAACATCACCTTCAGTTCCTTAAATTAGTCTATTGGTGTGTGGCCTAGAGCTGCCCTTTGGACAGAGACAGGATCGCCCGCCATTTGCCTGGGTGTTCAAAGAAGAAACGGGGAGACAAAGGGGTTACTCACCATCCACGGTTCCTGCCAGGACATAGAGTGCACAGACTTTTGGATTATCATAGTACCCCTGTGGAAAGCAAGAGAGACTTGATGGATTCCTTCGTCACTTTGGAAGAGAGGATTTTTAAGAAGGGTTCAGGGTTGGGGTTGCCCAAGGAGGCCTTAGGGCAGCTCTGCAGAAGAGTTCACAGCCCAGGCGCTCAGGGGTTGTTACCAGCCCACACAGATGTCCAGTTTAGGATACTACTGGAAGAAAGTGGACTGGGATTCCCAGCCAGCTCTCTCTTGGACTTTTCTCAGTACATGTAGACCTCGATTTACAACCATTCATTTAGTGACCATTTAAAGTTACAATGGCACTGAAAAAAGTGACTTATGACCAGTATGTACACTAAGGACTTCTGCACCAGAGACAAATTCCTTGTGTGTCCAATCACACATTCCATTCCATTCTCACACTTATGACCATTGCAGCATCCCTGTGGTCAAAATTCAGGTGCTTGGCAACTGGCATGCATTCATGGCAGCTGCACTGCCCTGGGGTCAAGTGATCATCATTTCTAACTGTCCCATCCAGCAAAGTCAATGGGGGAAGCCAGATTTGCTTAATGACCGTATGGTTCACTTAACAACTCTGGCAAAAAGGTTGTAAAATGGGACAAAACACACTTTCTGTTGCTTAGCAACAGATATATATATATCTATGTATGTATGTGTGTATGTATGTATGTATGTATGTATGTATGTATGTATGTATGTATGTATATATATATATATAATTCGATCCTGGGCAGCTTGCCTTGTTAGGCAAATGCTTTAACCTCTGAGCCACAGAATCTCCTCCCTATCAGCTTGTTCCAGGGACAAGGATATATATGGTTTTTTTTTCTGTTAAATCATCTGGGATACCCAAATATGGGAGGGAGCATTATATATAGGAAAAATGGTTTGTCGTGGTAAGCGACTGCCTGCATTGCCCCTGGAGTGGGGCCGAAAGGCAAAAAGGAAGCAGTATGCTCCCTCCCATATTTGGGTATACCAGGTGATTTGACAAAAAGAAAAAACATTTAATCCTTCCCCTGGTTCAGCTGATATAGGGAGGAGAACTTGTGGCATAGAGGTTAAAGCACTTGCCTAACATGCAAGCAGCCCAAGTTCGAATCCCAGAAAGGTATGGCTAGCTGATGAGAGCTAAATAGCTTGAAATAGATCTATACTATCCAAGCAAACCCCAGTGTTTTTTAAAAGAGCTGCATTCTGATTTTCAACTGGATGATTATTAAGAAAACTTACAATATATCATGACATCCATGTTTGCGTGTGCTCATCCACGTTCATGCACACAACTCAAGAGATCACAGGAACAAAGTTAGTCTTAATGCAGCTTGGCAATCTCAATAGAAGTAAGAGAGGTGGGTGCTTTTTGGGCCAACAGATGAAGACCAATGGTAGCCTCTGTATGGGACAGAGGGTGCAACTTCTTGTCCTATGTCACTGGCCAAAATATGCTGCCCTTGGCTCTGCAGTTCCAAGTCAAGCCTTGGAACGTGTTGGTCCGTCAGACCTGCCCCAGGTAGATCCCTTAGGAAAGAAAGACCCTTGACTCCATTTGGTTGAAGCGATAGGGTTCTTCTACTAAAAGATGCTGGCTGCGGTAAAGTCAGGCTAGAATTTCCAGTGCTGAAACGGTACAAAATGTTCCCCCTCATCCCAGCCTCCCCTCCCCTCCCCGTGGCTATTCTGTATTCAGCCAATCAAGTTTCACCTACGTAGATGTTTTGAGAACGCTGAGATTTCTGGGTAATCCACATTGTTTCTCAGGGTGCATGGCTTTGAGTGCTGGCACAAACTGGTTCCGAGCTGCTCTGTTCTTTGTCAAGCTGTCATTCCCCCCTCCCTAATTCCCATCACATAGCCATACACGTTTATTGCCCATTTGTTCCCCCCCATGGCCCACCTCCCTCCTAGCCTTTGATGGTAGGATGCCAGCGAGGCGCCAAGCCAAAGTCTGTGGAGACACATGTCATGGCTGCCGTTCTGCTTCTAGCTTGGCATCACATCTTTCCAGGCTGTCATTCGCAACCGGGGAAGGGAGGGGAGACATGGAATGTGGGTGGATAAGGACATGGGGGGTGGGGATGAAGCCGGCCTAATCCAGTACAAGGTCAGCCCAAAGAATGCAGAGATGGAGAAGGCACGAACTGAAGGCTCCTTTTCCTAAACAACCTGAGAACTTCTAATTGGACGTTGACTGATAACAGGGAGGGTGGCCAGGGGAAAAGGGGGAACTAAACTGCATCTTTTTCATGCCAAGCCAATAGATTCTGCCTTGCTCTAATCTGTAGCCACTTTGTTCTTAGTAAAGTCTACTCTTGGAAAAAACAATGAGCCAGGAGTCTTTCTTTGCTAATTAACATTAAATGGGATGGATGACAACAACTTATTTTGGAAAACGGAGTGCCCAAAATGCTTTGGAAGCACAAGTGACAGGTACCAAGTGCTTGATCTCCACAAGTAGATGATTATGTCTAAGAGCCACGGGGGCGCAGTGGTTAGAGTGCAGTACTGCAGGCTACTTCTGCTGCCTGCCGGCAGCCTGCAATTTGGCAGTTCGAATCTCACCAGGCTCAAGGTTGACTCAGCCTTCCCTCCTTCCGAGGTGGGTCAAATGAGGAGCCAGATTGTTGGGGGCAAGAGGCTGATTCTGTAAAACCGCTTAGAGAGGGCTGTAATCCCAGCCCTGACACATCCGAGGAGCAAGATGATCAGGGACAGCGAGCATATCTCATTAAGGCACCCATGTCTGCAAAGGCGCTTGTTGATGCCGAGTTTCTGCAAGGTCCTGGTATGAAAGCAGCCTCTGCACCTCAGAAGCAGAGCTCTGCCCTTCCCCAAAAGAAACAATAGCAGCTCATGGCTCAAGAAAACTCTGTACAGGTAGTCCTCAACTTACAACCACGATTGAGCCCAGAATTTATGTTGCTAAGTGAGAAAATTGTTAAGTGAGTTTGTTCCATTTTATGACTTTTCTCATCACATTTTGTTAAGTGAATCACTGCAATTGATAAGCTAGTAACGTGCTTGTTAAGTGAATCTGGTTTCCCCACTGACTTTGCTTGTCAGAAGGTCTCAAAAGGGGATCACACGACGCATCTGAATGTAAATCACGTGACCATGGGCCATAAGTCATAAGTACGAAAAATGCCACTTTTTTCAGTGCCCTTGTAATTTCAAATGGACACTAAGCGAACTGTTGTAAGTTGAGGACTACCTGTACCTCTTTCCTGCTCTACTGGCCCCTTCCTCTTGAGATAAGACTTGCTCCTGAATGAGAGAGACAGGTGGTTCCCTCAGCTCCTCTGCCTGCACCCGGCCGATCTTCGGAAGGGGAAAAGGGCTTAGCCAATTTGCCTCCTGGCAGGTTTTTTTTTTTTTTACCTTGACAAACTCAATGTTAAGCTTTCCTGTGAAGGTAGAAACCTCTCCCTGCACACTCAGCTTCCCCTTCTTGATGCTGATGGGAACAATCTCATCGTGGGCAGTGCTGTGTCCCACTCTGTCAAAGATGTCCAAGTCCTTCACCACCATGTGGCCGTTCAGACGCACATCAAAAACCTGCGAGTTGAAAGGAAGACAGAATTGCTATCAGCACGTTGGGAAACAGGCCTGGCCTGGCCCAGCCCAGGTGTTTTCAAGCTGCTCAAAATTCTCTCTGTGAAGAATGGAACGGCCACCCACCCGTCTACACTCCTTGATGAGGAATCTTGCATAACTCAGGCCACTGTGAGTTGCTTTCAATAAATGTTGCACCAACGGAAATATTACTTTATTAACACCATTTTGAGATGGTGCCAACATCCGGAGCTGCTAATTGGACAAAAGGGTATACCCACTCACTGGTAACATAAAGGAGACAAATACCTTTAGATATATAGTCAGAACTGAAGTTGAAGGTCGTTCCCCCTCCACAGCCCAAAAGTGGAGCACTCCACAGTCCAGGGGAAAGCGTCAAGGGTGGCAGCCCAATCCACACCTCTTGGCATGCCCCCTCCAGCTCCACCAACCTTTCGCCGATGCCTTTCAAATGGCGCTTTTGTTCATTCCACAAAAAAGGCTGACCTCCCAGGAGGACTTTTTTCTTTCTTTCTTTCTTTCTTACCTTCTGCTGCGACTGTGCAAAATAGACTTCAGCGAACTTCAGCACCAGGACATAGTCCCCCTCTTCCTTGATAGGGACCTCGTAGCCAAAGGTTTCCTCGTTGTAGCGTTCCGTCTGGTACAGAATTTGATCCTCGGGGTTGGAGCGCAAGATGGGCAGTTTCATGCCATAATCGGAAGCTGCAATTCCAAGAAATACATATTTTTCCTAAGCATAAGGCAAGTTTACCTTTGCCCATGGGAAGGTGGCACCAAACATTTAAGAGTTTAGCTTCCCCTTCCCTCCCCTTCTTCTTCTCCTAGATCTTAAGGCACGGGTGTCCAACCTTTTGGCTTGCCTGGGCCGCATTAAATGTCTTTGATCGCATACAGGATAAACTATACAGCAGGGGTGTCAAACTCAAGGCCCGGGGGCCGGATCCGACCCACGGGGTGTTTAGATCTGGCCCGTGGTCCTGGAAACAGCCCACGGTGCCTCTGCCAGCGAAAATAGAGCTTGCGAGGGCCGCACATAGCCCTCCCGAGCTCTGTTTTCGCTGGCAGAGGGTTGCAGGAGGCTGTCACAGCCGAAAACGGAGCTCGAGAGCCCGTTTTCGCTGGCAGAGCGCTCGGGCCGCCACAGGGTGACGTTGAGCTGGCCACGCCCACCCTAGCCCCCCAAGGTCAAACACAACCCTCAATGAAATCGAGTTTGACACCCCTACTATACAGTATAGTCAATGTATAAAACTAACAAACTTCCTTTTTTAGTCTTTGATACAATCTCGTGGAGCCGCGTTAACTAGCTGCTCAGGGCTTCATGCGACCTGTAGGTTGGACACACCTGCAAAGCTTAAGGAACGAATTCCCTGATCAAAACACACACACACACACACACACACACACACACACACACACGGAGGCCACGAACACACAGAGCTAACTTGAAAGACATCTGCAGGCTCAAACCAAGCGGGTCACAAGGTATCCCAAGAGTTCTGCCAGTGACGTTGGCTCAGGATCTACTGGCCTATTTCCCGGTGACATGTGGCAGCTCAACAAGGACTTCCTACTTTCGGTAGCTTAAGAAAACCAGAGGAGCATTTTCTTCCCTCCTAAATTAAGCTGCTAAATCAGGAACTCTTTGACAAAACCAGGAAGCCATTGCTTGGGAGGGAGCTTCAGACTCTGGAACAGTACTGAAAACAGCTGCATCCCTCTCAGGGACGCTCGGTCCACGTTTGTGAGCTACCACTTTTCCCCCCCCCGAATCTACTTGGTGGATCTCGGGATGGTAACTAAGAAATAAAAAGCTTTCAGGTCTGCTCAATATTGGGATTTCTGGAGAGAAACTGACCCAGCTGTGCTTGCTTCTCTCTGCAATGCCAGCCGTTACATCTTTCAGGTTACAAAACTAAGATCTTGAATTGGTGGTACAGGCAGTCCTTGAGTTACGACCAGTCACTTAGTAACTGTTCAGAGTTATGATGGGCATCCCTAGAGCTACCTACAACCCAGATGTGAAGTTCTGACACCCTCCCTGCAGTCACGTGATGATATTCTGGGTGCTCAGCCCCCCCCCCCCGCATTTACAGCTGCTTGGGGTATCCCGTCACTGTGGTTTAGGTTTTTTGCTGAAACCCAGCATTATTTCTGGTTTCCAGCAAACGAAGTCCATTGTAGACAATGGATTCGCTTAATGTCCACGGGGTTCACTTAATGACTGCAATGATTCTCTTAATGACTGCCGCAAAAAAGATCGTAAAATCGGGCATAGTCACACAGTGACCCACTAATGATTGGCACGACTTACGACTGTAATTCATAAGGTCGTAAGTCAAGTACTACCTGTTTATTAGTAGCAGACTACTATATGTTTTCAAACCACTTTGATGCTGTGATTCTCTTCATTGGGTTATTTTCATTTTAAGTGTTTGTGTGATGTTTTCTTATGGTTTATGCATTCTATGGTTTAAATTCCAAGAGGAGAACTTCTCAAGAGTTCTGTGACAGATGGGCAGAACAGATCTGCAAGGAAGTCGTGCCATTTTACACAGTGATTTCTGATGTGTCCTCCCTCTTTTGTTCTGCATGTGGGAGGGAGGAGAAAGGAACCACAAAATAACAAAAGGAACTTCAGCCACCCGTAGCCCAGAAGAAAATGCTTGAAGAACTAATATTAGGCTGTGTAAAGGTTGTGACTTGATGTCAAAATGTCTAACCTCAGCCTTATTACAGCCAGCCAAGCAGAAGCCTTCATTCAGCTATTTTTGGCATAAAAATCCCTGTAATTCCTGTGAGAAATGATAAGTACATTCAGTATCTCAATGACAGACGTTGTGTCTCCCTTCCATGGACTTCCGCTAAAGGCAAATCACTCCACATATGCCCCCATTTGGAATGCTTAGTTCTCCTCCACGGAAGAGCCCAGTTAGAGTCATGGCAAAATTCGAGCAGGCTCGAAGCAAAGGTTGAGTTCCTGTGGGTAAACTCTTAAGCACGCCCTTTTCCAGAAACAGGGCTTTTGCCATGTAAGTGCAGTGGAGTTTCCTTCCATTTTCAACTTGAAAATAATCTGCAATTCAGCTATTCAAAGTTTAGAAGCACAACAAGGGTTTTTCTTCCCAATAAATGAACTAGCTGAAAAGAAAACCTGAGAATCACAAGCCACAAACCAGCCAGAAGCCCTGAAGCTAAAAACTTCCTCAAAGCAGCCAAAGAGAAGGCACGCACGGGAAAACCCCAGAACTCCTCCTGCTCTTACAGGCAGCAAAGCAAAGGGTGAAAGAATCTGCACTAAGAGGCGGCACAAAACTTTCTCCTCCTCCTGTTAGAAGCAAATGTGGATTATCTTGAAGACCACAAGTGAAAAAGAACTCTGCTAAAACGGCCTTTCCATCTTTGGACTACGTATGCTGATTGCGTTTATACTTTTCTCAAAATATTGTGGCGGTCAAAAGGGAGCTAGATTTTTGTTGTGCTGTATTGACCACACAGATGTCTGAAACTATATATTGTAGTCCTTGACTTGCAACTAATTGAAGTTTGAATGACACTGAAAAAAGTGACTTACAACTGGTCCTTGTGCTTACGACCATTGAAGCATCCCTATGGTCGCAAAATTCAGGCACTTGGCGACTGGCATGTGTTTACGGTGGCTGCAACGTCCCAGGGCCATGGGACTGTCATTTGTGACTTTTCCAGCTAGCAAAGTCAGGAGGGAAGCTGGATTCGCTTAACAAGTGCAGTGATTTGCATAACCAGGGCAAAAAAAGAAAATCAGCCACGATTCACTTAACAACCTTCCTGCTTAACAATGGAAATGCTGGTCCCAATGGTGGTTATAAGCTGAGGACTAGCTGTATGGCTAGATCATGGGGGTGCTTTTGGAGAGGCACTGTCAGAGCTGCCATCATATGCTTGAACTTCGCATTCTCCAGCTGTCAGCCTGCCATGAACTATGAGGGGGAGGGAGCCAAATGGGGGGGGGGGGGGGGGTGAAGGCTCATCGTACCT
>QLTV01004096.1:1462469-1487789 GCA_003457575.1 Thermophis baileyi
TCTAGTTAGCAGTGTAATGTTGCCAGAGAAGAAGCTACGCAGGATTAAGTTGACTACTCTTAGTGCCTTTTTGGCAATGTTGTTACAGTGGGCTTTGGCACTTAGATCATTAGATATGAGTACTCCAAGATCCTTGACAGAATGAGGGTCGTCTACAAGGTCGTGTCCTCCAAGCTTGTATTTTGTGTTCTGATTCTTTTTGCCAATGTGTAAGACAGAGCATTTGTTGATTGAGATTTGAAGTTGCCACTTGTTTGACCATTCTGATACATAGTCAAGGTCTTTCTGAAGGGTAGTAGCATTGTCTGTGGTGTTAAATAGTTTGACATCGTCGGCGATGAGAACGCAGTTGCTTATAATGTGGTCACAAAGGTCATTTATGTAAAGTATGAAGAGTGTTGGTCCTAGAACGCTGCCTTGAGGGACACCACTATTGACAGGTGCAAGATTTGATAGAGAACTCTCTATTTTAACCACTTGTTGTCTGTTTGACAGGAACGCAGTTATCCAATCAATTGTTCTGCAAGTTTTTCAATGGGGGAGATGGTAGCAGAAGGCTCCTTCCACTTACTGTGCTGGACAGGCTTCACTCTTTTGCACCTATCCTGGCAACAGGAAAGCATTGCCTCCTTTCCGTTTTTGTTCCTGCTGGCTCTGGTGGATTCAGTCCATTCTCACTCTTTCATGGTTTCTTCAGAGAGAAGCAGCTTCCGGATACTTCTAAGGACACCTCAGACACCTGCAGAAAGACTCCCCAAAGATGTGACTCTCTTACGCGAGGGCTCTCCCTCTACTCTTTCAGGAGACCTCGAGGACTTGGCCCAAACTGAGGCAGGTCTTTGGTCTCTGGCAGGTTTTCTTCAGATGCATCTCTTTGGCATTTAAACAGCAAACGTCTCTTCCAACTCTGTTATTCTGGATTTATATATATATATATANTTCAGAACTTTGTGCTTGAGATGGAAAAGAATGAAACTTTGATTTTGGGTTTTACCGATTAGATTGATAGATCCTTATAGAAATGGCTAGCTTATATTACTGTGAAAAAGTGGTTTGATGTTAATGCTTTATTTTACTGCAATGGAGGAACCGGAAGTCAACGTTTCTTCTTTTTCCCAACCCTTCCTCACTTTTCTCCCCCCCCCCCCCCCGTTTCCCCTCACTGCTTTCCTATTTACTTTTGTATTTTGTATCTTATAACTCAATAAAATGTTAAAACACTGATAAAAGCCGAGTGCCCCAGTTAAAGTTCTCTGAGCAGTCAGACGTATTCCTGAAGGCAGTTAGATATAGGCACTAGGTGGAGCCGTTCACCTACAAGAATGTGCTCAGAATTCCTCCTATTGCAGAGTTTAAAGCCACCTCCTCATCAGATTATAGAAGCTGAAGGGACTACGGACACCACTGCCACCTAGCCCCAACCCAGTGCTTGGTGCAAGGCCTGCAAATTCGGACAGGGGTACAATAGAGCCTCCTGAGGTAGAAGATCTACCGTATCCTCTCCTTCCACCAAAGGAGAGCCTCCAAATCTTCTGCCCAAGAGATCTTCCGTCTGTCTCTCTCTAGTTTGGAGCAGCAGAACAAGTTTGTTCCAACTTCTTCAGGCATTCCCTGAAGGCTACTTGTAATGTCTCTCCTTACTTTCTCCAATCTAAGGAGGTGTTTTGTTTTGTTTTTTAAACCTGGACAACTATTTGACTGGGATGGCATCAAGCTCCTGCCTTGAGGAGGAGATTGCACTGCAAGATCTCCACGGTCCCTTCCATCCTATGAAGCTATGTTCTGAATCTATTCAGCTTTTTTCAAGAGGACTTGGTTTACATACTCTTTCCTCTCCTTCTTTTCTTCTGGGCCCACTATAGCCTAGAGCTAGATCTGGACAGAGTCCAGAGGCAGTGTGGCCAGTGCAAATATTGGAAAACCATCCTGATGATCCTCAGCGTAGCTTGTGAAGGCTGGAAACCACGGTAGTACAACCCATCTACAAGGCACCAGGAAGGGAAGGAAGGCCACACTACCCCACAGGCTTCACTATGGTTGCACAGTAAAACAAAAAAGCGTAGAATCCTAGGGCTGGGAAGGACCTTGGTGGTCCTCTAATCCAACCCCCTGGCCAAGGCTCTGAATTCAGCTCCAGCTCTGCCAGTCCTCATGGACAGGTAGCACATCAAATCATGCAATACTCACTTTAAAAAAAAAAAAAAGATCTGTGCCAACTTAAAATCAATTAATCCATTATTAACCAGAGGTTTGGGCTTGTGAAATATTAGAGTGGACCACAAGAGCCGAATATGATTTAAATGCTCTGATTGCTCTTTAAAAAAAATGACTCAAAAATCAAGGAGAAAGATTATGAGTAAGAGTGTCTCTGTATCAAAATCCTTCTAATTCCACTTCTCAGAAATTGGGACATTATGAGGACGTAGTATTTAAATTGAGGGAACTGTCAGCCAGGCACCATCTGCTGTTAGTTAGATGTGTTGCCCCATCGTGGTTCATCCTGAAATCTATTCTCCTTTCGCCTCTTTCAAAAAAGGAAACCGATTTTCTTTTATATAGCACTGTACAATTTTGTGCTTTGGACCCCTTTGAAGGCTGCCTTCTCGACTAAGGCAAGAAGCTGAAGTTGGGAGCTGAGTGGCCTGAAGGAGAATACAGCCACTCCACACCCCAGAAAGGAAGAGCACCCAAGTCACATCGATGAAATATTGAGAAAACGGGAAGAAATTATTTTTGCAAAATGCCAGTAATGATGCCATCTGCTGGGAGGGTGGGAGGGTGGAATCGTGGCAGCCCTTTGTCAGGTCCAGCCCTCATCTGGAAGGGCCCTCAATCTCAGCAGGCTCCTTGCTGGGTGATTTTCCTCTTGCAGGGAATTGAACCCTCTGCATTCTGCAGAAACTGCCTCTTCAGGCTGGCATGACCAATGTTCTCAGCTCCTCGTTCTGCAACAGGAATACTGTGCTTGTCTGATTGTCTGACAAGGAGTAAATCCACTCCACGGGGCACAGCTTCCATTGGCCAAGAATCAGTTCTGGCATACGTGTTCATGGGAAGCCATGCCTTCACACAAAGGATGCCAATTAGCTAACATGCATCACTCGTGTCAGTGGTATACTCTGCATCTTGCACAAGGTCACTTTTTTGGCTCTGCCTGGCAGGATCCGAGAATAGTTTCTGATGGGAATATCTGTTCTGCCCCATCATGTTAAAATGGAACAATGGAGCATAGAAATGTTTAAAATAAAAATATGTTTTCTGAATTCTTCAACGTTTCAACTCCTTTTTCTGGCAAAATGCTGCTGGCAGCAGGAAAAACGATTGAATGAAGGGCCACAACAAAACAGTGTTGGAGCCCAACCTCAACATGACCATCCAGGCCTTTCTGTGCCTGTATCCATCCTTGACAAAAAGTTCTGGCCAGTTTCAAACATCCCGCTAAATCCTCAACACCGATGACCAAAACACAACTGCCGTGATCACAGAACATGTTACCCTCAACCCAGTAAGTCAGTGGAACATCTAGGTCGGGTCTCCAAAACTTTAAGACTTGTGGACTTCAACTCCCAGAATACCCCAGCCAGCATGGCTGCCTAGGGAATTCTGGGAATTGAAGTCCACAGTCTTAAAGTTGCCAAGTTTGGAGACCCCTGATCAGTAGTGGGTTCTAAACCCGTCGCGGTTCACTCGTGAGCGCGTGCGCACAGAAGCGTCCCGGGCGGGTGGGCAGAGCCTCCCACCGCCGCTACCGGTTCGCAGAACCGGGCAGAACCGGGAGCAACCCACCGCTGCCCCTGATCTAGGTGGAAAGGGATCTTACAGATCATTGTTTATCATGGTTTAAGGAGACAACCCACCTAACATGCAGAAACAACAGGCAAGCCTACCACAAACTGCCCATTTATTTGACATGCAGGTTGAGAATGGAGGGGTATAACTACAGTTGTCCATAGAGAAATGCTACACTTTCCACCAATGTGCTGGGTTTGCTTGGCTCCTGCTTTGGAAGGGCAGAAAGAGCTTGGTTTAGGCTGCAAAGTGATGCAGCCATTTGAGGAGACGCAGCACTCCATTTCCAGTTCATATCCAACAATGTGCTCTCAGTTGCATTTAAATACTTTGAAGGAGGATTACTGATCTGGACAAATCAAAGCTTAAGCTAAGTGCCAAATCACAGGAGATTAATGAGCATCATCTGTAATCACGGTAAATGAGCCTCAGCGAGGCTTAGTCCACCAGGTGGAGAAGGATAGAATTGCCCATATTTCACTATATGAAGCAGAGGGGAGACTGGAAGGGGCAGTATGTGGTGCACAAAATCTAGTCCATTCCTTGGCAACTGAGCAATTGCAAATGGCTCCTAACTTCAGCTCTTTCTTTGTGGCTGTTTCCACCAACGCTAATAGTATTCGTGCTGCTTAAAAAGCTCTCCCTGTAGCAGGCCCATCATTTTGGGTCCATGACCATGTTCCCTCCTGGAGACCAGCAGCCCCGGCCCCTCGTCTTTGCGAATGCTGCATTCTGGAGATGGCTGGCTGCAGCTGCTCCAGTTTGGAAGGTCTGGAATTGGGGTTCTAACCCCAAACATTTCAGGGTACTTTCTCTTCCCCAGCAAGGTGAGGGCAAATGAGGACCAGCTGAGAGATCCAGCGGTTTTGTGATGCTGCTGTCTTAGAGCAAATTGGCCAGGGCTTGTTGCTCTCTAAGCTTGCATGTTTTCTTGCAGACGTTTCATTACCCAACTAGGTAACATCATCAGTGCTAGTGATATTACCTAGTTGAGTAATGAAAAGTCTGCAAGAAAACAACCAAGCTCAGAGAGCACCAAGGACCCTTCATTTCAACCCTGAGCTACAAATGTTCTCCTTTATTGGTAGAGAGGAGTGGGCTGCCCTTCACCCCCTGCATGGAGCCTTTCCAAGCACCATCTGTCCTCCTCCTGCCCCCCTCCTCTTTGGGGCTTCCTAACCGGAAAGGCTTCAAGACAGTTCCTACACTGTAGAGCCGAGGTGGCGCAGTGGTTAGAGTGCAGTACTGCAGGCTACTTCAGCTGACTGCTAGCTGCAGTTCAGCGGTTCAAATCTCACCAGGCTCAAGGTTGACTCAGCCTTCCATCTTTCCNTCCTTCCTTCCTTCCTTCCTTCCTTCCTTCCTTCCTTCCTTCCTTCCTTCCTTCCTCCATAACTCTGCCCACTACCAGGAGTTCAATCCTTGACTCAGCCTTCCGTCCTTCCGAGGTGGGTAAAATGAGGACCCAGATTGTTGGGGGCAATAGGCTGACTCTGTAAACCGCTTAGAGAGGGCTGGAAAGCACTGTAAAGCGGTATATAAGTCTAACTGCTACACTACTGGAGTACATGAGGCTGCAAAGGCTCCTACAGAGAGGAGGAGGTCCAGTTCCTCTCCCAGATGTCTCATGCCAGAAAAATGAGATGCTGACCAATGAAGCTGCTCTGGCCGGACTGTTGGGAGCCTCCTCTGGGCTGGCTGGGAGATGAAATGAGTAATCTCTGCAATGAGATTATTAGATTGAAGACTTAATCCCCAAATCCGTCTGTACATGAAAACTACCTCCCCCCCCAATCCTCCCCCTGCCTCCATGAGCCGCCTTTGGCAGAGAAGGAGAGAAGCAGGAGAGCCTCTCTTGCAGGAGGAGTAAGGATGGAAGGACTGGATCCTGACCCCCCCCTCTCCCCAAGTTTAATGAGAGGTGCTGAGGGACAAGACCAAGCCCCCCCCCCGGGGCTGAGAGGGGGACAGTCCATTCTGGACTTTTGTCAGGGCAAGTGCGGTCCACACAATGTGGGAGAAGAAGCCACTGGTTTTGCATCTTTGGGGTTGTGGAAACCTTCACGTGAAACTATAATCATCTTATTGATGGGTCTAGCACACGACCTGAACGCAGCCATGTTCTCTTAGCCTGCAATTACGACTCCAGTTTAGCGTGTTGTGTGAACACACCGTGCAAGGTTTCTTCATAGCCACCTCTCTACAAGCTGTGATTTTCCTTTTGTAGGCATGTGAGATCAGAATGGTAGTCACTCCCTTGGCTGAGCCTCCCAGAGGCAGCCTATTCAATGGCAGCACCACCAAAGCCTCCCACGCCCCCCCCCCCTGCTTCCCCCCCAACACCCCCCAATTCTTGCACGGGATGTCCATATCTTCCAAACAGCTTCATCTAAATCTGTTTCTCAGACTGGGCCACTTTTAAGTAGGGTGCACTTCTACTCCCAGATTTCTTCAGCCAGCATTGTTGGCTAGGGAATTATGGGAACTGAAAGCCACATACCCTAAAGTTGCTCAGGTTGACAAACACTGATCTAAATTAATCCGGTTGTGTCATACTGAGTGATTTCAGGATTTCGTTTTGTATTCAGTCATCCAGAGGAAGGACATTCCTGCTGATTGCATTACGAATCTCCATTAATATTGCATTTAATGTGCTTGGTCTATGCTGAGGGTCTTATGCAGGCAATATAGTGAGACATCCATGAGGGCATCATAGGGATGTGTGTGTGCATGTGCAATCTTTTTATAAAGACAAACTCTCCCATGCTCCTGGCCGCTTCATAGTTGCACGATCCACCATGTTTTCTTAGCAGCAATGTGGATTTCCTGGTCTACCTACCCTCACTAGATATGAGCCTGCTTCCCCTCGCAGAATTTAATTTCGCCTGTCTGTAAAAGCCCGTTTTGATTCTTTAATGCGCCAGCTGAGTTGCCTACCACTCTGAGCACAAAAGCTCAAGAGCTCCCAATTGCTGCAGCCACATGTGCTGACTGTGTCCCACCTGCGTAAAAGGATGTAGCTCCATTCAGGTGGTCTGCAGTGTTTAGTCAAAAAAAGTCAAGATGGCGGCCACAGCAGCATGATCAAAGCTCCGCCTGTTTACCCGTGCACTGCATGCAACTCAAGGGCCTGGCCCCCCAGCTGGCTCAGATTAATGGCCAGCCCAGTCAGGGGAGAGTCCTGGCCTTCCTCCTTCAGCAGCTGGCATCTCTGGAGTCAGGTTAAGATGGCAGCAACGCAGATAAGAAATAGACAGCTTCAACTGCAGGGCTGCAGCCACCATCTTGGCCTTCGACTTGGACGGCCAGAGGGCAAGTGTGGGGAACAGACAGGGTGTTGTCTGTTCTCTCACCACGTGGCTTCTTGGGTGAGATTGTGTGGTTTGCAGTTCGGCTGGCATGATGCATGTGGCCGGATGCAAATTGGCAAGCTGGCTCCAAGCTGCACCCTTGAGGGGACTCAGCAATCCAGGAGGCCAACCTGGCTGACATCTAGAGACCAGGCTGCGCTGTGCCTCCTGCCAGCTTCACTGCTCCCCCATTGACTTCTTGCAGGAGGAGGAAGAGGAGGGCCATGTGGACAGGAGCTGGGCAGATCCAGGGGTGCTCCTGGACTTGTGGGCAAGGGTTTGCCTTCCTTTGATCTAAGCCATTGGGGGCGGGGAGAGAAAAGCAGCAAGTTTGGAGTTTAAAGAAGACACCAGAGCAGCTGAGACTGGCCACAGGTGGACAGTCAGGCCACAAGGTCCATTCTTCCTTGCTAGTGAAGTGTAGGGGGTCTAGAGCAGGGTTTCTCAACCTTGGGCATTTTAATATGTGTGGGTTTCAACTCCCAGAATTCCACAGCCAGCATGATGGCTAGGGAATTCTGGGAATTGAAGTCCACAGGTTAAGTTGCCCAGGTTAGGCTAGAGTAAACCAGGTAAACGTTACTTGCCTCCTAAGGCAAGAGCAGTCTGCAGCTTTTTGCCAGCATGAAATGTGGGCACAACAGTATCGAGAGGAGCAGAGGCTCAATCCTTTGCCTATTCACTAAAGAGTGAGGGCAACTGAAGAGAAGCCGGGCTCCTGGGCATAGCCATGCTGCAGAGCTGCAATGTTTACAGGTGGCCTCTGGTGGACAACGCAGTGGTCGTCCTTCCCCTTGAAAAGGGGCTGCCTTCATTATGGCAAGGTGGCCTTGCCAATGGATAATGATCGCCTCCAATGGGCAACGACTGCCAGCTCCAGCTTTGAGGGGTCCTTGGTGCTCTCTGAGCTTGGTTGTTTTCTTGCAGATGTCTCATGACCCAAAGTAGGTAATGTCACCTAGTTTAGGTCATGAAACATCTGGAAGAAATCAATCAAGTTCAGAGAGCACCAAGGACCCCTCAGTTCAACCCTTAGCTACAAATATTCTTATTATACAATATTATCCTATTATATATTANNAGAGCCAAGGTGGCGCAGTGGTTAGAGTGCAGCACTGCAGGCTACTTCAGCTGACTGCTAGCTGCAGTTCGGCGGTTCAAATCTCACTGGCTCAAGGTTGACTCAGCCTTCCATCCTTCTGAGGTGGGTAAAATGAGGACCCAGATTGTTGGGGGCAATATGCTAACTCTGTAAACCGCTTAGAGAGGGCTGTAAAGCACTATGAAGCGGTATATAAGTCTAACTGCTATTGCTATTGCTATTATGATTTATGTTGACTGCTTTTATTTAGGATCCTATGACTATCCCTGAGTCTTATGATTTATGATGAATGTATTTTATGATTACGATCATGGTTTATCATTGTTGTTTTGCATGTACATTGAGAGCTAATACACCGGAGACAAATTCCTTGTGTGTCTAATCACACTTGGCCGACAAAGAATTCTATTCTATTCTATTATTAGCTCCAGCTTTTGGGGGGGGGGGGTCTTAGTAGCCCCCCTTAAACAGAGTTGCAGGCCTTCTGCCCCACATTGGCCCCATCATCCCTTGGCAAATAAGAGCCAGCCTCGCGGAGTCTATTTGTTCAATATTACATATTTTTCTGCGCAAACATATATCGGTGCCCCTTAACATGACTGTAGGGAGACAGAAAAACATTCCAGAGGCAAAAATCAAGGCGACACAGAGGAGAGGAAGGAGGCATTCGTACAAGGCGCCTTGGCCAAGGAACAGAAGTCCAGAGCAGAGTCCACGTCAGGCACTGGTCCCGGGGCCCCCCCCCCCCCGCATCCAGGCCCCCCCTCTTTCTCATCGCTTTGCAGGGTTGGCCGGAAGAGCAAAAGCAGGCGAGGCGTTGGAAAAGGAGACCTCGACGACGTCCAGCCCTCCGTGGCTGCTTCGGGCACGGGCACCGCTGCCCCCCCCCAGGTCGCCTCCCCCGGCAGCGCTTCGGATGCAGGAGACCCCGAATCGTTCACAGTGTGGAGAGGGAAGGAGCGTCAGGCCAGGTGGAGTAGTGAGGCAGGTCACTGTGGCACACCGTCGGTGGGGCAGCCGGCATTGCATAGGAGCTCAGGGCATGGCGCGCCACACGGGCCCTTTTCTACCCTCCGGGGCTGGGTCACCGCTCAGCTCAAGAGCCGTCTTCAGCGAGACATCATCCTGACAAACTCTGCAGAAAAGGGAGGAGGCCAGAGAGAGAGTGCTGGGCAGGGCCTTCTCCCACTGACCAAGGGTCCTCCTAGACCAGAGTTTTTCAAAGTTGGCAACTCCCAGAATTTCCCAGCCAGCTTTGCAGTTGAAGTCCAGACATCTTAACATTGCCAACTTTGAAAAACACTGATTTAAATCTCATGACTGATTCAGATTTACAGCAGAAACATAGAGCGTTTCTGTAAAGGAATTTAGGGGAAGGGTATGAAAGAGCCAGCCAAAGAAGACCTGGAAAAGAAACTCAAAATAGTGGACCTTGACTTTGCTTAGTATAAGAAGGGACAGACAGAAACCTGGGCAGCCTTTCAAGAGGGATGTCAGACAGGCCAGGTCAAGAAACTGGGGCGGGGGGGGGGGAATCCCAGGAATTCCAAGCATTTATTGCATTGATTTGATTATAGCTGCCCAACAAAAATGGACTCTGGATGGCCAATGTAATTGCAAAATAACTGAAAAAAGAGATTATACAAATAAATAGATGCTTCTTTACTATTGTGGGGTATGGGATTAAATAACAGAATCTTGAAAGCCTGTTCAGGTATCTCGTGGTTCTTTCTTGTCCTAGCTTGAGCTTCTCGTGCTTCCTTCTGTCTCATGGTCTCATCCATCTTTCACCTAAACAGCCCTTCCCTCCCCTCCTCTGCCCTCCCCTTTCCTACCTTTCCCTCCCTTCCCCTTTCCTTCCTTCCTTCTCCCTCCCTCCCTTCTCCCTTTAATAGCTCTTTCATACCTTCCCCAAGTTCAGCTCACAATTTCTTCAATTGCTCAGCCCCAATTTCCTAACAGAACAATGAACCGGTGGAACCACTTGCCTCCAGAAGTTGTGAATTCTCCAACACTGGAAGTTTTTAAGAAGAGATTGGACAACCATTTGTCTGGAATGGTATAGGGTTTACTGCCTGAGCAGGGGTTGGACTAGAAGACCTCCGAGGTCCCTTCCCACTCTGTTATTCTGTATTCTGTATATTTGGAGGTGATGCTGGGGGATGGGAAATCTGCCATTTTTTATTTTGCTTTCTAAATAAAATGTCCGTTTTAAATTACTTAATTTAAGAATTATATTATGTTCATGATTAACGACTCTGGGAGCTATTTAAAGGTGGGCTGGAAATGCCACAAGTAACTGTATTAGCAGGTCAGAAGGCATCTTAAGAGCGTTTCCACAGGGGGCTTTAGCAGCCCTTCTTGGCCAGGAAAGCCCATTTTCTTCTGGCTCGGCTGCCCAAATCACAAATGGCAGAACCTCCATGTTTGTGTCTAGAGACCCGTTTGAGTTGGGGGTGAGGCCTTGGAGTTGGGGGTGGGAAGAACCCCCCTCCCCCAGCTCCTGGCTCGGAGTCTCCCCCGTCCCTCGGCTGCAACAGGTACAGAAGCCTCTTACAGCCAGGCCAGTTTCCTGGATAGGCCCTCCCTCCGTCCCTCCCTCCACTCACCTTCAAAGTCCACTCGCCCATCCCCGTTCAGGTCGACATCCCGTATGATGTCCTCTATGTCTCGGTGTCCCACCTGCTGCCCAAGGAGCTTCCTCATAGCTTCTCGCAGTTCGTTGGTGCTGATTTCTCCATCTCCATTGGTATCAAACTGCACAAAGCACACCAGGAGGAACCACAGAGTTGGTGGTTGCACGAAGGCTTTCCGTGGACCTCTCAAAGCTGCACCTTGACCCAACCTAGCCCACTGCGTGGCAACACCTTGGTTTTACACCTCATGCTTTGAGAGTTTCCCTTGAAAGCCGTTGGCCAATAGCAGCATTAAATGCAATTACAAGTGTGAATTGCGCTTTCAATTCACAAGAAGAACCGAGACGAGGCCATTCCCAGTGGAGGGATTAGGGGGGAATTCTTCTCGTCTTCAGAGCGGCAGCTGGAAAGTAGGGCTGCGTAGCTCTTCAGATGCTGTCTCCAGAAAGTGCTTTGGCGTGTGCAGGAAAGTGAACCTGACACCTGTCTCCAGCAATTTCTCTCAACCCCCTGTTCTCAAGAGCCGCAGACAGGTGCGACTCGCATATTCCAAGTGCCACAAAGCAATTTTTTGAGAAGCACACCTACTCCAAATAAGGAGGAAGCAGTGATGGGAAAGAAAACAAGGAGAAAAGCAGCAGCACCTCCATCATGTCCAACCATCGAGTAAGAAAAAAACACCACCAAGAGAATCGGGGAAAGAGACCTTTGTCCACCCCCCCACCCCAAGAAGAAGGCAGAACAACACAAGCCTCCCTCCGGGAGGAAGAAGAGACGTGAGGCCGATTTTGGAATGGGCGACAGTGCAAATGGTTTCTCACCTCCCTGAAGGCATCCCGCAGCTCCTTGACCCCAATCATGTCAGCCGTCTCTGCCAGCAGCTTGGGTCCCATCAGTTCCACAAAGTCATCAAAGTCTACATGGCCGCCCACTGAGGACATAAGGAGGGAGAATGTGTTACAGCTGAGCACCCCCATCCGAACCCAGACTCCGGCCGCACCGTCTGGACGCTACGGGATGTGCACAAGTGGCTCCACACGGGGTGGAGAAGGCAGCATGCGCTGGGGGACTCCATGCAGCTTGGCCTGTGCCTAAAAGGGCGCAGAAACAATTGATGTCTCAAAAGGAGCAGACCACCCATCCAGCCACCACCCCCCACCTACCCGCCCTCCCATGTTTTGCAACTGCTGGAGGAGGCCACGGAGCAGTGGTGAAATCCAAATTTTTTTACTACCGGTTCTGTGGGCATGGCTTGGTGGGCGTAGTGTGGCGTGGCTTGGTGGGCGTGGCAGGGGAAGGATACTGCAAAATCTCCATTTCCTCCCGATCAGCAGGGACTCGGGAGGCCATTCCCACCCCACTCTGGGGCCAGCCAGAGGTGGTATTTGCCGGTTTTCCAAACTACTCAAGATTTCCGCTACTGGTTCTCCAGAACCTGTTAGAACCTGCTGGATTTCACCCCTGCCACGGAGTCTGCATGTACAGAAGAAAAATAAGTATTTTCAAACGCAAACTTCCTACTGAAACAAAGTGTGTAAAATATTAGGCTTGTTATGAGTTCATGTCAGGATTTCACAGCACAAATGTGCACTTAAAATAAACCCATGAGCTGTAGACCTGAAATTGCAAGGATCTGCTATTTCTCATGATTTCATGATTTTCAATCTGAATTTCCTAAATAGACTCGGCATCCTTTTTTCTGCACACTTTTATGCAACCAACATTCTCGGCACACCAGTTCAGCGGGATAAATTGAGACCAATGTACGTTCACAGCTTGGCATGGAATAAAAGCAAGCAGCTCTGGATTCAGACTGACTCATGACCCGAAATATTCCCAGGACGGTAACATTTACGGCTGTGAACCACACGAGAACCCTGGATGGCCTCCCTGAAGAAAGAGTGGAAAATATTTTTCTCCAGTGAGACTGGAAACATCCTCATAAATACTTAAGAGCCAGAGCAACGTTTCTCAACCTTGGCAACTTTAAGACTTTAACTCCCAGAATTTCCCAGTCTCCCATGAATTCTGGGAGTCCATACTTCTTAAAGCTGCCAAGGTTGAGAAACACCGAGCTAAAAATTGTCTACAGCGCTGGCAGCTATTTTTTTTTATATATATAGCTGATCCTGAACCATCGTTAAAGTTTTCAAGAAAAGATTGGACAACCATTTGTCCAAGATGGTATGAAGAGGCTGCCCTGAGCAGGGGTTGGATTAGAAGACCTCCAAGTTCCCTTCCAGCCCCTTAATTCTATGCTTGGTATAAAAAGAGCTGCTAACAGGGCAGAGCGCAGGGCTTGGTGACCAAGAGGGCATAAATGGCAAAGGCCATTGACTGGGGCAGGAGTAGATGGGCTCAGCTTTCATGCACAGGTTTATACATGCATACAGATTAGATTAACGGAGTTGGAAGGGACCTTGTAGGTCATCTAGTCCAACCCCCCCGTGCAAGCAGACCCTACACCAGTGCTGGCGAACCTTTTCGGCACTGAGTGTCGAAATGGGAGTGCGCGTGTGTGTGCTGGAAACCAGAACATCATCTTCACGGTGCGCGCATGGGCACCAGGCAGCTGTTCTTCCGGTTTCCGGCACGCGCATGCCACCCGGTCTGGTTTCTGGCACGCATGCGTGCACGCACAAAGACCAGCTGGCCGGTGCACATGCGCACGCCAGAAACCAGAATGGAAGATTCAGAATGGAAGACCAAAATGGTGCATGCGCGCCACCTGGCGCGCATGTACGCGCCGGGAAGATGATCTTCCGGTTTCCAGCACGTGCATACGCACCGGTCACCTGCTCTTCAGGCTGGCCGGCGCACATGCACGCACCGGAAAGCGGAAGATCATCTTCCCGGTGTGCACATGCGCACCAGCGGCTGCTCTTCTGGTTTCTGGTGCTCTCGGTGCGTGAAGACCGGCTGGCGCACCGGAACCCGGAAGAGCAACAGGCGACGGCTCGCGTGCCAGGAGAGATGGATCTTTGTGCCACTTCTGGCATGCATGCCATAGGTTCGCCATCACGGCTCTACACCATTTCTGACAGATGGCAGTCCAGTCTCTTCTTGAAAGCTTCCAGTGATGAAGCTCCCACAACTTCTGAAGGCAACTTCTGTTCCATCAGTTGATTGTTCTCACTGTCAGAAAATTCCTCCTCATTTCTAGGTTGAGTCTCTCCTTGTTCAGTTTCCATCCATTGTTCCTTGTCTGGCCTTTGGATGCTTTGGAAAATAGCTTGACCCCCTCAACTCTGTGGCAGCCCCTCAAATATTGGAAACATTGCTCTCATGTCTCCCCTGGTCCTTCTCTTCACTAGACTAGCCAGGCCCAGTTCCTGCAACTGTTCACCGTATGTTTTCGCCTCCAGTCCCCTAATCAGCCTGGTTGCTCTTCTCTGCACTCTTTCTAGAGTCTTAACATCTTTTTTATATACATGTGTGTGCGCGCGCATGCACACACACACACACACACACACACACACACACACACACACAGAGGCAAGCACAGCCACAGCCTGGGGACCGCTGCAGCTCTTAGCACAGGATTCCTTTTTCTTCTTACATTTCAAGATGGCAGCCTGACCAGACATGCACAAGTGTCACTTTCTCCTTTTTCATAACTTCCAAAGAGTTGCTTATTTCCCAAAACAAAACGATGCTTCGTCTCGAATGAGGCATCTGGTGGTTCAAGGCAATAGCAGGTCCCCTGATTAAGTCAGCCTCCGACTCTCTCGCTGCCCTGCTGCTGCTGCTGCTGCTGCTGCTAATTCACCGCAAAATAATTGCTGCTGCCCTTCTCGGAGGAAAGGGCAAGACCAGAACCGAATCGTCTTGCCAGGCCAACTGGAACTGATTTAAACCAACAGAGCCTGGTTTCCGTCCCGCCAGCAAGGCAGCAGGAACCCTGGAGGAAAGGGATGCAGCAAAGCGAGAAGGCGATTACGCATGCGGGAGTCACGTTCCCGTCTCCATCTGGCCTTGCGATGGGAACTGTGCTTGGGGGACAATCCTTCTGCTTGCCGTGCTCTGAGCGAGCGGGAGGATGCGCAAGACGCTGAGCAGAGCCCTTCCCTACCTTCATCCCCAACTGGCGCCCCCCCTAGACTGCAAGGGGCTCCTCAGTCCTCCCTCCCCTCAGGGTGGGAGCCAAGGAGAAGCCCCCTGGGGGTCCAGCCTTTGCTCCAGCAGATTGAGTGACGGGAGGCAGCCCCTCTCCAGGTCAGCTCTTCAAGGTCTTAAATCCATTCTCCTGCTTTCTCTACTCTAAAGCAGTGTTTCTCAACGCGGAAGATGTGTGGACTTCAGTTCCCAGAATTCCCCAGTCAGCATGAATGAAGACTTCAACTCCCAGAATGCTGGCTGGGAAATTCCAGGCATTGAAGCCCACACCTTCCAGTTTGAGAAACATGGGTCTGTGGCTACAAAAAAATCAAGAGGAGTCTGGTAACAATTTTCCTAACTTAACAGGTTTTATCAAAATAAGCTCGCTGTTGCTCTTTTGGTTGCACGACGTTCTCCTTAAGATGTAGGATAAAACAACAACAGCAACAGATACAATGCCATTAACGGCATCCCAGGTCCTTGAGAAGAACTATTGTGTGTGAAAGCCAATGCCAGCTGAAGAACCAGCAGCTGTGACTTCACATTTTTGTGTTGATAATAATAATAATAATAATAATAATAATAATAATAATAATAATAAATTGCAGCTTCCTGCAATAACACCAGCGGAACTGCAAAAGACTGTGCTACTCGGAACATCATATATTCTAAGATGATACTTGGTTGATACCTTGGACGCTGGCAGCAACCCCTATCAACCATTAGCACCAGTCAGTGGTATTTGTGACACTTTTAAATGTTCAGTTGACTGAGTTTCATGTTTAATGAATAAAAGAAATAATAATAATAATAATAATAATAATCATAATCATAATCATAATCATAATAATAATGATGATGATGTCCCAGAACTCGTGGTAGGTCTACCAGTGTAGTAAAACGTAAACGATCCCTTTCCATGGTTTCAAAATGATGGTTTGAGTGATGCTACCTAAATTCACATAGTGTGTGATTATAACTCAACTGGGACAGGGTACTTTGGGCTCCTGTACACTGCAGGAATTAAATTGTTTTAATGGGCCAAAGTTGAAATAGAATTCCAGTAATTTCTGAAGGACCATAAATACTCACAGCTTGCTGCCTTAAAAATAAGAATAAAAAAACATTTTGGAGCTGGGACAGATTTGGAACATAATCATAATCATAATCATAATAATAATGATGATGATGTCCCAGAACTCGTGGTAGGTCTACCAGTGTAGTAAAACGTAAACGATCCCTTTCCATGGTTTCAAAATGATGGTTTGAGTGATGCTACCTAAATTCACATAGTGTGTGATTATAACTCAACTGGGACAGGGTACTTTGGGCTCCTGTACACTGCAGGAATTAAATTGTTTTAATGGGCCTCATGCAAACCAGTTCATCGCATTAAGCCTGCATATGAGATTTGGAACGATTAACTCGGTTTTGGGTTGAGTGTATTGCGTGAACCAAGCCAGAGAGTCCTTGGCCAAAACAATCCTCCTATCCTTGCAGAAACAGTTGAGCTGGCCAAGGAAAGAACCGCATGAGGGACCCCCCCCCCGAGGCAGCCATACAGGGGAGTGGATGACGGCAGACCCCCCAAGAGGAAACGGGGCACCTTGTGGAGCAACAGGCTGACTCTCTTCTCCGTGTGACGGCTGAGCTTTCAGGCGTGCAGATCCCACCTGTGGCCGTGCAGGGATCATGCCTGGCGCAAGGCTGGGGTTCTACTTGGGCAAGGAAGCAGGCAGATGAGGACGGGGCCAGAGAGAGAAAAAGCATCCAGGAGAGGCCGGGGGGGGGGGGAGGGCCAGCACACACACACACACACACACACACACACACCCCGGCAACAGGCAGGTGGGTGGCTGCCACTCACAGTTCATGTTGATCTGCTGCGACAGTTCGATCAGCTCCATCTCGGTGGGCATGTAACCCATGGTCCTCATGCAATTCCCCAGGTCTCGGCAGTTGATGAAGCCGTCTCGGTCTCGGTCAAACTCTTTGAAGGCTTCTCTCAGCTCTGTGGGGGCAAATCCAGGTGAGGGAGGGGCCTGTGGAAGGTCTTTCGCCCTCGCCTCTCGCAAAGCCTGGCCCTGCCTGGAGGGTCTCTCATCTAGGGTCTGGGAGGGGCTCTCTGTCTCCCCTCTGCTGACTGGAGCTCGAGCAGTGCCTGGGAAGCCAGCGTGGTAACACGCGTGTTCCTGCAGAGCCCCCCTCCAGCCCTCCCTGAGATTTCGCATGTTCAAGGAATCAGCTTGCAGTGAAGGCAAAAAACACACACCCCCCCGGATCTTCCAAGGGGGAGCAATTCCCCAAGAGGATGGAAATGGCGCTTGGCAGCAGCCCAGGAAGGTCACGTGGAGCAGGTGCCAAAACTGCCAGGTGAACAGGGGTCCTGAAAAGAAGGTGGCAGGAGGGGCATGTGGGGGAATTGGTGCTTTCTCCCCCAAGCAGCCTCCTGGGGATTCAGCAGACCCTCGGCCTTGGAGCAAGACGCCCACCATTATGGTCTTATTCCACAGGTGTAAAGAAGCCAGTGACTTGGCTGTAGGCTCCCTTTTGGGGAGCAGAGAAGAAGGGGCTGAGTGACAATCCCCACCCCACACCTTTTAGTCACTCCTGGCGTCCCCCAAAGAGCTAAAGGCATGACTGTCCGTGGAGAATCTCCATCATCCAGGTCATGGTTGTCCCAAAGACGCTTTTCCAAAAGGCAACTGGACTTTCTTGGTTTGTCTTTGAAAACATTTTGCTTCTCATCCAAGAGGTTTCTTCATTTCTAACCGACTGGTGGAGAATGGAAGGATTTATATTCTTTGCAGTCAACTCGTTGCTAGCACTCTGAGGGTCAGTCGTAACGTTAAGAAGCAAAACATTTTTCAAAGAAAAAAACCAAGAAAGTCCAGTTGCCTTTTGGGAAAAGCACCTTTGGGGTAAAGCCACATATGATTCCACTCAAAGCACCTCAGAGGATCATTAAGTTCAGCTTGTGTTTTATTATTTCCATTTGATTTTTTTAAGTTTCCCTTTTGCAGCTCTTTTGGTAATTCTAATTCAAGTTTTTTATGTTCTTCTTCTAAAGTCTTTTGTTGTTGTCTTTTTTCCCTATTTTTTCTCGCCATATAAGTTATAGCTAATCCACTAATGTATCCTTTGGGGTAAAGCCTCATATGATTCCACTCAAAGCACCTCAGAGGATCATGGTTTAAACTAGCAGTCCCCAATCCCCGGGCCGCGGCCCATTCGGAACCAGGCCACACAAGCGGCAGGCAAACACATAGGCGTGTGAAGCTCCACTTGCGAGAGCGGTGGGCGTTCACACTCACACCTCCCACTCATACACAACCATTCTCTCTCCCCCACCAGGCAGCCAAGCCAGAAAGGTTGGGGACCACTGGTTTAAACTAAGAACCTCTCCAAAACTCACCTAGCGTCTCTGGGCAGGGACTGAAGGTTGCTTGGATCACAGATCAATTTTAGTAAATCCAGAGTCCCAGATTCTCATTCTGGCAGCCCAGCCAGATGCTTCCCTGCTGCCGATTCAAATTCCCACTTCCAAATCAATCTGCCACCTAAACATGTTTCTTCAGTTTTCACACTTCTCGGAAGGTATGTAAGAATGCAAGTTTTCACACAAAATATAATCTAATCTGTGTACATTTGTGGGTGGGAAATACAGAACAACCGCTTGCAAAGATAGATTGGTAGATAGGTGAAAGAGAGAGAGACAGACAACATGCATAAATGCAGGTGAATTTTTATGACTTTTTTTTTTTAAGTTGCCAGTTGCTGGAGAACTAAAGACTGAAAAAAACAAGAACTGGAGTCTCCGACCTGAATGGCCCTCTTCCCCTTTTACAGTCCCCTAAGCCAGGGGTCTCCACACTTGGCAACTTTAAGACTTGTGGCTGGGGAAATCTGGGAGTTGAAGTCCACAAGCCTTAGTTGCCCAATGTGGAGACCCCCCCACTCTAAAACAGTAAAAAAAAAAAAGAGAGAGAGAGAGGGGTGGGGGAAAACATCTCACCATCAATTTCTTCTGGACGCAGCTCTCTGTCCTGCAGGGGAAAAGTTCCTGTGGTTAAAACTGGCTCCTCCTCAGAGCATACACTGAGTGCACGGACATGGGAAGTGAGGAAAAGGCATGAAGGGCCATGGGGAGGTCATCGGGTCCAGTAGACCAGGGGTCTCCAACCTTGGCAACTTTAAGACGTGTGGACTTCAACTCCCAGAGTTCCTCAGCCTGGCTGAGGAACTCTGAGAGTTGAAGTCCACACGTCTTAAAGTTGCCAAGGTTGGAGATCCCTGCAGTAGACAATCTGGCCAAGAGCGTTTGCAGCCAAATTCCCACCCACCCCCTCCTGTGGCTCATCCCTGTAATTCAGGGGCACCTGAAGAAAAGATATCCCTGCCAAGGACAGAGGGTGGCGGATGTGGTAGAGGGGATGGGGAGGGTGGGCCCTTTCTCGGGTGAGAGGTTGGACTGGAAGACCTCCAGTTCCCTTCCAACTCTGTTACTCTGTTCTGTTACTCTTCTTTCTGTGAATACGTGTAACCATCCCATGAAGCCCAAAGAAAGTTTGGAATGGTATAGAATCTCCTGTCACAGGAAGGGGCTGGACTAGAGGACCTCCAAGGCCCCTTCCAGCCCTATTATTGCACGTTCTATGTTCCTTCCACCCTGTTTCAGCTGCTGCCTCCCCCCTCCTGCTGTCCAGGGAAGCAAGAATGGCCCAGCATTAGCCCAGAGGTGCCCAACAGGAAGGGATGGGGGGGTGTACAAAGGAGGAGGGGTCAACAACAAAGCTATGAAGCAGCCAAGATGGGCCTTGCGCTTCAGAGATGGGGGATGGGGAGGGAAGGAAGCTTGTTTGGAGCAGAAGAAAACTCTGTGGCTGCCATGAATAGAAGCAAACCGAGCTGGAAATGCGCTGCTTAAGGGGGAAACATCTCTTCTACCATAGGATGCTGCTGGCTCCCAGGTCGTACGTCCCTCCCAATCTCCTTGTCCACCTACCATGCTTCTGCCCCGAGCCTGGGGTGGTTCCAAAGGGAGCAGACAGTAAATCCCTTTCAGGTGGCCCCTCCCCGTCCCCCCACCTTCTTTCCAGAGGCCCCCTCCCCTTTCTTTTGCCAGGCTGGGGGTGTGTGCGAGCAGGAGGGGCTGCGAAGGAGAGAAGGCAGCTTCCTTGCTTATGGGCAATCTCTGCGGGAGATCAGTTGCAGCCATTGGCTGGTTTGGGGCAAGGATCCCTCAAGGATGCAGAGAGCAATAAGGCAACAACAAGAATAATCACCCAGAGAGCTGGAGCTGAACCAAGCCAGATGCCTGGCAGAGCAGTTGAGAGGAGGGGGGGGAGGTTAAATAACTTTTAGGGCGCCCTGAGGAGAGCTCTGGAGAAGGATGATCCCCTAACAGGCATCCTGGTGTAACCGTGGGCTTGCAATGTTCCGGGGGGGGGGGCACACATAGGAGACGGCCCAAGTGTCAGCCGTTTCTCCCCTCTGCCGCTCCATCAGCCCCTACGCGGCGCCTCTCGAAGGTGTCCTCCACCTGAGCTCAGCGTAGCATGGCTTTCCATGGTGTCCCTGCTGCAGTTCAGGTCTCCGTGTCGTGTTCCTGCAACTAAGGGGTGTTCAGGGCACGGGAGTCTCCCCGAGCACAGCAAGGGCCAGGCAGGGGAGGAGGAGAGGTCTCCGGGGTCTCGGAGCAGCCCCTTCCGCAGGCGATTCTGTGCCCCCTGCGGGCAGACTGTCCCAAGAGGGGGCTGTGACTTACATACCGGCTGCCTGTTCTCCGCGAATCCCTTCCTCAGGAAGATGCAGGCTGGGCCCAGCAGGTTGTGCATCACCGCGCAGTTCTGGGCCAGCACCATGAGGGAGCCCTGGCCCTGGCCCTGGCCCTGGCCCTCGCCGGCCGACGGCCCCTCCTCACTCAGCTGGACCGCCTTATAGCAGGCCTTCTCCTCCTGGTGGATCTTCTTGGCCAGTTCAGCAGCAAGCAAAGAACACAACAGAGGAAGTTACCTCCCTGCGCCTCCGGGCTCAGGTGGGCACCCCGAGAAGCAACCCTGCCTCTGGGACGCCCCCTGCCCTCCCCACAACCCCTTGAAGTGGCACAGCCTTCTCAGCCAAGGATGGTTTCAGAGGACCGCTTGTGGGATTCTAGGACAGGGGTCTCCAACCTTGGCAACTTTAAGACTTGTGGACTTCAACTCCCAGAGTTCCTCAGCCAGCAGAGCCACAAGTCTTAAAGTTGCCAAGGTTGGAGACCCCTGTTCTAGGAGACAAGCTCTGCATTCAGCCAGGTCTTTCAGGCGCAGAGTGTTCTACCTCCCAGACACCTGGTACCTGGCTACCCTTCCACAATCTTTCCCGTCCCCCTGCAGTTTGGCCTCAGTGTAAGCGGACAAAACTCACATTCACTTCAAACAGGGGACGCAAGTTTACATGTCTTTGTAAAGCACTTAGAGAGTGCTGTAAAGCACTATGAGGCGGCACATAAGTCTAAGTGCTATTTTTATTGCAAGTCAAGCAGCCCCCTCCACTCCCCGGACTTTACTTCTGCGATGACATCAAAAGCCACACAGTCCTTCCAACAGACAACAGACACAGCATGGGAGAAGGGCTGATGGATTCGCTTCGGTTACTGGTCCTAAGCAAGAAGGCTTGGAGAGGCCAGGACAATCCAGCAAGAATGCAACTGGCAACTGCCTGGTCCCAACAATTTGCTAACTCCAAAGGCAGGACCCAAGAAACCAGCATTTCTCAACCCCAATAACTATTGAGGTGGGAGATAAACAAGAATGTTCACATCTCCAGATGTCTGGGACCCAGCAGCCCCCAGCATGGCAGATGTGGAGGGGTAATGGACTGTATGGATGACCTTCGGGGAGGAGGGGAAGAGATGCTGCCTAGAAACAATCAGAGAAGAGAGAGAGAGAAGCCCCCAGACGCTTAAACGGTCAGAGGAAGAAACTTAGGAAGGAGCTGCTTTAATTGATGAAGGATTTAAAAGGGGTGGCAGGAAGTTTGTACCTGCAAGAATCTTTTAATACAACCTTACAATACAGTAGATTTATCTCATCTGGTTGTGTTTCCTGTCTGGCTCACCTGGCACGGCTGACATGAGGGGGATCCCCTTCCCAAGAGTGTAAATTGCTATTTTTAAGACCAAGACAGTAGCAAAAACAATAAAGGGGGGGATAAAAATATCTAAAAAAGTATTAATAAAAGATCTTTCAGAGAAGGTGAAGCTGCGGGCCCTCTAGCAGAGACACCCAGCCTTTAGGAGAAGGTTTGCTTTCGGTGTTCAGGGATGGAGGTTCCAGGTAACAGTCCACATTCCCTGCCTTAGACAGGATTGGATAAAATACCCCATGAGGTTTTTGAGGAAGGAAGGAGCCACAGTTGCTTGTTTCTTCATTAGGGCTTCCTCTGGAGCAGGCGTCTCCAACCTTGGCAACTTTAAGACTTGTGGACGTCAACTCCCAGAATTCCTCAGTTGAATTCCACACGTCTTAAAGTTGCCAAGGTTGGGGACCCCTGCTCTAGAGCAGTGTTTTTCAACCATGGCTGCTTTAAGATGTGTGGACTTCAACTCCCAGAATTCCCCAGCCAGCCATGCTGGCTGGCTGGGGAATTCTGGGAGTTGAAGTCCACACATCTTAAAGCGGTCACAGTTGAGAATCACTGCTCTAGAGTCTTCACCTGCCCCCTCTCTGCAAATGGGGGGAGGCTGCCCATTTGATTCTTATCAGAAAAGCCCTCCAGGGCCCCAGGCTGTCATCCCTGCTGCGGGGAAAGACCTGTTGTCACGACGGAGGTCACTCCTGGCCTTGTTTTTGCAGACTATGCAAAAGACCCCTGTGGGGACAGACTTCGGCACCATTGCCAAGCCAGAAAATGCAATCCGTTTGTGGGCCTGCCCCCTCCCCGCTTCCATAAAAGGGCCCTCCCTAAATCTGTTCTCCGACCCACTTACTGAGCCCTTTCATTAGGGATGCACTCCGTGCATGCACAGAAAACCTTGCATTGACTGACCAGCCATTCAGAATCCCTCAAATTTCTGCTGTGGGGGTTTTAGTTCAAGGCGAATGGCTTGTGCAAAGGTGAAACGGGAGCCCTCTCCCTCTGGAAACTTCAGAGGTTTCCTGTGCAACACGGGAGCCTTGCATTCTATGTTTAGGGTCGACCACATGTACAGTTGTCTGTCGATCTTGTGCATGACAGAGAGAGAAACAGACGAAAATTCAGCAGCAGCCAGCTATGACCTGGTATAGCTCCACAGGAGCCGGCTGCATCCTGGGTTTTAACCCACTGGATGCAACACAGCCCCTACCTGACTCCCTCTCTGGGGGCGAGACCCATTCCCCCTGCCCCCCCCCCCATCTGGGGCAGAGCTTCTCCAACAGGCCTTCTGGGCTCCAGCTGGAATCCTGTCTGAGTGCTTCCAGGCCCAACGGAGAGTCAGTGGCTCACACCTTATATAGTCATGAGCCCCCCCACTCCCCAAGCTCTGGCAGAAATGTTCCTTCCCGACATTCCCATGCAGCTATAAAAAGCAGCGGTGCTCACAAGGACCTCTGCATTTGATGCAATAAACATTCGCGATCCTATTGGTGATTTCATGAGAAGCCGAGCACATTCCCCCCCCCCCTTAAAGTTCCTCAGGCCCCATTTGAGAGCTGCTGTTAAGAAGCTGCCACCCCATCACCCTGCACGGCAGAATGCTTCCTGGCAGGGCTGAGAATATGGATTCAGGGGGCACCTGCACCGCCATGTGGAATGGCAACAAAGGTTTATGGCAGGACACACACCCTGCCTGATGGGATGGCCGTTTTGTCTGTCCGGAACGCAGCCGCTTCGGTCAGCTGCCGCTGGCACTGGGGGTGGGGGGCAGGAGCAGCTTCCGCAACCAAGATGCCCCCACGAAATAAAGTGGGCACTGTTTCCCAATAATAGGTCATCCTCCCCAGAGCAATTGGGCAGCCCAAGGTGAGCGACTGGAGGGAATTTCTGGCATGGGCAGAGGTCCACACCCAGCTGGACCCAACACCCTTTTGGAGAGGAAAGGAGGTCTCAGTCCTATGGAGGGGCTACTTGGGTCTGAAGGCAGAGGGGCTGATCTGCAGCAGATATGGGATACTTGGTCATGGGAAGGGGCAGCCAGGGGCATGGCTGGCTGGGGAATTCTGGGAGTTGAAGGCCACAAGTCCTAAAGTTGCCACATTTGGAGAAGGCCCCTGCTCTAAGCCTTCAACTCCTTGAGCTGCTTTTTCTAAGGACTCACAACAGCATCTTCTTATCCTCGCTTCGGCCAATGGGAGAGCAGGGAGGGAAGGACACAGCACCAAAATCACCATCCACCACACCCATTTCAGGTCACCTACTGGTTTCTCAGCCTCCCCAGCCCCAATCACCTACAAATCACCCGTTACTGGGTGACTTAACGCTGCAGACCAAATCCAATACAGTAAACCAGTTCTGGTGGCCGCAATACAAAAAGGTTGTTGAGGAACCAGAGAGCAAAGAAAAGTCACAAAGATGGTGAGAGGCTTGGGAGATAAACTTTATAGAGGATGGGCAAAGGAATACAGTATAGCAGAGTTGGAAGGGACCTTGGAGGTCTTCTAGTCCAACCCCCTGCTCAGGCAGGAAACTCTATGCCATTTCAGACCAACGGTTGTCCAATCTCTTCTTAAAAACCTCCAGTGTTGGAGCACCCCACAATTGGGTGAGTTTAGCCTCAAGAAGAGCAGGCTAAGGGGAGACAGGCTGGCAATCTTGCAATACATGAAGGGATGTCACAAAGAAGAGAGGGTGGGTTTATTTTGGAGAGGGTGAAGGCATAGGACAAGAGCTGATGGATGGATGGAAGCTTTACAGATCCATATTTGAAATGAGGAGGAACTTCCTGACTGTGAGAGCTTTGGAGCAGTGGAAGAACCGGCCTCCTAGTGTTATGGAGGCTCCATCACTGGAGGCTTCCAAATACAAGCTGGACAGCCATTTCTCTGGAGTAGTCCAAGGCTTTCTGCCCAAGGCAGGGGTGAAACTGCAAGACTTCCAAGGTGCCCTTCCAACTCCAAGGTTCTATCCTTTGGCCGTTGAATTCACTGTGAACTCACAGCAGAGGTGGGTTCCTCCCGGTTCGCACCGGTTTGCCTGAACCGGTAGCGACCCGCTGGTGACATCACGGAACCAGTTCTGTCGGTGCCGGTCCGTGGGCACCATCTTTTTTTTTTTTTTGTTTTTTTTTTTTTCTTCTGCGCATGCGCAGAAGCCGAGTTTCTGGCACTGCGCATGCGTTACTATCTTGTTTTTGGCTTTTTTTTTTGAATTTTTTCTGATTTTT
>QLTV01004096.1:1492640-1509590 GCA_003457575.1 Thermophis baileyi
CTGAACGGGAGCGGAGATTAAGGGCAAAGCGCCCCCCGCCCCATTTCCCTCCCCAGGATCGGGCTTCTCTCTGCCCGAGCAAGGGGGCTCCCGGCCGGAGGGAAAGCCGCCCCCTCCCCCCGAAAAGGAGCCGCCGTGCGGGGAGGTCGAGAGTTGTCGCCGCTCAGCCTTCCGACGTTCCGGGGTGCGCGGGCATTTGAGGGGGAAGCAACCGGTAAGGCAGATCAAACGACTCTGAACGAAGGGGAAGGCTCGTTCCGGCAAGTTCCCGGGAAAGGGATTCGGAAAGCAAGGAGAAGGCGCCCTCGGAGCCCCGCTTGAGTCACCCTTTCTTCAGTGCCCATTAAGGCTGGGAAGGGTCTTAACCTGGAACGTATGAAACTGACTCGTAGTTGAAATCAAGGGTGCTGGAGACTGGAGGCTCCCAGCTGCCCCCAGGTCGAGCCAGCCCCACGGCACCGCCGACAGCCTCCCCCCCTCCACTCCCCCCAGAAGCCCCGCAGGAGAGGCTGAGCTTTCCAGGCAGCAGCTGAAGGGAGAGAGCAAGGCGTTTGTGACCCAGCTGAGGGTCTGTGACCATCCGCCCAGGCCAGCTCCCCGTGGCTAACTCACTACAGCCAACTTGCCGTGGCCAACTCACTGCAGGAGAACTCACTGCGGGACAAGAGTTACACTAACGTCAAAGAACTGGTGGAATAGAGTCATTAAAGAAAGGATGCAAAAGGAGGGAGAATGAAACGTGAATGGCAAAAATTAAAATAATATTTATTTAAAATAATTAAATAGAATTGTTGACATTGTCCCGCGGTGAGTTTTCCCATGGCGAGTTGGCCGCGGCAAATTGTCCCGCAGCGAGTTGGCTGTGGTGACTTGGTCATGGTGACTTGGCCACAGGAAGTTGGCTGTGGCAAGTTGTCCCATTCCCCCCTGCTGAGGGTCCCTCTGCTCTCTTTCTCAGATCCAGGGCGCTCCAAGGGACATTCTCTGGAATGAGAGAAGGCGGCTCAGCAGAGTTTTCTTACTGGGGCTGCCTTTCCAGCAAGACGGAGCTCTTCCCTTCCTTGGGCACTTTGAGAAGGTCTGGAAACTCAAGGAATTCTACCGATAGACCCAGGCCAACTGGAGTCTGCGGCCAGACATTCCTGGATCAGGGAGCTGATCCTTCAGAGCATAGAACCAGGTTTATGAAGCTGAAAATCTAGCATGTACAAAGAGGAGGGAAAGGGAAAGGAATGGACCATGGTGGGTCCCCAAATGGTTTGGCCACAGCCAGAGGGATCCGGGCATAGCATAGCTGGCTGGGGAATTCTGGGAGTTGAAGTCCACACATGTTGATGTTGCCAAGGTTGAGTAACACTGGTCTAAGGAGATGCAAACAGACTTTTTCCCCACAGCCAATTTGGGGCAGCTCCAAAATCAGCCCTTCTACAATATCACCTCACTGTCATTACTGAGAGTCAGTTTGGGTAGCAACGAAGGTGCTGGCCTGCAAACCAGGCACAGTGAATTCTAGGCCTCTCTCAGGCAGGAAATCCAGCTGCATGAATCTGGGGCAGCCTCGCTCTCTCAGCCCAACTCACCTCACAGGTGAGGACAATAGCAAGCAGGGGTATTAAGTATGTTTGTCACCTTGAGTTGATCAAGGGATAAAACTCCAATAATTATTACCAGTGTTTGCAGTTAAACTGTTTAATTTAAGGTTGAATTGTGGTGTATCTAACGTAAAAGCATTTTTCTCTATTTTTCAGATTTTGGTGAAGTGGAACCTCCCCTCTTGTGTTCGAGCATCTTTCTTCATCCTTTCCATTATCCTCACCCCAACTTGTCTTCTTTTGGAAATAACCGAGCAAATGCTGATAGAGGAGCTTGAACTGAGGGTGCAGAGGGAGGCGGACACTGATGGAGTGTCCATTCTTTGTCCCTTCTTACAGAACTGGAGAGAAGAACGGATGGTTTTAATACTTTTCTCCCTGTTTTGAAAGTCACCGCAGCTCAGTTCAGCTCCCATTTTGAGAACGGCAAGGAGGCCATTGCTTAGTATTTGCCAGATGTGGCTGAGCAAGGACCAAGACTGCTGCTTTTTCTCTCCTCTCTCCTGCCCTGCATATTGTGGTCGGAGAGCCTTGGCTCTGGACTCACAGGGCATCAGTTTCAGGCTGCAGACTGAGCTGTCCCCAAGCCAAGATGGATTCATGTCATCCTGAGGGCTGCTGGGAGTTGAAGTCCACACACCTTAAAGTTGCCAAGGTTGAGAAACGCTCTTCTCTTGGGCAGGAACAGAAATGCAGTGCGAGATGAGAGCACCTGCTCTTATTTGGTTGGCCAAGAGAAGACACTTATGGTGTGAAGGTCATGCGTCATTGCTCACTTTCCGCCGTGTTTCTTTTCTAAGCACGCATGTCCTGAGTGGACGCACAGAACTGTTTTTCCGGTGGCAGCTTAGCCTGTTTTGCGCTTAGCAATATCCTTTCACCAAAGGTCGGTTCCTTCCAGCCAACAGTCCATTGGAAGCAAGTAACCCTAATTCAAAATGCATTTTGGCCCCTGCTGAGGATGTGTCTCCTGCTCGAATTTGCCTCACAGGAATCTCAGTTATTCGGCAGAGAAAACGGTCTTGCCCGGCTGCTAGAGGGACTTGTGGCTGACGGGGCAAGCCATAAGTGCTGCCCCCGGGTCTCCTCCTCCTCCTCCTCCTCCTCCTCCTGCATCCGCCACGGGAGGCCGGATGGAGCTTCCTTTCCTGAAGTGGCTCCTTATCTTATCAAAGCAGTGACAAGAGGAGTCTGAGCCTGCTGGGGAGGAAAGGGAAGATGCCAGGGTCCCTTGGTTGGGTCAACCTGCAGCCAGGCTGAGCGTGGCTTCTTCAGGAGCCCCGAGGAAGCAGATGCTCAGATCCAGATGCCCTCCTAGCTGCCTTAGATGGTCTTTGGAGGGATGGGCAAGTAGGCATGGCTGCCTGGCACCCGGGATGATGCAGAGGGACCTTTTCTGGCCCTGCAAGACGAGCAGAGGAAGAGCTCAAGGGCTGCCCCGAGAGGCAGCTGCTGTTCTACCATCTTCTGCCTTTGCCAGCCAACAGCTTGATCTCTCTCCCCCCCTCCCCCCTTGGAGTTTTGCTCCAGTTGACGGACTTCTATGAAAAGCGGTTCCAAAGTGGAGCGGCCGAGGAGCGAAGTTTCATTTGTGGCAAGAGCTACGAGGTCAGGTCGGACACTGTCCCCTGTTGGGGTTTGAAAGCTCGCCTTTCCCACAGCGCTGACCTGCCACTAGGTGGGGCTGTGTCCTCAGTTCTCAGCCGGTGTTCTAGTTTTTGCCAGGTTTCCTCAGGGAGAATGCCCACGGCTGGCACCAAGAGGCAGGCGGGTGCTGCTGCTGCCACCCCCTGGCAAGAAGCTTTTTTGTGTGATCTCACTGCTCCGTTCCAACAACCACTTCATGCAGCCGGCCAAAGCAGCCCTTGCCTCCAAAAATCCAGGCTGTTGTGTTGACCAACACCCACACACCCCGTTCTTGAAGGAGTCCTGTGGCCCCGGGTGGGTTTCCACTGCAATGAGCCAACATGGGGGTCTCCAAACTTAGCAACTTTAAGACTTGTGGACTTCAACTCCCAGAATTCTGAGAATTGAATTCTATGCTGGCTGAGGAATTCTGGGAACTGAAGTCCATTTAAAAGATGCCAAGTTTAAAGACTGCTGGGCTAACACAAAGTCAGTTTAGAGGAGTCTCTACCATAGGGGAAACAGATTAATTTTATATGTAGGTGCTTTGACATATATTCAGCCAGAACTGGACAAGCTGAAAACAAATATGCTTAAGGATCCGCTTCAGTCAAAACAGAAAAACAAATCACAGTCTAAGTACTATAGTTGACGTCTAAATGCTAGATATACCTTTCACTGAATTAAATAATTAGGATTGTTAGTTTCATATTATAGTCAGGTGCAGGCAATATTGTTCTTCCATCATTAGCAAACTCTAGTTTTGTTTGTGGGTTTGCACTGTAGTGTGTTCAGTAGTGCTTGAAGAAGCCTCAGAAGCACATAAAACGAGTATATTCTTTCCCAGTAAGAACATCTTAGCTAATTTAACTGAACAGTGTAAATATAAAATATAAAGTTACCATTTTGCTTCTTTTTAATCTTTTATAATAATGGTTTTTATTGTGTTCTAAGCTGCCCAGAGTCACGTATATAAATTTAATGAATAAATGCAAAGCAAAAGTTGAGAACAGAAGTCTGCAAATGACTTCTACATTGTTTTTAAAAGTGTAGAAACCAGAGCTGTATTTCTGTATTTCAATCCTTTTCTGCCTTTCTCACTGGCATCTGTGTTGTGAGATTCAGTCCAACACAACCTTCCTGGTGCCACCAAGCAGAGGATAGGAAAATGCCCAACTGCTGCCTAGTTTAGAGCTGGGCAAAGCATAAGCAGAACCAAAGGGGAGAGAGAGGCTGCAAATACAGGTAGCCGCAATTGAGCCCATCAACATTGCCCATGTTGTTAAGTGAGACATTTGTGAAGTGAATTTTGCCCCATTTGTCACCACAGTTGTTAAGTGAATCACTGCAGTTGTTAAGTTATTGACATGGTTGTTAAGTGAATCTGGCTTCCCTGTTGACTTTGCTTGTCAGAAGTTCACCAAAAAAATAATCATATGACCCCGGGGCACTGCAACCGTCATAAATACGAGCCAGTTGCCAAGCGTCAATTTTGATCACGTGACTACGGGGGATGCTGCAATGGTTGTAAGTGTGAAAAACGGTCATAAGTCAATTTTTTTCAGTGCCCGATGTCCCTTTGAACGGTCGTTAAACAAACTGTTGTAAATCAAGGACTACCCATACTCTGCCAAGCAGGACAGGTCAAGAAACAGCATGGCCCCTCCCAGAACAAAAGGCCGCTAGGTTCCCCAGTCCAGCAGCTTAAAATATGGGACTTCCGCTCCATCGCTGGCTGGGGAATTCTGGGAGTTGAAGTCCACACATCTTAAAGTTGCCAAGGTTGAGAAACATTGTTCTACTGTCTGTCAAATCTCTCTTTGAAAAGATTGGCCTTGACCTGTCTCCTAATAGCAACAACATGATTTCCCACCATTTTCAGGCAGGAGAACGGAAGCGAAAGCCCCTAAGAAGTGAAGGGGGGGAAAATCAAAAGCCCCCTCCTCCCTTTTATAGCCAGTGCAGCTAAGCCAGGACCGTCCACTGTGAATGTGACTTTCGGTTGTGCAAAATTTGCCCATCCGGCCTGTCTCTCCAAACACTCAGCCAGACAGAAAACTTTGCGTTCTTCAAGGAAGGCTTTTTGTGGCTGGTTTTGGAGAAGAGATCTTTGCTTTCAGGAAAAGCTCAAGTGGTTTCACTGTCAACTTTCCTACAGCTACTTTTCCATGCACAAAGACACCGACTGCCAGACCCCTTTATTGTCACCAGGGAAGGAAGCAGCTGCGGCGCTGAAGGGCTGCCCAGCTACACTCCACGCTCAAAGTCAAGTTCAGCTCCCCAACACCCCACAAAGAAAGAAAGATGCTAGTCATGCAGCCATTGGTTTGCAACGTGCCCAATTTGCAAGGTCCCCTCAAAATGGAGGAGGAAGAGAAAAAGACAGGGGAGGTGCTTTAACCCCTGCTAAGGCAATGAACTGATTGTCTTCAGGGATCCCCGTAGTATGTCAAAAAAAATCCCAATGGTGCGATTGAAGCTCCAGCTGCTTTTAGGCACAACTCACATAAGAAACCATTTTGACTTTTTTTTACCATAAACTGCAGACACCCCTGACCACAGAAGAAAATATTTGATTACGAGGGGTCCTTGGTGCCCTCTGATCTTGGTGGGGTTTTTTTGAAGATGTTCCATTACCCAAACTAGATAACATCATCAGTGCACTACCTAGTTTACCTATGACCATTTACCATTATTTATTTTATTGATTGATTGATTTAGAAAATTTATATTGTCACCTAGTCGCACATGGTGACTTAAGGCAGCTTACAGGAATGTAAAAACAACACACATAAAAAATAAAACTAATAGAAGAACATAATCAAATAAATTAATAAAATAATATAACCGTTGTGGCCTGTCGGCCGCCAGCCCCTCCAGCAGTCGAATCAGATGAGGAGGAAGCGTGGGAGTCAGGGCCAGCATCAAGGCAATCTGAGAGCTCCGAGGGGGAAGAGGGAATGGAGCTGGCAGAGAGAGAGACAGAGGCGGAGCCTGGGCTGTCCGTCAGCCCTCAGATGGAGAGTCAACAGCCCCCAGGTCTGGAGATGGCTGATGAGGAAGAGGAGGAACAGCTGGGTCCAGTGCCTGACGTGCGGATGCGCAGAAGGCAGAGGAGAGGAGAGCAGTGGAAATCTATGGGCCGGTCCTTGGGCTGCTAGCGAAGGCCCACCCTAGCTCTGGGGATAAAAGGCAGGGGGCGGAGATGAATAGATGTGACAGACAACTATTCATCTTCTGGATGGACAGACTTGTTAGCCTGCATTGAGAGAGAAACTTTTTGCCAGGGCTGCTGGCGCTCCTAATAAAGGAATCTTTGAGTTAACTTCAGAGGGTTTGTCGTGTTTGGGGAGCTGGGTCAGAACAATAACAGCCACCCCCCCCTTGTTTGGGTAATGAAACATCTGCAAGAAAACCCACCAAGCTCAGAAAGCACTAAGGACCCCACAGGTCAACCCTGAGTTACAGATATTCTCCTTTATTGATATTTGATTACTTTCTGTTAGCACATGTCAGGCGGTGATACATTAAAAGCTTCCAGGAAGCAGTGGTATTTCGTTTACAAAGAGACGGTCTCTGGAGGCCGATTCCAGCTGGACATTCAAAAACTAGAAGAGCCCTTTGACAGCAAAGGCTCTAGAAGTTCTGTGTATTTCTTGCTCAGACGTGGTCAGGTGGAGGCTGGACAGCTCTCTCTCCCTGGGACGCTTGCGTTTGAGTTCCTCTACTGCAGGGGTGGGCAGCTATGGCCATTTTACAACCTGTGGACTTCGACTCCCGGAATTCCTGAGCCAGCGTTGCTGGCAGCTGACATTTAAAGGTCATAAAATCACCAATTGAATTGATCAGAGGGTTGGACATCATTGGCGTCAACTCCAGGATTCTAGCATTAAACAATGTAAATAAAATGTTATTTAATGCCTCCGATGTGGAGATGAGAGCTGCCATGGCAATTCAGGCATTGTGGAAGGTCCAGGAATTGCAAGGGAGAGAAGTGGGTGCACACCTTGTCTGTTGTCTTCCTCTTCTACTTCCCTCAAGTTTGCACCTTGGTGTCCAAGGAGAGGAGCTGCAAGAGGGGGACAGAAACATCATCACCCAAACACCACAACTGATGTATTTGAGGCTGCTGTTTGGATACCGGTGCCTAGACATGTGATGACATCGCAACAGATGTGTGAATATTGGAGTGTTACTGTGGTTTATTGTGGAGGCTGCTACTGAGATGGAATGGAATGGGGAGGTGGTTTCTCAGGAGGGAGAGGGAGGGTGCATTCCAGAGGAGAGAAAGGAGGTGAAGACAGTCCCTTCTTAATAGTTCCCAGCATATAGGCTTCATGTGGGTAGCAATCTGGCAAGTTTCTGTCCATAACAACAAAGAAATTTATTTGGAAGATTCACTACATGTCCTTCTTGGCTTTTGGTGAGGGGGGGGGGGATGTCTGACAACTGTCAAGCATACAGGTAGTCCTTGACATACAACATTCATTTAGTGACCATTCAAAGTTACAATGGCACCAAAAAAGTGACTTTTCTTCACATTTACAACCATTGCAGCATCCCCGTGATCACATGATCAGAATTTGGACGTTCATATTGATGACGGTTGCATTGTCCTGGGGTCATTTGCAACCTTCTGACCAGCAAAGTCAATGGGGAAGCAGATTCATTTATCAGCCGTGTTATTGACTTAACAACTGCAGGGATTCACTTCACAACTGTGGCAAGGAAGGTCATAAAATGGAGCAAAATTCACTTAACAAATGTCTCGCTTAACAACAGAAATTATGGGCTCAATTGTGGTCGTAGGTTGAGGACTACCTCTAATGATTTTTTCTGCTCCATCATCCACTTTGCTTTGTGGACTTCAACTCCCAGAATTCGCTGGCTGGGGAATTCTGGGAGTTGAAGTCCACAAGTCTTAAAGTTGCCAAGGTTTGGAGAACCCGCAGTAGGGGATGATATTCAACTTATTACAGTCCAGCTAATAAATGATTGTGTATCCCAGGAAATGAAGCTATTGGGAATTTGTGCCATCTCATCTTCTCCCCTGATAACCCAGCTGGAAGAAGGAAAAGAGAAATGTCAAGACAGACATTTACAATGGCTCCAATACTCGGTTCCGTAGAATTCTTATGGTTTTTGATGGCTCAGTACAAGACTTGCATTCTGTCTCTTATTTTTTGAGCCATCTTAATGGCTGAGATTTGGATGGGACCAGGGAAGGGAACTTTATTTATGCCAGGGACCGGATTCCCTCTGAGGAATTGTTGGAGGAGTTTTGCAGGCTCACTGCAGGGAAGAGGGGAGGGGAGGGGAGGAAGAAAGTCAAATCAAAGTTGGGCTCCTGCTTTCTGCTCAGTGGCTCGTTTCCCACCACATCAAGCTATAATGGGGTTGTTTGATGTGGCTCATTGAGTGGTACAACTCAGCCACTGGGGCTTGTAAACCATGGCTGACGGCTCACCATCTTGTGTGAACGCAGCCAGTTGTAGTTAATTCAGTTGGGTGCAGTTAAACAGATCCCATTCTGGGTTATCGGCCATCTGCTTTCCTTTCTTGCCTGGGAATCTCAACTTGCGTGTGGTTTTTGCAATTTAGGGAGCCTCCAGCCCCAAATCTTCTGGTTTTCCAACCCTGGGCTAAACAAGGGAGAAAGGAAGAGGTGCTGGGTTATTTGCTTGCAGACATTTCATGACCTGGCTAGGTAACATCACCAGTGATAGTAGGTGTGGGGTTTGCTCCCTGTTTATATGCAAAGCATAATATTTGTATATAAAAAGAGTATAAAGCCCACACTCAATAGAACTTACAATGCTACATAGTTGGGTAATCAAATGTCTGCAAGCAAACAACCAAGCTCAGAGTGTATCACGGACCCCACAGTTCTCCTCCTGCTCCTCCTCCTCCTCCTCCTCCTCCTCCTCGTCCCTCCACTGATGATGTTACCTAGTTGAGTCATGAAACGTCTGCAAGAAAAGAACCAAGCTCAGAGAGCACCAAGGACCCCATAGTCCTTCTCCTTCTCCTCGTCCTCCTCCTCCTCCTCCTCCTCCTCCTCCTCCTCCTCCTCCTCCTCTTCACAAACCCCTCTCCCTTCTCACACTGATGCTGTTCCCTAGTTGGATGATGAAATGTCTGTAACCAAACAACCAAGCTCAGAGAGCAACACGTTCTGCCCTAAGCTACAAATATCCTTTTCTGAACAAAGGAGTATCTGGGTGGCTAGATCCATACAGAAGAGCTGTAGAGAAACAGCTGAGTAGCTGGGATAGACCCATGAAGCTGGGAGTAACCGTTTGCTTGAGGAAGGGAAGGGGAGTCTCCAAGCCCAGTTGGCTTGAGGAGCAACTTCCTTTGATGGAAACGGGGCCGCTGAGATTTCCAAAAGAGGGACCAGCAAGCGGATATTGCACCCCTCTTTCTTCAGGCTGGATGGAATTGGAGTGATCCTAAGAGCGGCTGGAAGGAACCGTGCCAGGCTGGGGAAGAGCATCATTGCAAACAGAAAAGCAGACAAGCAGAGCACCAGGCAGCTTGCTTGGACTGGTCCAGAGGGACAAAGAGCAGTAAATGTTTCCTGTCAAGGTCAAGAGAAGCAACACTGAAGAAACTGGGCCCAGGGGAAACCTTGCTGAGAATGAATTTGCAGCACTTTGCTGTTGCCCTATAACACAAAAGTGGTCTTCCCACTGGACTCTTGCTAACAGCACACAGTTGTGGTTATTAACTCCATCTGCTCTGGAGTTCATGCGGAGAAAGGAGCTTCATATCTTGGATGGCTTCAAAATTGGAGATTTTTACACGGAGCTCTTTACCGGTACTTGCATTTCTAAGCATGTAAGCCTCTGCATCTCATGTCTCCCTGAAATCTTGCATCCCTGGCCCGTCTGTCTTTATGCCTCGTGTGCTGTGAGTGTCTTGAGAAAACCAAAGTGCCAGTCGAGACGGTGCAGTGTGACTAACGGAACTCCCCAGGCGAATGCTCCAAGGCGGGGGGGGGGTCCTGCTCGGCTGATCAAAGCTATCACTATCCAATTGCAGAGATGCAGAAGGAAACAGCAGGTTGTCTACACTCAAGGGGGGAAAACAAAGATAAACTTTCTGCACCAGGATTCCTGAAGTGTGTAGAAATGACGAAAGTTTAAGTTCGGATTTAGTACAATTAAACCAAATTATCTTGGTTCTGCCTGGGAAAGCCAAGGGAAATCATCAAAACCATAAAAAAGCGAAAGTTGGAATATTTTGGACATGGGATGCGACACCCGGAAAAATACGGCATCCTTCACTTAATCCTCCAGGGAAAGATTGAAGACAAAGAAGGTCCAGGCAGAAGGAGAACATCATGGCTTCAAAATCTAAGGGACCGGTTTGGACAAAACTCAGCAGCGCTTTTCCGTGCGGCTGTTGATAAAAATAGGATCGCCAACATGATCGCCAACATCTGATGACGGATATGGGCACAAGAAGAAGAAGAATCTTGGTTTGGTCTGGGGAGATGCAAAGAGCTACGCAATATTATGTGAAGATGCTTGACTCCTTCACTTCAGCAGGAAAAATCGTAGTCGAGACAGGGGAGGCCTCCTTGGGTATATCAGGCCACAGGGCTCTATGTGGATCTCACTCTCAACATGAGCCAACAGAGTCATAAAATATGGCTTCGGCCTGACACAGGCAGCTACAAAAACCCCAAATGCAATCCTAGCAGTGGTGGGTTGCTACTGGTTCGCCCCAATTCAGGCGAACCGGTAGCGGTGGTGGCGGGAGGCTCCGTCCACCCACCCGGATGTCATCACGGACAATCTGCGCATGCGCAGAAGGTTCTGTGTGTGAGCAAAGCGCACGCACGTTCACAGTTCCGAACCGGTAGCGAAGGTAAGTGAAACCCACTACTGAATCCTAGGTGACCTTCACCGAAGTACAGAGTCAAGATCATTGAGCTTCTCTATTGGTCAGACCATACCTAGAATATTTTGGTCTAGTGCTTAAGGCTCCAGCTAGAAACTACCGTAGGAGATGGTGAGTTCTAACCCTGGCTTTGGCCCAAAAGCCAGCTGGGTGACTTTGGGTGAGTCATAGAACATAATAGAGTTGGAAGGCACCTTGGAGGTCTCCTAGTCCAACCCCGGCTCGAGTAGGAGACCCTATACTATTTCAGACAAATGGTGATCCAGTCTCTTCTTAAAAGCCTCCAGTGATGGAGCACCCACAACTTCTGAAGCCAAACCGTTCCACTGGTGAATTGCTCTCACCATTAGGAAATTTCCCCTTAGTTCTAGTTGCTTCTCTCCCTGGTTAATTTCCATCCATTGTTCCTTGTCCTGCCTTCTGGTGCTTTGGGAAATAGTTTAATCCCCTCATCTTTGTAGGAGCCTCTTAAATATTGGAACATCGCTACCATGTCTCATCTCGTCCTTCTTTTCACTAACCTAGACATACCTAATTCCTGTAACCATTCTTCGTATGTTTTAGTTGCCAGCCCTCTGATCATTCTTGTTAGTCTTCTCTGCACTCTTTCCAGATTCTCTCTCAACCCAACCCACCTCACAGGAAGGGATATGTTCACCACTTGAATTATATATCTCTATCTCTAAAAGTAAAGGTATCCCTGTCAGTTGTGTCCGACCTCCAGGGCATGGTGTTCATCTCCATTTCTTGGCCGAGGGAGTGATGCCTAGAGGCAGGTTTAAGGGAATGTACAACAGCTGCACTCAGAAGCTTTCCTTGCCTCAGTCGACTGTTGTCTCGCATTTGTCATTGTCTAGAGACTGTAATCTCCTTGGAAGAGGAACTTTCTTGCAATGATTTACAAAGTGATGCATTTAGGAATGTTGCTCTTCTAATAAATTAGCCACAGACAGAGACAACTGCAATCTACCTCCTAACTGCCTCCAGCAAATTGCATCTAGTAAGCCACAGACACACAGACAGAGACACACAATTCCCTTGGAGCCTTCCTGGGCCATCGCAGTAGTGCTGTTAGGGGGCTGACCTGATATGCTAACCAAAGGTGATCCTGTCTGTATTGCCTGGGCAGGCAGCCAGGGATGAAGACCGACAATGACAGCATTTTTACAGCCTCATTGAAGCAGCTGTAAGGACTGATGCCAGTCTCCATTGCCATTTGATAGGAAGGGTCTACTGGAATGAAAAGCTGAGCACTGCAAACCTGGGCAGCTCCCTGCAGCTTGCTTGCACCAGAAGCTGATCTTTTGCAAGGAGACCAGCGGGGTTTAGAGAGGGGCTCGGTCTCACTCTCCTGAGCTGCTGCATTTCAGACGACAGAGGAACCCCCAACAGTTTTTCCCCAAGCTTCAACAATGCTCTTGTTGTAGGCAGAACGCATCATTCCGTCTTGAGAGCAGCTATGCCTGGCCTCGGGCTCACAATGGCCCCAGGGGACACTGCTGGCTGGTGGTGACGGAAGAGGAGGACAAGCAGGCTGAGTTTAAGGGGTGTTGGGGGGTTCCACTTCTCTCAGTGCTCCAGCCGCTTCATCTTTACCTTGGCTCCCACTGGGCAACTCAGCCAGCCGCCTGCATTTTGGCTCTGTGCCCCGTTCCCGCAGAGGACTCCGCCTGGCTAAGATTTAGCAATTACTCCACCAGCCAGGCGCGCTAACCGGTCATTAGTCTAATGCGACACCTCAGCTTGAGCGCAGAGTCAGTGACACTGAAAACCGAGCATGCTGTGCCAAAAGCAGCAGGAGCCCAAATGCCAAACCTGGCCCTGCCTTTTCCGGACAGGCTGCCTTTCCTTATGTGCCCCGTTCCCCAGATGCTGAGTTCCCCAGATTCCTGCAGCCAGGAGGGGGGCATCCGATGGGAAAAAGTTGCCTGCTAGTGAAGAACAACCGATCGTTCCCTGGCACCCCACACCCTCTCCCTTCCTGTGTCACAAAAATGGGAGGCTCAGGAAAACAGGCAGCTTCTCACCTTGAAACCACACAACCTGTAAAGAAGCTGCAACTTTGCCCCCCCTCCCCGAAACCCTGCAGCCTGATTGACAAAGGGCTCCTTTGCAACCCCTCCCAGGAACGGCTTGCAGATTCCACAGCCTCCCTCTCCCACGCAGAAGCTCCCTGACTTGCTTCCCTCCAATCCAGCCTCCGGCACTTTCTTGTAATGCATACCTGGGAGCTGCTGTCCATGTGCCTCACCCCAATGCAAAATGAAAACAGGGGACTCTAGTCTTGGCGCTTTCCCAGCTGCGCCCCACCCCCACCCCCATTTCTTTCCCCTGAAGATTCAGTATAACCAGACACCAGCAATGCGCTGCATTCAACCCTCAACCGCATCTTACAACCAACGTTAAGAAAGATGCAGGCAGCCCTCTCTGGCTTCAGCACCTGCCCTCATTTTCAAAGGTGTTTTCAAATTTCTTGTCTGATGGGAAATCCTGGGGGATTTCTTGTGCGCAGGCTTCTTCTGTCATTTTGATCGATTCTATAAAAATCTTGCCCGACCATGGATTTTTAGGTACAATTTATTCATTAGCAATGCCAAACTATTATTTTGAAATCTTCCTGGTCACCATGGCTGCCTTTTTCAATTGGGTGTCATTCCCCCCCCCGCCCACACACCCACTAGATATGTTAGAATATAGGCACGTTATCCCTGGGCAAGCCCAGAAATGATGGCATTTGTAGTCCAATCCATTGGAAGGGCTACAGGGGTGAAGAGAAACTGCCCTTGGAAAATGTTATTTCTCAACTCCTGGATTAAGTTGTTAAGTCGTCTTTTTATTAAGAAAGGAATAAAAAGAGATGAATTTGAGCAGAGCCCACACAAGGAAGTTGAAAGCAAAGTTAGGGACTCTCTCTGGCTTTGGCGAATCATTTGAGGATTCTGGGAGCAGCCAGAACAGCCTCGCCTGGATCACCTCTTGGTCTCCAGGGACTTTTGCTTCCTCTTGAGGAGCTCTCCCGGGGGAGAACTGCCTTCTGGATCATCTGCTACTCTTTCCTTTTAATTTTAACTTAACTTAAATTTCTTTTTAATAATTTAATTTCCTTTTCATTACAAATCACGATGAAGCATGCCCGGGACAACCGTGCAACACAACCAAGCACACAACTAATTGCTACAGGATTGTGACTTGCGCCCCATTCCTGCAACATAGGAAGGAGAAACAAAGAACTTCAGTGAATGGAAAAAAAGGAGAGTTCCACCCTCGTTCTCTGCTCTTTCGCTCGGATGTCAGTGGTTACCACTGCCTTATCCTAAAAGAGATTGGAATATAAAAGAGAAACTTCAGAGTGATGGCTTGTTGGTGTTTACTTTGCAAGCTGGTCTATGGCAGGTTTCTCAACTTCAGCAACTTTAAGTGCGGACTTCGACATGCCGGCTGGGGGATTCTGGGAGTTGAAGTCCACATATTAAGCCGCCCAGAGTCCCTTGGGAGTTGGGCGGCATAGAAATACAAATAAACTTAAACTTAAACATATCTCAAAGCTGATGTGACTGAGAAACACCGGACTGTTGCACAGCCTTCCTTTGGGAAGCCCCTTCTTGAAACCTACAAAGCTCAGCTGTAGCTTTTAATACACCAGTGTAGGGAATGAAACCGGGTTCTAGATTGCAGGAGGATATTTCTCTCCCACCCACCTGCCTCCCTGTTTTTAGCCCATTCCATTTTTATAAGCACTTCCCTGGGTGCCCAGAAACCGGCCCTATCGTGCTTCTACCCTTTTAGCCAAAAAAGAGCCATGATATGCCAACTGCAAAGTGCCGGGTTTTGTGCTTGAGCTTGTAGAGTCAATCCAAAGAACTTCTGACTTTAAATGGCCTATTATATTTTGTTTCTGCTGCTTTTTAAGTATGTCCCCTTTATGCAATGGTTGTGATCATAAAAAGCAGATATAGTACGCAGAGGCCATAATTCCCGAGGTTTAGCCTGGCATTTCCCTTTTGCCAGCTCTCTGGAAAAGGTATCCAGCAAAATCTAGCCTTCCCTCAAAGAGCATTGTCCTCACTAGGACTGGTGAGATCTTTGAGGTTCATTCCAGCCATGGTTGGGGCACATTTAAAGTCATGAGGGAGTAAATGGTCGCAGTTTTCTTCTTAGGACCATTTTCCCCCTACTTCTTGGGCTCTATCCCAGTTTTAGCATGTGCCTGCCAACTGCAAAGCACCATAGCTGAGCATGACCCTTTCAGGAGGGTCACTTTTACCCTTGCCCTCTATGCGGGAAATTTTAGCCAGCCCCTCTTCCTCAATCTCCTCTCCAGACTGGGAGGGCGTCCCCGTCTCTGCCTTCCGGCTTGCCCAGGCGTCCTCCAGCTCTCTTCCTCCTGCCTTTCAGAAGGCCTCAGAATTGGGTCAGAAGGATGTTTGAGGAAGCTCGCACACCGTCAATCTCCTCCCGATTCTTCCCTCATCCAAATTTTTGCCACTAATTGCATGCACAGAATCAGACCCAGGGCACAATTCAGGAAATAAAACTAGGATGGCAGATATCTCCCTTGCCCTCTGCCAAGTGGACGCTGAACCTTCGGGGGACGCAGGAGAATGAAAAAGAAAAGCGATGTTGAAAGACATTCCCCACTTCTGCCACTGCAAAGCAGGGCAACGGGTGGCAGACTGGCACACTTGTTGGGATGGAGAAGGCCTTGTGGGAATGGAGGTGCACTGAGCAAGCAGCATCCCAGCAGCTGGGCAGGGATGGCAAGATTGCACCCCTGCTACTGTTGGCTGCATTTATACAATGTGATTAAGAGGGTGGCTGAATTAACCCACATTCTGGAAGCCTAGACTCTAGCACAATAAATGAACTGGGTTTGCAGGACAAACTTGCATAAAATTAGCCAAGCCATAACCATGTTTATCATGCTGTGCAAATGGTACTGTTAGGTTTGTAACTGAGTAATTGATCTGAGTACTTGTGTAAATGCAAGTGTGTGTGTGTGTGTGTGTGTGTGCGCGCGCGCGCCTGCGCGCGTGTGTTTGTGTGGTCTCCTCTTTCGCAGGTAGCAGACCACACTGTCCCCTGGAGACACAAGAAGGTAACACCAAGACCAGCCCTGCAGGTACACAAAGCCTAGCCTGGGCAATTCCAGACAAACGCTCACCTGTGGTAGGTCAAGTCTTTGTTGCACCAGGTGCACAAGTCTCTAAACAGAAGGCAAAGAAGGAGGCAGGGAGTTCCAAGCCCACACTCAGTCAACGGGAATACCTAACATCCTACTTGGGTGTTCTTGTCCCTGCCAGGTGGCCACCTTTCCCTCCCCATTTTGACTAGACCTTGAGGACTGGTGGGCTTTTCCATTCCCCCCCCGTCTTTTCTGCAGTTGCAACGACCAGAATTTCAGTCACCCCGAAACACTAACACTCCCCCAAGCTGGCTAAAGGCTGCCCCGGACAACTCCGAGAAGTTTTATGCCCTGTCAGCCCTGAAGCAGCGCATTTCCAGAGCAGAGTTTTCGACCCCAGGGAGAAAGGCGAGGGGCGAGCGCCTACCTGGCCAAAGACGGCGCTCAGGACAGGGCGCAGCTGATGGACCAGCGGGTCGCCGTCAACGCCGGCCTTGGCTGCGGGGCTCTTGCCGTTGGCCGGCAGCAGCGCTTCAGGGGTGGCCCGTGGACTGCCCGCGGAGGTTCCCCAGTCTGAGCGCCGCGCGGTCCAGTCCTGCTCCCCCACCGGGCTGGGGGCTGCCTGCGAGGGATCCTGGGGGCGTGGGCGCCCCCGCCGCGGCGCTGCCTGGTGCTGCTGCTGCTGCTGCTGCTGCTGGCGCC
>QLTV01004096.1:1516943-1530795 GCA_003457575.1 Thermophis baileyi
TGTTGCTTGTATCCTTACGATTTATATTAATATTGATTGTTTCCTGATTGCTTATTTGTACACTATGACAATCATTAAGTGTTGTACCTCATGATTCTTGACGAATGTATCCTTTCTTTTATGTACACTGAGAGCATATGCACCAAAGACAAATTCCTTGTGTGTTCAATCACACTTGGCCAATAAAGAATTCTATTCTATTCTATTCTATTCTTTTCTATTCTATTCTATTCTATTCTATTCTATTCTATTCTATTCTATTCTATTCTATTCTATTCTTAGTCTTATTCTTATTCTATTCTATTCTATGAGTTACTGTCCATCATTTATATATTTATAAATTTATATAATACTGTCCATCATTTGGGATGGACAGATGCTTTTTATTTAAAGCAGTAAAAGTAATGAATACAGGCGCAATTCGTCTGATAATGTTTTCTGGGTGGAACATCCAGAGTCCGGTGCCCAGTTTAGTCCCTACATTTGAAAAAGAATATAATAGAGCTGCAAACATGCAGAAGAAGGCAATGCTCACTGTGATGACCCGGGGCGTGGCACGAAGGCAACACAACCAGAGAACCAGTATGAGTCCCTTTATTGGCACCAATTTTACCCCCAATGTCCCGTTTACTCTCCGGCCTGGAGAAAAGCTCTCCCACAAACCTGCAGCAGCCTCTGGCTACAGATACTCCAGTCCAAATGCTGTAAACAGAATGACTGCAATCAATCACTCCAGCAGGGCAAGATAATGAGTCCCAGAAGCGAAGAATTCAGGGCAATAATTCCAGCAAGACAAGATAAGCACACAGAAGCACGACAATAATTCAAACAGTCAGGAAGAGTGCCAGGAATGCAGGCCACAACTCTCAACACTATATGAATTCAACATTTGTTCCCGACATATGCCCCTCCCAACTGTCTCTCCTTTAAACTCCATCCCCAGGTGTGCTTTGTGAAGGGAATTGGGGCCCTTTTCTTCCTCGTAAGCCACGCAACCCACGTTGCTCTCTTCTCCATTCTTCCCTGTGTGCCCTAGGATGAGGAGGGGGCGGGTCTTGAGGGGGTGGGACTTGGTCTTCATCTGAACCCCCTCTCCCTTGTTCTACCTCTCCCCTGCTCTGCCCAGCCTTTCTTTGCCCTTCCCCAGTTTCCTCCATAGCCAACGGAGCCACTCTCCCGCTCTCTGTCAGCTGTTCATCTTCCGTCTCAGATTCAGACTCTGACAGGGGCATGACAGCCTCCTGAGGAGGGGAGGATAGGCTGGAGCAGAGGAATGCGCATGTACGGTTAGAAAATCAAGATGGTGACTGCACTAAAAATGGAGGGAGCTTCTACTGTTCCATTGTGGCTGCCATCTTGACTGTTTGGTCATATGCCGCAGATATCCCTGGGCTACAAAATGTAGGACCCTTTTGCTTTTAAAAAAAAAAGGAGACTGGGGGAGGCAGTATAAAATCATAGATGGTGAATGTAGCTTTTCACCCTTTGCCAAAATACTAAAACTAAGGATCACCCACTGAAGCTGATTGGAAAGAGATTTAGGGTAGACCAAAGAAGATACGTTTTTAAGCTGTGGAATCCATTATCACAAGACATGGTGACAGTCACCAACATGGATGGCTTTCAATGGAGGAGGCATCTATTGAAGGCTTTTTGGTCTTGAAGCAATGCTCTTCTGGAAGTACAGATAGTCCTCAACTTACAACCACAGTTGGGAATAGAACTTCCATCGCTAAGCTAAGTAGTTGTTAAGTGAATCAAACCTGATTTTACAACCATTTTCCTGACAATCATTAAGCAAATCTGGTATCCCTCCTGGGAAGGTCGCAAATAGCAACAGCAATAGCAGTAAGACTTATATACTGCTTCACAGTGCTTTGCAGCCCTCTCTAAGCAGTTTACAGAGTCAGCATATGTTCCCCAACAATCTGGGTCTTCATTTTACCGACCTCGGAAGGAGGGAAGGCTGAGTCACTCTTGAGCCGGTCAGGATCAAACTCCTGTCAGTGGGCAGAGTTAGTTTGCAATACTGCTTTCTAACCACTGTGCACCGTGGAAGGAAGGAAGGAAGGAAGGAAGGAAGGAAGGAAGGAAGGAAGGAAGGAAGGAAGGAAGAAGGAAGGAAGGAAGGAAGGAAGGAAGGAAGGAAGGAAGGAAGGAAGGAAGGAAGGAAGGAAGGAATAGCCCTTAGACTTATATACCACTTCACAGTGCTTTCCAGCCTCTCTGAGCAGTTTACAGAGTCAGCCACTTGCCCCCAACAATCTGGGTCCTCATTTTACCCACCTCGGAAGGACGGAAGGCTGAGTCAACCTTGAGCCTGGTGAGATTTGAACTGCCAAATTGTAGTCAGCCAGCAGGCCGCAGAATAGCCTGCAGTATTGCACTCTAACCACTGCGCCACTGTGGCTCATAGCAATAGCAATCACATGATTGCAGGACATTGCAACTGTGGGGATTGCCAAACACCAGACTTTTGATCAACTGACTGTGGGGACACTGTGTTGGTCATACGTTTGAGGACTTTTCCCTGTACCATTGTACTTCAAACAGTTGTAAGTTGTAAGTTGAAGACCTGTAACATGCTTCCACTTGCAGAAGAACATTGGTGGAAGAGGCAAAGTCTTTTCTCCACTTCCTTTTTGTGAGGAGCTTAAAGAAACCTGGATGGCTTTATGCAAAGCCCAAGATTTGCCTGATCCAGCAGAGTTGAGGGTAATTTTTATGTTTAGTGCCTGCATTGAAAGAGCTGTACTAATTGCTCACCAAACCACAATTCCGTGCGTTATTCATTTGCCAAGTGTTTGACTAAGAGTCAAGTTTGATTTGACTCAAGAATGCCACCTTTCCCCATTTTAACTTCATATTCTGTATTATAACTATTATTCAAAGTGTTGAACGTTTAATTGAGTAACTGAAAATATAAAGTCAGCTAAAATAAAAGAATGCAATATGTGCGTATTTAGCATATGTAAGAATGTCATTATGCTGCAGCTGTTCAGCTCACTGTGTAATGCAACTGCTAAAAAAAGGCAAATGAGGTCCAGTGAAATTCAACTGTTAGATGATGCTTTCCTGGGTCTTGGATTGGTCTGCACCTGACCACCTGTCGTCTCTGTCAGGTGCAAGAAACCAGGAGCTGGGAGAGTTCAAAAACACTGCAAATTTATTCCATGCAACTGTGGGAAGCCACCCCTCCCCTCCTAGAAGAATGAAATATTTTGAGGAATATTAAAAAAAAAGGCAGGATAAAATATTTCCTCTAAAAGAGAAATAAAAAATCTTAAGGGAGACAGAAACTCAGAGCCCCAGCTCCCTGCTCCCAAGCAGATAATGAGCTGGGGCAGCTTTTAGAAATGCAGATTTGGTAATCCATTACTCCTTGCAGCAAAGTTTGAACAAAGGCAAAATTAGGTAGAATGGTAGCCCTCACTTAAGATCTAAACCAGGACAAAGCCATTAAGCCATAATAGGAATTGCCCAACACCCTTTCAGAACACAAGCCCCTTCATTGCATTATCTCAGTTGCATCACCCCCACCAAACTTCAACCAAACCTGGGAGCTCAGACAACCTATAGAGCCAGCTATGACCCCTACATAACCCCTACAACAGCCAATAGAATACATGTTCTTGCACAGGAACAGGAAGCTCAAGTGCAAAGCCCAAGAGGTGGTATAAAAAACCCTCACTCTCAACTCCATGTGGTCAGCTGCCCAGAATCACACGTGCTTGGTGGTTCTGCTTCATCAATAAATGGACCTTCTTTCCAATCAGCCTCCAGCCTCCATTTTGTCTCCAGTGCCTTTTCCCTGGCTTGGAACTGAACCAGATGGATATTTCTTCCAGCACAACCTATTGTCAGGGTTCCAAATAGCATCTAAAATCAAATCAGAGTCCGAGGCAAAGCATTCCTCTAAATTCCAATTTATTAATAGAGCCATGCTGGCACGGCTGTGAGAAACCCGGATCTGAAGTCCCTGGGGTTTCTCCAGCCAGTTGAAAGTTCAAGCCCTTGTCTCCACACCCCCAAGTCCATCACATGAACCAATCTTCATCTGGCACTTGGCAGGAAACTCCCATCTCCGTGCAGGTGCAGGACAAAGGATGACCTTGGCAATCTGAAAGGAATTTGTTATGGCTACGCACATCCCTCATGCAACAGCCCCTCCCAAATTCCCATAGCAAAGCCTACATTCTAAAGCATAAGTGTGGCAGGCCAAAGTCCCTAATAAAATATGGCTTCGGCCTGACACCTATACACAAGAAGCTGAACTACAAATGGTCAATGCAAATTGGCACCAGATAAAACGGACTTCAGGGGGGGGGGCTGGACTTATTTCAGGGGCATAGGGACTCCAGGCATTTGACCCTGCCCTCGGGCTCAGCTTGGTCATCTCTTACAATCAATTATGATCGTGTACAATCAACTATGTAATTTCTGGCACAGGAGAGCCAGCAGGGTGGTAAAGCTGCAAAAAAGGCAAATGCTATCTTGAGATGCATCTGCTCTGCCTTACTCAGACCTCATTTGGAATCCTGTGCCCAGCTCTAGGTACCACCATTCAAAAGGAAACTGACAAATTGAAGCCTGTCCCGAAGAGGGCTATCAATAATGGTGAAGCCCTAAGCAGAAAGGTTGAAGAATTTGGGTCCATGCAGTCTACAGAAGGGAAGACTGAGGTTAGACAGGAGAACATTCGCTAAATACTTGAGGGTTTCTTCCATAGAAGAGGAAGTGGAGTCATTCCAGGTGGCTCAGAGGGCAGGACCAGACTTGGTGGGATAAAACTGCAAGGAAGGGATTTCCGGAGTGGATGAGCTTTCAAGGGTGTCTCTCCAAGCCGAGTGCATCCATTGGCCTGGAGTGACAAACAACATTACAGAAAGACTTTTTCTGCTTCCATCTGAGAGATGGACAATGCTGGTTCTTCTCTTGAGGGACAGGACTTCCTATCCCAGAATGCTGGGCAAAGCGACACTGGCCTCCATTCTCCCCTTCAAACCCAAGAACTATGTTTGCTCTTCACTCAGAAAAGCAGAGCTCAGAATGAATTATGTATGTGGGGCAACTTTGCATAATTTCTCACTCTGGTTGTAATTTACTCATCTCCCTCTACTTAATCTTCAGAAGCCGTTAGAGTTGTAGCAAATCATGAGAACAAGATACCTTATTTGAAGTTCAGTGAATCATGAAAATTAAAGATATGTCAAGCAGGTTAGCCATTTCTAAGATTTATTAACTGGTGGTTGTTTTTTTTCTTTCAAAACTGGATTTCCATTTTAGAGGAGAGTCGAGCCACATTTAGGATAGTAGTACAGTATTTTTTTTTAATGCACTTATAACTAGGTGAAAGGCAGTATGAAAAATTAATACAATTCATTACAGGTAGTTTTTCACTTACAACTGGCTGCTTGGTGACCATTTGAAGTTACAACAGACATCCCCCCCCAAAGGTATTTAGTTCCAAAATTCTGATGGCTGCTCCCCTCTGCAGTCACCTGATTGTATTTACAGCTGTTTGCAGCCTCCCACACTCATGTGCCTGCGATTTACAATGTTTTCTTGAAAACCAGCATGTACTTCTGGTTTTCAACAAACATGCCCCATAGTGAACAATGCAGTCCTAGGTGCGAAAAAGCTCTTAACAGCAATGTGGCCATTTTAATACGAGAAATACTAGCTGTCCTGGCTAGAAGAATAAACCAATAGATCAGTGTTTCTCGAAGTTGGCAACTTTAAGATGTGTGACCTGGAATACTGCATCCAGTTTTGGTCACCACATTACAAAAAAGATGTTGAGACTTTGGAAAAAGTGCAAAGAAGAGCAACTAAGATGATTAAAGGCCTGGAGACTAAAACAGATGAAGAACGGTTGCAGGATTTGGGTTTGGCTTGTCTAGAGAAAAGAAGGAGTAGGGGGGACATGATAGCAATATTCCAGTATTTGAGGGGCTGCCACAAAGAAGAGGGGGTCAACTTATTTTCCAAAGCACCGGAGGACAGGACAAGAAGCAATGGATGGAAACTCAAGGAGAGAAGCAACCTGGAATTAAGGAGAAACTTCCTAACATTGAGGACAATTAACCATTGGAACAGCTTGCCTTCAGAAATCATGGGCGCTCCATCACTGGAGGTTTTTAAGAAGAGACTAGACAGTCACTTGTCTGAAATGGTATAGGCTCTCCTGCTTGAGCAGGGGGCTGGACTAGAAGACCTCCAAAGTCCGTTCCAGCTCTATTGTAATTGATTGAATTCCCAGAATTCCCAGTCAGCAATGGAATTCTGGAAGCTGAAATCCACACATCTTAAAGTTGCCAACTTTGAGAAGCATGGCAATTTGCCAAAGGACTGACTTGTCCAGACAGTCTGATGTATTAACCCAGCAACTTAAACCGGCGTCTTTTATGAATACCCGGTGTAAGGACTGGTGACAAAGAGAGGGAGGGGAGCTGACAGAAAGCCCAGGAGAGTGGAAGCTGTGCTGCTCTGGACCCAGATTACAGGATAGACCTGCAATATAGAACTCTTAAAAACCAATAATTAAAAACGCACAGCCGCTGAAAAGAATGCTCACTGCACAGGGCTTGGTGAACTAGGAATGCTACCTTGATGCTCAATGGAAGAATAGTGCCACGTAAAGATGTCAGGACAGTCTAAGCACATGGAAAATGTCATCCAGTCCCTGGGAAGGTCAGTTGCAACAGCCCTGGTAGCTTTCAGCAGAAGAACCATCAATTATTCACGCTGGAGACTGACACTGGGCAGCCTAAGAAATGTTGAGGCCAATAATTGCAGCTTGTGCATGTTTGTGAGCTCAGGAGGCTCTCCAACAAGGTATGTACATAACACACATCAAAAATAGGTGGAGCTTCCATCACACTGTTGTAGCTACCACCTTGCCTTTTTTTTACCATCTCCTGCAAACAGATTAACAGATTAACAGAATTGGAAGGGACCTTGTAGGTCATCTAGTCCAACCCCCCGCCCAAGCAGGAGACCCTACACCATTTCTGACAAATGGCAGTCCAGTCTCTTCTTGAAAGCCTCCAGGGATGAAGCTCCCACAACTTCCGAAGGCAACTTCTGTTCCATTGGTTGATTGCTCTCAGTGTCAGAAAATTTCTCCTTACTTCTAGGTTGAATCTCTCCTTGGTCAGTTTCCATCCATTATTCCTTGTCTGGCCTTCAGTTGCTTTGGAGAATAGCTTCACCCCTTCTTCTCTGTGGCAGCCCCTCAAATATTGAAACCTTGCTATCATGTCTCCTCCTTCTCTTCACTAGACTAACCATGCCCAGTTCCTGCAACCGTTCATCGTATGTTTTAGCCTCCAGTCCCCTAATCATCTTGGTTGCTCTTCTCTGTACTCTTTCTAGAGTCTCAACATCTTTTTTATAGTGTGGTGACCAAAACAGGATGCAGTACTCTAGGTGTGGTCTTACTAAGGCTTTATAGAGTGGTATTAGTACTTCCCTTGATCTTGATTTTATCCCTCTGTCAATGCAATTTAGGATTGCATTGGCTTTTTTGGCTGCCGCCTCTGGTCAAGCTCAAGAGAACTTTTTCTTCTGCACTGGGTAGATCAATCCTCAAGCTTGGCAACCTTAAGGCATGTGGACTTAGAATTTAGAATAACAGAGTTAGAAGGGACCTTGGAGGTCTTCTAGTCCAGTCCCAGCTCAAGAAGGAGACCCTACACCACTCCAGACAAATGGCTGCCCAGTCTGTTCTTGAAAACCTCCAGTAATGGAGTACCCACAACTTCTGGAAGGAAGCCATTCTACTGATTAATTGTTTTGTCAGGAAAAAGAATGCAAATGACCAGCTGTCTTCAGGGAATATAAATCCTTCCATTCCCCACCATCCAGTCAGAGTTGAAGAAGCTTCTTGGATGAGAAGCGAAACGTCTTCAAAGAAAAAACAGAAAGTCCAGTTGCCTCTTAAAAAAGCACCTTTGGGACACTAAATGAACTGTTGTAAGTTGAGGACTACCTGTATTCCAAGTGTGGTCTTATTAAGGCTTTATAAAGCAGTACTAGAACTTTAACAGATTAACAGAGTTGGGAGGGACCTTGCAGGCCATCTAGTCCAACCCCCTGCCCAAGCAGGAGACCCTACATCTGCCTCTACCTAGGATCAAACTCGCAACCTCCTGATTGTGAGGGAAGAGCTCTACCTCTAGGCCACAGCAGCTGGGTTGTAAACTAAAGAGATAGAATCACGATCACAACTTCACGTGATCTTGATTCTATCTCTTTGTTTAATGCAGCCCAGGACTGCTTTTTTGGCTGCTGCTGCACGCTGCTGGCTCGTATTTAAGTGATTAAGAGCCGAGGTGGCGCAGTGGTTAGAGTGCAGCACTGCAGGCTACTTCAGCTGACTGCTAGCTGCAGTTCAGCGGTTCAAATCTCATCGGCTCAAGGTTGACTCAGCCTTCCATCCTTCTGAGGTGGGTAAAATGAGGAAGCAGCTGGGGGTGGGCAATATGCTGACCCTGTAAACCGCTTAGAGAGGGCTGTAAAGCACTATGAAGCGGTATATAAGTCTAACTGCTATTGCTATTGCTCTAACTGCTATTGTCCACTAAGACTCCAAGACCCCTCTCACAGTTGCTGCTATTGAGCCAGGTTTCACCTAATCTGTACCTGTACATTTGATTTTTCTTGCCTTAAGTGTAAAACCTTATTTTTCTTGCTTTTTTTCTCTGTCTGATATTCACCTGGGGAGGCATGGTGGACCTCTGACCAAATACCTCCAGGAGTTTGATGGCGAAGCGGTGGTGTGTAAGAATTCGGCCTCAGTTCCAAGAAACATCTTGTCCTGAGCAACATTTGGCATCTCATTGTTCCAGATAGCAACTGGGAAGGCAGGCAGAGTCTCTGGAGACTCATCAGCTCCTTCCTGGCGAGCAGCTCAGCTCTCCAGGGCAATCAGTGAGTTTTTGGACCAAGGCCAGTGACCATTGGACCAAGGCCAGGCGCAGCCACGCTAATCCCACCTCCACTGGTCCTCTTAATACAGAGGCCTTCAAATTTGGCAACTTTAAGACTTGTGGACTTCAACTCCCATAGCTGGCTGGAGAATTATGGGAGTTGAAGTCCACAAGTCTTAAAGTTGCCAAGTTTGGGGACCTCTGTCTTAATAAGAGAAAGTTCAGGGAAAACTCCCGGGTGGCTATATTAATTCCGACCCCTGATTCTTTTAATCAGGGTTAAAAGTATTCAGCCAGATGGGCAAATGGTCTTGCCACCCTTTGCCTCAGTGGTGAAATCCAAATTTTTTTACTACCGGTTCTGTGGGCGTGGCTTGGTGGGCGTGGTGTGGCTCGGCGGGCGTGGCTTGGCGGGCGTGGCAGGGGAAGGATACTGCAAAATCCCCATTCCCACCCCACTCTGGGGCCAGCCAGAGGTGGTATTTGCCGGTTCTCCGAACTACTCAAAATTTCCACTACTGGTTCTCCAGAACCTGTCAGAACCTGCTGGATTTCACCCCTGCTTTGCCTCAACCTTCCTGGCTCAAAACCCGATTCTGCTGCATAACAGCGGAATAGGACATTTTCTGTTCCCCGCTAAGCCGCTGCCATATTTGCAATGCAAAACATGATGGTACAAAGCATAATCAACATGAGAGGAAGAGATTTGCCTTACGCAGACATTGAAATAGGCCTTTAAGCCTTTCATTTGCCTTGCACATTTTCAAAGGCTCTGTTCGTAATGAAAGCGCTGGAGATCAGGCTGCTCGGAGTGAAATCTATTCCTGGGGACTTGATTTGACAAGCCCGGTATGGATAAGAAGGTTATATAAGATACGTTGTCAGATATCACTGAAGCATATCAAAATTAAGACAGGACATTAAAAAAACCCACAAATCAAGCAAGAAAAGTCTCCGGCTATTAAGTGGATTAATTTTTCCATTGGTCTTCCAGATGTGTTGCGCATAATCTCTCATTCGGCAAGTCCCCTGGATTATAAAACCTGACACTCCACACATCTCAAGGGCCTTTGCTTGAGGGAAGTGGCTGCAGGGTTGAGGGTGGGGAGTGGCATCGTATTTCTCCTGAACTGAAGCAGGAAAGATGGCACTTGGTCCAGAAAGGGGGAGCTGGCCATGGGTCAGAAATGGGGCTGTGATCCAAGGACTTCGCTTGCACGTGAGAAGTGCAACAGCTTTTAGGAGTGCCAGGGAAGCAGTGTGAGACCTCAGCCACGTGGCTCCCTCCCAGGTCCAGAAGGAGACCTACTGGATAGCAATAGCAATAGCACTTAGACTTATATACCGCTTCACAGTGCTTTACAGCCCTCTCTAAGCGGTTCACAGAGTCAGCATATTGCCCCCAACAATCTGGGTCCTCATTTTACCCACCTCGGAAGGATGGAAGGCTGAGTCAACCTTGAGCCGGTGAGATTTGAACCGCCGAACTGCAGCTAGCAGTCAGCTGAAGTAGCCTGCAGTGCTGCACTCTAACCACTGCGCCACCTCGGATCAAGCCACCTCGGATCAAGCTGAAAAAGTATTTCACGAGCAGAATCATAATGAATAACTAGGTTAACTTCACAGCTACACTCTTTCAGCCTTGGAGACTCCATGGGCATAGCTGTCTAAATCAGATCCTCTGACAAGTTGCATTTACTGCAGAAAAAGTGGGGCACCATGGAGAGAATTAGCATAGGACCAAGTTACCTGCAGGGCTGCCTTTTCCAGGGTCTATCTGGCCATCCCACCCTTTCCAACAGGGGAGGCCCGCTCGGGGTCCCTTCTTTGAAACCTAGGAGGGACACTTATTTGATGGTAGCTCTAGCCTTTTGGAAGGATAACCCACTCCACCAATCATAGCTAGTTCCAACCCTGCAGACCTTTACACAAAGGCAGTTAAACCTGGCTTCTTCCTCAGGTGCTTTGGGGCAGGATGAGAAGTGATCCTGGATGGTGAATCTTATTGTATTTTAAAACTAATCACCATTTAATGGTTTTGCATTACTGGTATGTATTGTTCCCCCCCCACTAATTTTGTTTAATGATTTGTGTACTGGCCAGAGTCACTGTCAGGCCCAGCCCAAGAACCACGTAGGACAATCCAGACAGAGTTCGTTTATTTTATTTGCTCATACCAAATAGACAGAATCTTGCCAGACTAAACTTTTACTACTCTCACCCGAAAAGATGTACCCTGGGCGGTTCTAAGGAGTGGCTATCCTGACTCTCTTCCTCTCTCTCGTATCCAGCTTTTTTGTTTCTTGTCTCATATCCCACCCCCCACCTCCCGGATGTGCTCCTTCCTTCCCAGCAAACTGCTGCTTCATTATAGTTCATTACAGCTACACTCTTTCAACTGGGGGGCCATATTGATTTCTAAATCAAAGTTCCTCAATTGATTTGGGAACTTTTTAGATGTATGGATTCCAACTCCTATAATTAAATTAATTCTAGCTGGGGAATTCTGAGAGTTGAAGTCCACACATCTTGAAGTTCCCAAGATTGAGAAACACTGTTCTTAATAAATAAGTAGTAGCCCAGGAAGGATGGGAATCATCTAATCCTGGGGAATCTAATTTCCCCAAGAAAACAGCTAAGCAACAGCAGCTGATGAACAGCTAAACCACAGAAATGTACAGAAAGGAAGGAAGGAAGGGCTACCAGCCCAAAACATGCAGTAGTTTTGAAACCTAAAACCAGCAGGGCTGCCCCAAACCTGTGCCTTTTCTAGTACTCTCCTATTTCTCCCACAGTTATGAGGGGACGCTCTAAGATTTGAACACTAGATTTTCTGCTAGTCACTGGGTGGCAAACAGGGAGGTGTTTGGCGAAATTGCCTCTGCTGCAGACCAAGGAGTAGAATTGGGTTATGGTTATTCCTAAACCTGGCATCTTTAAGATGGGCAGACTTCAAGAACCCTGTAGGGATCTCTGGGAAGACATAAGAGGGAAGATGGAGTTTTCAGCAGGAAACCTGGAAGGCCCGGTTATAGTGCAGGGAGACTTGGCAAGGGACAACAATCAGAAATAAAATACAAACCAGCCTCTTGTCCTTCCACCAGCCACACACACGCCCCCCCTCGGAGGGTTTTGCAAAGCCACAGGAACCAAAATAATTTACTTTGAATCCATCAAGCATTAAAATCCTTTCCCGGAGGGATTGAACTGAAAAATGAGCTGCAGACTGAAATTAGAAGCTCTCTACCCAAGCTGTCAGAAGGGATTTTCCCCAGATGGAACATAAGCAAAACTGAAATCGCAGGAAGCAAATCCTTCTTGCGTTTCTGTTGATGTGCAAGTAGGACCTGTTTTGGTGGCTCTCCTTCTAGTGGGACCATGAGCAATGGGATGTGCCAAATGGAGCCACAAAGCCTCTGGTAGGGCTGACCAGCTCCTTGGTGGAAAAGGTCAGTCAAGAGGGTTCCCACGGCAGTGCTGTTGAAGCTCTGCCTTTTGGGAGCTTCAACCGCACCATCACTGCCACCATCGTGACCCTTTTTTAACCATACCTTGCAGACTTCCTGCTGCACCACTGGACTTTTTACACTGCTCAACGGTACTTTTAATTAAAACACGGAGAATCCAATGCATTGCCAAGTCTAAAATTACCCTTCCAGATCATCTGGTCAGAAATAAGGGGAAAAATATGTTCTAACAGTACTGAAAGCCAGTTTGGTGTAGTGGTGGAGGTGCTGGCCAAGAAACCAAGAGGCAGCAAGTTCTAGTTCTGCCTTAGCCATGAGAGCCGGCTGGGTGACTTTGAGCCAATCACTAGGAACCTGTGAATTCTAGTCCCACCTTGGGCATGAAAGCTGGCTGGATGACTTCCAGCCAATCACTCTGTCTCAGCTCAACCCATATTACGGGGTGGTTGTTGTGAAGAAAATAGGAGGAGGAAGGAGTATTAGATATGTTCATCACCTTGAGTTATTTATATAAAAATAAAATAAAAGCAAGGTAGATATAAATAAAGGAATAACATTTAAAATGCCTCATAAAATATTTATACTGTGTGGGTTGAGAAGCACAAATTTGGCGAACATTTATTTCTTTACTTCCATTCTATTGCCCCACCCAGCCCATCTTCTGCCTGTCTCTCAAAGCCAAAAGATTAAATCCCAACAAGCCACCAGTGACTGATATTACTAATTAGGAGTATATGATGGTTTTTAAGGCATCCATCACTGAATGAGGTCCCTTAGACTAGAGAAACTGGAAGGCAAGTCAGAGATTCAGTGAACTTTGAGGTTTTACAGCCTCAAACATCAAACAGCAGCTTTCTTTTCATAGAGGAAGGAAGCTGGGATGGGGAGGAGGAAGTGGTGGGTTATGTTCTTTGATATGGGCAGGAATAGCAATCAATCAATCAGAATAGAACTGGAAGGGACCTTGGAGGTCTTCTAGTCCAGCCCCCTGCTCAAGCAGGAGACCCTTTACCATTTCAGATAAGACAGTGACTGTCCAGTCTCTTCTTAAAAACCTCCAGTGATGGAGCGCCCACAGTTTGTGGTGGCAAGCTGTGGTTCATTGTCCTCACTCTTAGGAAATTTCTCCTTAATTCCAGGTTTCTTCTCTCTTTGGTTAGTTTCCAACCATTGTTACTTATCCTGCCCTCTGGTGTTTTGGAGAATAAATTGATCCAATGGATGCAATCCAATGCAATCCAATGGATGCTCTCGTGTCTACTAACAGTGCCTGTGACAAGGTTCTCTGAATCTCACACTTCGGCCAGAAATTGTTTAGGCAGGTTCACTTGAGAGGAGAGAGAGAGTGCGTTGTTGTTGTTGTTGTTGTTGTTGTTGTTGTTGTTGTTGTTGTTGTTGTTGTTGTTGTTGTTGTTGTTGTTGTTGTTGTTGTTGTTGTTGTTGTTGTTGTTG
>QLTV01004096.1:1547222-1562102 GCA_003457575.1 Thermophis baileyi
GATGATAAATTTAATTGAATGAAGTAAGCAATTGAATTAAGGTTAATTGAATAAAAGATTTTCAGATGAGAGTTACAAATATTTATGATTCAAAGAACCAGCACAAAAGGTAAAAAATATATAATGATGCCACAAAGTCAAAGTGAAACTTCACAAAAAAAATTTCTGTATGCAGATAGATTGAAGACCAAAATAAAAAAATAAAGTATAGTAAATTTAAATAAACTACAATGGTTGTAAAGTATAAAGCAAGCCAAACAAAGAAAAAAATAAATTATGAACAGAACATTTTGAGAGCCTGTCCTTTGCAGCATTTCATTCAAGTTGAATTCAGTATTTTTAAAATGGAGACAGGCCTTCACAAAAAAATCCATTCAAATGGACATGCAGCAAAAATTACATTTCTCCACGGGGACAAAAGTCTCACACTATACTATTAACTTAAATAACTTGTAAAAGATTGACAAATAAATAAATAAATAAATAAATAAATAAATAAATAAATAAATAAATAAATAAATAAATAAATAAATAAATAAATAAATAAATAAATAAATAAATAAATAAATAAATAAATAAATAAATAAAAGAAGCTTCCTGGATGAGAAGCAAAATCCAGGACAACCATGACCTGGATGATGGAGAATCTCCACAGACAAACACCCTGCTTGTTTAAAGAGTTGTAAACTGTAATTACACATAGAACTCTTGGGCACAGTGTGGTGATTCACTTGGCTTAAAAGGCAATACACCGCAATAATGGTAAAGGACTGCGGGATTCCTGACTACATGGAAATCCTTCTTCAGAAACCATGTGCCACTGAAGGCCAGTTGGGGGGAGGCAGCAAGAGGGGCTGGGGGGGCATTTATGGGAAAAAGGAGGCTGGCCTGGAAGCACCCTTTACCTGATACAGAAATACTTTCTCTGGGAGTTTTATTTTGCCCCAAATTTCCTGGTTTGCCTAGCAACCCAGAGGAAGCAGATGGCTGGTTCTGTCAGAATTACTGCAAAGTAAGGAGCTGTCAGGATTCTGAGCCAGGCAAAACCCGGGGCTACTGGCTGAAATCTCCTCTTGTAGGGGGACCTGTTGTCCCAGCATAGGACAGCATGTGACTGATGTCTTCAGGGCTGAAATCTTTCAGAAGCTTTCACTCCCTGTCAAGTGTTGTCATGTTATTCTTCAAGAGCCCGTGGCTATTTCAGTAGTCTAATGCACTTAAGAGAGCCGGTTTGGTGCAGTGGTTAAAGGCCTTTGACTAGAAGCTGGGAGATGGGGAGCGCCAGTCCCGCTGGAGGCACGAGGCCAGCCGGGTGACTTGGGGCCAGTCCTTCTCTCGCAGGCCCAAGAAGGAGACAAGGGCAACCCCCTCCCAAAAAAGGCCTCCTAGAAAACTATGGATCAAGATGGACTCAAAGACACTTCATAGCATGCCCGCATCTGGCTGATGAGAAACAGAATCTGAAGGAGCATTTTCAGAAGCTGAGATTTAGAGGGGGAGGGGTGACTATGCCAAAGACAGCAGTGTCAGGGTTCCAAGTAACACCCCCAACACAAGAAAACTCCTAGGTTTGAGTTTCCTCAAAGTTCCACTTTATTAGAGATGTCATATTGGCACATCTGGGAAAACCCGAATCTACACCTAGAGTACTGCATCCAGTTTTGGTCACCACACTACAAAAAAGACATTGAGACTCTAGAGAAAGTGCAGAGGAGAGCAACCAGGATGATTAGGGGGATGGAACTAAAACATACGAAGAGCGGTTACAAGAACTGGGCATGGCCAGTCTAGTGAAGAGAAGGACCAGGGGAGACATGATAGCAGCCTTCCAATATTTGAGGGGCTGCCACAGAGAGGAGGGGGTTAGGCTAATTTCCAAGGCACCAGAAAGCCAGACAAGGAATAATGGATGGAAACTGACTAAGGAGAGATTCAACCTGGAAATAAGGAGAAAATTTCTGACAGTGAGAACAATCAACCAATGGACCAGAAGTTTATTTAACAGAAGTTCCAGGTGTCAGGGTTCCAAGTAACACCCCCAACGAAAGAAAACTCCGAGGCTTGACTTTCCTCAGTTCCACTTTATTAGAGATGTCATATGGGCACATCTGGGAAAACCCGAATCTGAAAGCTTTTGGGTTTTCCCCACCCAAAAGAAAATCCAAGCCCCTGCCCCAGCACCAGAGGTGGGTTTCAGCAGGTTCTGACCAGTTCTGGAGAACCAGTAGCAGAAATTTTGAGTAGTTCGGAGAACCGGTAAATACCACTTCTGACTGGCCCCGTCCCCATCTATTCTCTGCCTCCCGAGTCCCAGCTGATCAGGAGGAAATGGGGATTTTGCAGTATCCTTCCCCTGCCACGCCCACCAAGCCACGCCCACCAAGCCACGCCCACAGAACCAGTAGTAAACTTTTTTGAAACCCACCACTGCCCAGCACCCACATGTCCATCACATTGTCCAATCAATGCACCCTCCCAACTGGAGATGCCTCCCAGGCACACCCCTCCAGGTGCAGGGCAGAGTGACCTTGACTCTCGGAGAAAGGAATGTTATTATGACTACACATCTCCTCAGCTACACACAATCCCCCCTCCCAGTTTCCCACAGTCCTAAATGTGGCAGGCCTGAAGACCCAATGTCCAAGATGGTTTCCAGGCCTGACAGGCAGATTGAGAGTAGATTCTGTTCCCCAGAAAAGGAGGGATCTCCCTTTACTGGATCGGTTGAATCAGAGGGCAAAGAGCCATCTGTCTGAGATGCTTTGATTGGGAGCACTCCTCTGTGCATGGACCGCCTGTAATAAATAAGCAACTTACTGAAGATGTATCAAGAAAACTGTTTTACAATCTGTCTGATACCAGGATATTATACGGATACAAATTGAAATATGCCGCCTGGAGTTGCAGTTTTTATTGGCAGCCACATAAATCCATTAATAAAATGAAATAACGTTAAAAACAAAAGAAAGGAGAATGGAACATGCACTCAAGAGGCAGAGAAGCAACTCAGGCCAAAATCATCATGGTTGACTCGCCGCCCAGCCAGTTGGCAGCCTTGGGATATACAAAAAAGGCAATTAGAACTGGGCCCAGAATGCGAATCCTCCAGGTAACTGCAGATCTGTAAACTAGTACCAGGAAATTGGGGGGGGGAACCCACATCCCAGGTGTGGTCAAAAAAGTCAAAATGGCATCCAAAATGGCACCAAAAGCATGGGCTGTCAAAGATCTGTCTTTGCAACACACATTTAAAATGGCGGAGTGTCACTCACACAGTTGTACCTGCCATCTTGACTTTTTTGACTGCACCTGGCAGACATCCCTGCTGGCGCCAAACCGATTCAATATTTCACCAACAGAAGCAATATGAACAATATGAAAACAATATGAAAAAGTGCAGAGAAGAGCAACCAGGATGATTAGAGGACTGGAGGCTAAAACCTACGATGAACGGTTGCAGGAACTGGGCATGGCTAGTCTAGTGAAGAGAAGGACAGTGATATGATAGCAATCTTCCAATATTTGAGGGGTTGCCACAGAGAGGAAGGGGTCAAGCTATTTCCCAAAGCACGGGAAGGCCAGACAAGGAATAATGGATGGAAACTGATCAAGGAGAGATTCAACCTAGAAATAAGGAGAAATTTTCTGACAGTGAGAACAATCAACCGATGGAACAGCTTGCCTTCTGAAGTTGTGGGAGTTTCATCACTGGAAGCTTTCAAGAAGAGACTGGACTGCCATCTGTCAGAAATGGTGTAGAGTCTCCTGCTTGGGTGGGGGGTTGGACTAGATGACCTACAAGGTCCCTTCCAATTCTGTTAATCTGTTAAAAAAAAGTCACCTGTCATGGTTCCAACTAACAAACCCAAGCAAATCAGAACTCTGAGGCTAAGATCTTCCTCAAAGAACTTCTTTATTGGATACATCATATCAGCACGATCAAGTGCAAAACCAACTCTAAATGTTTCCTGCGGTTTCAGTATAATTAGAATAGGAAATAACTCCCTCCCCAAAAGTCATAGGTCACGTTGGCCAATTGGGTTAATTGGTGGGCTCTCCAGACACTCCTCCCCATCATTATCCACCACCTGTAGAGATGATATTGGTTCCCACGAGAAAGTTCTGTGTTTTGTCTAGCAACACATTTCACCCTTCTTCCCCCTCCCCACTCTGCATGGCAACTGAGGAATAGAAAAATGGCTTCTGCCAGGTTCGATTTGAAGTTGGTATCACCTTTAAGTGAACTTAGCAGAATAGGGAGGAAGAAAATGGAGATGATACTCTCTCAAAGGCCATCCATGATTTCAGTTCAGCCAGCCATGAAGGCTGAGCACAAGAAAAGACAGCAGGACGGAGACAAGACAAGCCTGTAGCCCCACCAGCTCCCACCTCAGAGGGCTCTGGAGGACTGCACAAACTCAGGTCTGTAACATTTGTGCCTTTTCCCAAGTCAAAATGGTGACTGTGTGTGTGTGTGATCCAAGCTGTCCCATTTTTCATGTGCAACCTGGATCTTCAATTGCACTACTGTAGCTACCTGATATTTTTAACCACATCCTGACGTTGTTTTTCAGGGGCTTTCTGTTCTGGGTGGTATGTAAGAGCTAAAATTTACCTGAGATTGACAGATTTTGTTTAAGGCTGATGACTTGCAAATGTAATATTTATGCCTCTTGGGCTGCCAAGGATTGGCATCCAAGAGGAATTGCGTTGGTAGCTGCACAAGATGTTGTGCTTTGGCTACTCATCACAGACTCCACATACATCATTCTCCCCTCAGTTGGCTGTTTGAAACTGGCTGACAAACAGTACTCAATGTGTAGTCCTCAACAGAACTACTTCCACATGGAGGGAAGTAAGCAGTGGGGTACTACAATGTTCCATCGTAGGCCCAATACTCTTCAATATCGTCATAAACAATCTAGATGAGGGAATAGAAGAGGAACTCATCTAATTTGAAGATGACACCAAGCTGGCAGGAATAGCCAACACCTCAGATGATAGTCTCAAGATCCAAAATGATCTCGACAGACTTGGACACTGGGCCCTATCTAACAAAGTGAAATTCAACACAAATAAAAGTAAGATTTTACACAGACAAGAAAAACCAACTGTACAGATACAGACTAGGTCAAACTTGGCTCAATGCCAGTAATTGTAAGAGGGATCTTGGAGTCTAAGTAGACAATCACTTAAATATGAGCCAATAGTGTACGACAGCAGCCAAAAAAAGCCAATGCAATCCTAGGCTGCATTGAGGGATAGAATCAACACAACGTAAAGTATTAGTACCACTTTACAAAGCCTTAGTATGGCCACACTTGGAATACTGCATTCAGTTTTGGTCGCCACGATGTAAAAGGATGTTGAGACTCTAGAAAGAGTGCAGAGAAGAGCAACAAAGATGATTATGGGGCTGGAGGCTAAAACATATGACGAACAGTTGCAAGAATTGAGCATGTCTAGTCTAGTGAAAAGAGGGGAGACATAGCAGTGTTCCAATATTTGAGGGGCTGCCAAAAAGAAGAGGGGGTCACCCTATTCTCCAAAGCACCTGAAGGCAGGACAAGAAGCAATGGATGGAAACTAATCAAGGAGAAAAGCAACTTTCCTAATGGTGAAAATAATCAATCAGTGGAATGGCTTGCCTTCAGAAGTTGTGAGTGCCCCATCACTGGAGGCTTTCAAGAAGAGACTGGACAGCCATTTGTCGTGCAGGGGGTTGGACTAGATGACCTCTGGGATCCCTTCCAACTCTGTTTTCCTATGTTCTATGTTCCCCCTAAGGCTGCACCTGCCCTGCTGAATGTCTACATGTGACAGGGGGATAATCTAAGGCAGTGTTTTCCACCTCAGCAACTGTCAGATATGTGGACTTCTACTCCCAGAATTCCCCAGCTGCCTTCCTCTCTCTCTTTACTCTAAAATTACATGAATAGAATCTTGCAGCTCTAAAAGTACATTCCTCCCACCCCTCACCTTTGCAGTCCAAGAAACTAGGGAGGGTCTCTTGTGTGATGTTTGCTACACCCTCATTCCTTCTGAGAGCTGAGCTGCCTCTTATCTGGCCAGTCTGCAGCTCTGCTTTGTGACCTTATGTCCTGAAGATTGGATCCCTGCAGACCTGGCTTCTTAAGAATGATAGGATGGCAGCTCTCAGTTAAACCGTGGGAGAAATGCTTGAGTGGAAGAGCTGTCTGGGCCTGAAGCCCTTCTCCTATGAGGTTGGGAGACAACCTTCAGATTCTTAAAAACCTTAATTAACTGCCTGATTGACTGGCATTGTCTCTCCAATATATTTGCACTAGCTGATACCCTAGGAAACTATGTGATGGGGCTTGATAAATTGACACTTAAAGCTTGAAAATGAATGAGTAGTTAAAAAAGGGACTGTATTATTTTGTTAGAGATGGTAAGCTAAGTTTCTGTTACAGATGAAGACATTATTTGCATAGCATAGACTTTAAATTTGTCCCTCAGATGAATTGCTCAGGACCTCCCTGTAAACAACATTCCTGGTTTTGCTCTCTGGCTGGAGGATGACCAGGCTGTCAGGTGAACTGACTCTGGAGCATGCCACATAGAACTTGCCATGGGAGAAACACGCAGCTTCCCTTACTTGTGCCTACCAGCATCCATTGGTATTCATCTGGCTAGCGTGGCTTAGCTCAACTGTTCTGTAGTGAAGCTGCTTGCTGCTGTGAAAGTAAAAGCGAAATTGAAACTCCTCTGCTTGTGTTTTGCATTTGGATCAGATTTCTTTTCAGGTGGGGAGGGGGAGTAGAACTCCTTAGCATCAGAGCTTGTTAATATTAATATAAGAAATACTCATGCTGCGATGGTCATTTTGAAAAATCCTTTCTTAGTGAGCACCTAGAAGCCAAGAGGAACATATGTGGCAAATTTCAAGTTTGTAGGCTTTACGGTTCTGGAGATTTCATGATTAATGAGTGAGTGGTTTTCGCTTTTATATATATATAGATTCTGTTCTTGGCCTACTGCTCTATTCATTCATTGGCAGTTTTAAAGGTTTTTAATGGCACCAACTACCATTTTCCATGCTTATGAAAGATACCTTCAAGGTTGTCTGCATGAATGCCCTGTTGTGGCTGCCATCTTGACTGTTTTGTCCATCCTTGCAGACACCCCTGGGCATAAACAGATTAACAGAGTTGGAAGGGACCTTGTAGGTCATCTAGTCCAACCCTCCCGCCCAAGCAGGAGACCCTACACCATTTCCGACAGATGGCTGTCCAGTCTCTTCTTGAAAGCTTCCAGTGATGAAGCTCCCACAACTTCTGAAGGCAACTTCTGTTCCATCGGTTGATTGTTCTCACTGTCAGAAATGTCTCCTTATTTCTACGTTGAATCTCTCCTTGATCAGTTTCCATCCATTATTCCTTGTCTGGCCTTCAGGTGCTTTGGAAAATAGCTTGACCCCCCTCCTCTCTGTGGCAGCCCCTCAAATATTGGAAGACTGCTCTCATGTCTCCCCTGGTCCTTCTCTTCACTAGACTAGGACATATTGATTGGATATGTCTTAACTATTAATACTACTAATAATAATTGGAAGGCATGGGCTGCCTTTAAACATTTTCTATAAGATGACATTGTTTAGCCCAGAATCAGGGCAGATGTCAGAAAAAATGCCTCCCAGGGTATGGTCTGAGCGCAGCACCAACAGAAGCTGAAATTCCCAAATGATACAGATACAGATACAGATACAGATACAGATACAGATACAGATACAGATACAGGAATCAAAACTCCAAGTCAGGCATATTCCTCAAAGTATAGATTTATTAGCTAGGTCATATTGGAAGATACAGATACAGATACAGATTGATAGAGTTGGAAGGGACCTTGTAGGTCATCTAGTCCAACCCCCCGCTCAAGCAGGAGTCCCTATACCATTTCAGACAAATGGCAGTCCAATCTCCTCTTGAAAGTCTCAAGTGTTGGAGACTTTCACAGGAGATTCACTCTCTACACTGAAATTCTTTTGCGGCAGCTGGGACAGCTTGCAGAATTGATCCTTGTAAGCGGCGATGGCAGAGGCTCTTTCGAAAGAAAACCCCCAAGAATGGTGGTTGGGCATAAACAGAGGAGTGCCTCCCCCTCAGATGGTCCTGAATTATTTTGGTTTAGTGGTTTTGGAAAGAGATTGGCTGCTTGTGTAACTCTTGGCAGAACGCCGCTCCTCAGCTGTGTGTTCCAGAGGGAGCTTTGGAGGGGGTTCAGCTTGTACAAGTGGCCTTCTCGGTGCTCTGAGCTCCAGGCCATTGTGCCAAAAATGCTCATTTCTGTTTCAGTGACTTTGTAAAATGAAGGAAAGGGAGGTCCGGGGGGGGGGAGCCGAGAACAGAAAGCCCCAGGCAGGAGCAGCCAAAGATTCAAATGGCTGTTTTAATTTTAGCCAGATTGTTTTGTACATTCAGCGGAGGAGGTTATTTTAGGATGAAAATATGCTTTTCATAGGCAAGTGCAACAGAAGGATGCTTGGCTGCCTTGTCACATCACCAGGTTTATGTAAGCCTGAATGCAGCCCTTCTAACAGGCCCCACCTGAGTGTCCAGGTGGGGAGAAAGTGAGTTAGCTGCCTCTTCTGCCAGCTGGACGCCACCATCTCTACAGGCCTTGGGGGCAGGGGTGACCTCTGGGTTGTGGTCAGAAAAGAATGTGGTGGCCATTTCTTATGTGCTTTTCACGCTGGATGAAATCCAGGATATGCCTGGAGTGGCAATTCCTCTAACGAAATGTGTGAATGGAAAATATATTCTAGGATTTCTCAAAAGCAAAAGTAATATTTTCTATTGATACTAACCAGCATTCTAGAACATGGCTGGCTGGGGAATTCCGGGAGTTGAAATCCACACATGTCTGAAAGTTCGGGAATCCCTGCTCTAGGAAGGGAGACCAAATGCTGAATTAAAAGGAAGATGTCCAATTTCCACCCCAGGGCCCCCTTCATATTCATTTTTATAGTTAATACGTGTCTCAGATTGCCATTATTAGTTGTGTACCCTGGTTAACCTGAGAGCAGGCTCCTTCTTCTTCCCAAAACAAGGGGGAATATTTGCTGGATATTTTGCAATGTGGGTTATAGACTGACTAAAAAAAATGCCATTTTTTAAAAAAATTGAAAGCTGGGAAGTTGTGAGAGGCCTCGCAGACACTTCAGCCCACTGGTTATAATTGAGGCTGCGCAACAGTGAGCAAAATCAGAAGGGAAGGGTAGCTTCAAAGGAATTCTGTAGATCACTGAATGTACAATCAGACAGCAAACAGTTCTGCTTGTGTGAAGCTGTGCATGCTTTGAAAATGAGTTTGAAAAGATGCTTCAGCACACATCCAAATTCAACTGGTTGCGGGGGGAGGGGGAGGTATTTCTGCAAAGCCTGAAACAAGTTACGGATGCTGTGCTTACATTCTGGCTTGTGATAAAGGAGAACTTTTGTAGCTCAGGGTTGAACTGAGGGGTCGTCGGTTGTTTTCTTATAGACATTTCCTTAGCCAAAGTAGGTATCATTATCAGCGCTGATGATGTTGCCTAGTTTGGGTAATGAAACATCTGCAAGAAAACAACCAAGCTCAGAGAGCATCACGAACCCTCATTCTGACTTGTTCCAAAGCACCTCCTGCAAAGAGAAATCTGAAAAATAGCTCAAGAGAAGTCCAAAATAACTGCAGGAGTTTATGGGCTGGGATGGGAGAGGAATAATAAAGGAATGGCAGGGACCCAGGGCAGGGCAGCCTCTGGTTCTGCCCAGTTTAAGATTATTTGTAGGTGCTGTGCCTGTAGATTGTCATCCCTGGCATTTTCCCAGCTGGGCAGGAGAAGACTCCTGCCAAACCCCTCTTAGCAAATAAGTCTGGGCTGACTTGGCATAAGGCCATTTCCAGGTGCTAATTTTGGTTTGTTTATCATTGGGCTTTCATTATTTTTCCTTGTTTGTTTATATCTCCGACTGGAGCTTTTCACCCTCTTGTTTAGGCTTTTTTCTTTAAACAGATCCTGAAGGTTACAGGATCGGAACTCGTAAAAAAATTAAAAGGTTAAGTGAGCAGCGCAGACAAACAGCTCTTCAAGGAAGTCACTATGATGAAAGGCAAATGCTGTTTATTGGGGTTGGTGATGCAGGAGGAAAACCCCCTACAGATTGCCTGAAATGCCCTCCCTGTTAAAGGGAATTTTGGATTAAGCAAGATGGCAGTGTAGGAAGCCACCACCACCGAGAATGAAATATCTTGGGGAATATTAAAAGAGGTAAAATATTATATTTCCCCAAAGGAGAAATGGAGAAACATGTTCTTGGAGGCAGAAAGCCAGTCTTTTTTAATAGCTTACAGCAGATGCCCATTAAGAAATCCTGAGCCAGCCTATTCACAAACAAAACACCTTCACCTCCAGCGATGGGATTAAAATTTACATCTTTCCCCCACCCAGATTCTAATGACAGGACCTGACCTTTTAGGACATAATAGGATTAACCCACCACCATTAGAATAGCAAAAGACACCAGGCTCACTACATTGCACAATCCCCTGCAGCATTTCAGAAACGGAATAAAAATCCTGGCACTCATCAAGCTAATTTGTCAGCTGTCCCAGAACTGCTCGCTGTGGTTCTGTTCATCAATAAATGGACCTCCATTTTATTTCCAGCATCTTTCTCCCAGCTTGGAACTGAACCAGGTGGATTTCCCTTCCAAGAGCAGCATGGGGAAAGTGAGGTTGGACAGACCCAAAGTGTGTGGCAGAACCAAGGAAAGCCTTTTCACATTTGCCCTTGGGGCATCTTTCCAAATAAAGTGAGAGAAATTAATGATGGAGATGAGGCTATTGGGAAGACAGGCTATTGGGAATCCTCCACAGGCTGGCCACCTATTGTCCATTTTGAGATCGCAAACAAGAGCCATTTTTTGGTTCCTTTTGGGGGTTGCTAATTAATGCCACTGCTGGCTCATCGGGTTTCCTGCCCCACCTTCAGTGAGACATCAGCTCCATGCCAGGTCTTCTTTCTCTCTATTATCTGAAAGGTTAAGTGAGGTTAAGTACTCAGGGGAAGCCAAAAAGCCTGGCCTCCTTTCTTGGGCTCTCAGTGGGTGGTGACTGATGAGGATGTGCAAAAATCAGACACCAACTCAATGGGGGGGAGGGAATCGGAGATCTTGGCTGCCTGAAGGGCAGTAGTGTGACACACAGTGGCTGACAGAAAGTCACAGAACATAGAACATAGACTAATAGAGTTGGAAGGGAACTTGGAGGTCTTCTAGTCTAACCCCCTGCTTAAGCAGGAGACCCTATACCCATGATGGTGAACCTATGGCACGCATGCCAGAGGTGGCACGCAGAACTCTCTTTGTGGGCACGTGCACCATCGCAGCTGCTCTTCTGGTTTCCAGTGCACGCATGCGTACCGACCAGCTGGTCTTCGGGTTTCCGGCACTCCGGTGTGCACATGCGTTCCAGTTTGGGCACTCAGTGCCAAAAAGGTTCACCATCACTGCCCTATACCATTCCAGACAAGTGGCTGTCTCTTCTTAAAAACCTCCAGTGTTGAAGCACCCAAAACTTCTGTTCCACTGGTTAATTGTTCTCACTGTTAGGAAATTTCTCCTTAATTCCAGGTTGCTTCTCTCCTTGGTTAGTTTCCATCCGTTGCTTCTTGTCCTGCCTTCTGGTGCTTTGGAAAATAAGTTAACACCCCCCCCATCTTTGTAGGAGCCCCTCAAATATTGGAATACTGTTATCATATCTCTCCTAGTCCTTCTTTTCATTAGACTAGACATACTCAATTCCTGCAACCCTTTTTCATATATTTTAGCCTCCAACTTCCTAATCTTTCTTGTTTCTGTTGTCTGCACTCTTTCCAGAGTGTACTATGTCCACAGCATTTCGCTGATCCGCTAATGTAGTTATTTTGTTGAAGAATGAAATAAGATATGTAAAAATCTTATTAAACAAAATAGGATAAAATAGCAATAGCAATAGCAATAGCACTTAGACTTATATACCGCTTTACAGTGCTTTACAGCACTCTCTAAGCGGTTCACAGAGTCAGCATATTGCCCCCAACAATCTGGGTCCTCATTTTACCCACCTCGGAAGGATGGAAGGCTGAGTCAACCTTGAGCCGGTGAGATTTGAACCGCTGAACTGCTGAACAGTCAGCTGAAGTAGCCTGCAGTACTGCACTCTAACCACTGCGCCACCTCGGCTCTAAATGTCCAACTGGGATGTGTCTTCCTCGTAATAAAATATTTTATTCAATATTTTAATATTTTGCCCAATGTTTTAAAATAGAAGATAACCAGGTAGTGTTCTGTCTTGTTCGGCTAATAATAATTTTATAGGATTTTCATCACAGCTGTTTTTCACTTTTTTTTTATAGGATTGTGTCAAAATTTTGGGATCATACAACATTCACAACACCACATGATCACTCCAAGAATTGTGCAGGGGGAAAAATTATACTGTCTCTAAATGCACAGGGTGATTCTGGTATAAAATGGAAAGCATAGGCAGGAACTGCAACCAGTTTACCATTTTAAAAGTACAATATCAGATGCCCTCAATGGTCTTTGGAACAAACACATTCCAGTCACTGAACAAAATATTTGTTTGGTCAATACATTTATTTTCCAAGTAATTCAAGTTTTAATTTCTGTATATTGGAAATGTTAAAATAAGCAGTGGAACTTTCTAAGCAAGTAATTGTGCATTTTTGTGAAATTTAAATAACTAATACAGAGGTGGGTTCCTACCGGTTCTATCCGGTTCTTTAGAACCGTTAGTAAACCGGCGATGACGTCACAGAGCCGGTTCTATCGGTGTCTCTGTGGGCGCCGCCATCTTGGATTTTGCTTCTGCGCATGCGCAGAAGCTAATTTTTGATTGCTGCGGGGGCGTGCACGCACGCAAAGTGCGCGCACCCAGCGCGACCCTGAGCGAACTGGCAGCAAAAGGATCCAGAACACACCCCTGAACTAATATATATTTACATAAATAACAAGCAGAAGGTTCATTTTATTGGTCATTTTCTATCCCTAAAATTTGCCTCTTGACTAGGGCTTCTGGGATTTTTAATTTTTTAATTTTTCAAGTTCCATGGCCTGAAATAATTTGAATGTGTCTTCTACAGAGAGCATTTACTAGTGAGGGAAGTCACCCCTCCTAGAAGAATGAAATATTTTGAGAAATATTTAAAAAGGCAGATTATATTTCCCCTAAAAGAGACATAGAAATCTTAAGGGAGACAGAAACTCAGAGCCTCAGCTCCCTGCCCCCAGCAGATATTTGGTGCCCATTGAGAAGGACTGGGCCAGTCTATCTACAAAACAAAAGACCTTCAGCTCCAAGGTGATGGGATTAAGACATGACCCTCCAGGACATAATAGGATTATCTAGCAGCAGGGCTCACTGCATTACAAAATCACCTGAGGGACATTGCATCAGCCCAAGGTTCAACCAAACGTGATTCAGACAAACATGATCCCACACGGCCCCATGGGAGTCTGACAACAACCAATGGAATACATTTCTTGCACAGGAACAGGAAGCTCAAGGGCAAGGCCCAAGAGAGGGTATAAATAGCCCTCACTCTCCACTCCATGTGGTCAGCTGCCCAGGACCTCAAACCCATGTGGCCCTGTTCATCAATAAACCATCTTTCCAATCAGCCTCCATGTTTCCAGTGTCTTTCTCCTTGCTTGGAACTGAACCAGATGGCTATGTCTTTCAACACTAGCAATCCCCATTCCAGCAGTGCAGAGTACTATATATGTAGCTCTGAGTTGAACTGTTGTGTTCTCAATGATATTCCCTAGCTTGGTGACCTAAAGTCTGCAAGAAAAGACAAAAATCAGAGAAGACCAAGAGCCACAGTCCCCATTCTTTGGGAGCTGCAAGAGGGCAGGGGAGGAGAGCAATCTCTTCTGGAAGAGCTCCGTCCTTTGCAATGCCCACCCCCTGCCAGATGGACGATTTGTGCCCTCCCTTTTAACATCATGACATTTCCACCTGTAGAATTAGCTCATCTGGTCATGTTTCTTGTCTGGTCTATCTGACACATTTAGTATTTTTTCTTTGATTATTTTTTTGTGCATTTATAAGTTGCAGCTTGTCATCTGTGAGCTGAATAGCATTTGCAATAAAATAATATAATAATAATAATAATAATAATAATAATAATAATAATAATAATAATAATAAGAAGAAGAAGAAGAAGAAGAAGAAGAAGAAGAAGAAGAAGAAGAAGAAGAAGAAGAAGAAGAAGAAGAAGAAGAAGAAGAAGAAGAACAAGAACAAGAACAAGAACAAGAACAAGAACAAGAACTAATGCTAATGCCATGAAAGCGAAGATACAAAAAACCACCGACAATCCAAACTGTTGACTTTGCAACGACAAAGTTGAAACTGTTTCACATTTAATATGCGAGTGCAGCAAAATTGCGCAAACTGATTACAAAGTTAGACATGACCGAGTTGCTAAACTAATCCACTGGTCATTATGTAAAAAATACGACTTACCTGTATCCGAAAAGTCATGGGAACACAAAGTGGAAAAAGTTGTCAAAAATGAGAAGGTGAAGATCTTGTGGGACTTTCGAATACAGACGGATCGTCATTTGGAACACAACACGCCAGATATCACAGTTGTTGAAAACTGAAGCATACAATTTATTGATATCGCTGAAACAGGAGATGCCAGAGTCGAAGAAAAAGAACTAGAAAAAATCACGAAATATCACAACCTGGCCATTGAAACTACAAGGCTATGGATGAAACATGTAACAGTGATACCCATTGTCATCGGGGCACTTGGTACCATGTCCAAGAATTTCACAAAACACATCAAGAAATTGCAGCATCCTGAAA